>JAXQQM020070836.1:0-85358 GCA_034641835.2 Pinus albicaulis
GTTAACGGGGTATTATCGCAAGTTTGTTAAGAATTATGGGAGAATAGCAGCACCTCTAACAACATTATTGAAGAAAGATGCATTTTCATGGACTCCTGAAGCAACTAAGGCCTTTGAACGTCTTAAGAGGCAATGTGCCTAGCACCGGTCTTAGCTACACCAGACTTCACAAAAACCTTTATTGTGGAATGTGATGCCTCAGGAAATGGAATTGGTGCAGTTTTAATGCGGGAAGGAAGACCCATTGCTTTTGAAAGTCGTCCAATCAAAGGAAAGTATTTACAGAAACCTATTTATGAGAAGGAAATGTTAGCAATACTGCATGCACTAAAGAAATGGCGAACTTACCTAATGGGAAGACCCTTCAAGGTAAAAACTGATCATGATAGTCTTAAACACTTTTTGGAACAAAGACTATCTTCAGAAGAGCAGCAAAAATGGGTCACAAAGATGTTGGGTTATGACTTTGAAATAATCTACAAAAAAGGAAAGCTTAATGTTGTTGCAGATGCACTCTCAAGAAAGAATGAGGAGGTGGAAGCATTGCTTTGTGCCATTTCTATTATCCAACCAGATTGGATAACCGAAGCAAGAGATGAATGGAAGAAGGAAAAAGATGTATGGACACTCATTCAAAAGTTGCGGCAAGATCCTAGTACATCTGATACATTTAATTGGAAAAATGATTCCTTATGGTACAAAGATCGCTTATATCTTTGTAAAAATTCCCAACTAAAACAAAAGATTCTTCTGGAATTGCACACTTCTCCTTTAGGAGGACACTCAGGATTTTTAAAAACTTACCACAGGGTGAAGAAAGAATATTTTTGGGATGGCCTTAAATCTGATATTCAAAAGTTTGTGGCGGAATGTTTGGTTTGCCAACAGAATAAATTTGAGACAATTAAGACCCCCGGACTTCTACAACCTTTATCCATTCCAAGTCAACGTTGGGAGGAGATTTCAATGGATTTTATCACAGGTTTACCTAAGTCTGAAGGAAAGAGTGTCATCATGGTGGTAGTTGATAGACTTACCAAGTATGCACACTTTTGTACATTATCTCATCCATTTAAAGCAAGTACAGTTGCTACTACATTTATGGACACAATTCAAAAGCTACATGGAAACCCAAGGGTTATTGTGAGCGACAGAGATCCCATTTTTACTGGAAATTTTTGGACGGAGTTATTTTCTTGTTTGGGTACTCAATTGGCTCATAGGTCATCTTATCTTCCTCAATCTGATGGTCAAACTGAGATAGTAAATAAATGTTTGGAAGGATATCTTCGTTGTTTGTATCTGATAAACAAACACAATGGGTCAAGTGGTTACCTCTTGCTGAATGGTGGTATAACACTTCCTTCCATACTGCAGCAAAAATGACCCCTTTTATGGCACTTTATGGATATCATCCACCATCCATCACATCATCTTTAAGGGAAAATTCGAAGGTTCAAGCAGTGGAAGATCACATCGAGCATCGGCAAGAAGTTCTCCAACTCTTAAAGGATAACCTGAATTTGGCACAAAATCGAATGAAACAACAGGCAGATCAACATCGTAGCGAGAGAAGTTTTGATGTAGGAGATTGGGTATTTTTACGACTACAACCATACAAACAAATGTCCCTCAAGCAAGCAAGAAGGATAATAAATTATCGCCAAAGTACTATGGTCCTTACAAGGTGTTGCAAAAGATTGGTACTATGGCATACAAATTGGAGCTTCCTGCTTCTTCGCGAGTACATCCAGTTTTCCATGTTTCATGCTTAAAGAAGGTTATAGGTGAAAATCTTCCAGTTCAAACAGTATTGCCAGAACTTGATGGGGAAGGGAAAATCATATTGGAACCTGAAGCAGTCATGGACAAAAGAACTCGAAAACTACGGAATCGATCAATTTCAGAGTATCTCATCAAGTGGAAGAACTTACCCACTGAAGATTCTACATGGGAGGATGAGAATTTTATACGAAAGCACCCAGAGCTACTCAAGCATTGAGGACAACACTTTTTTGAAGGAGAGGGGCATGTTAGGTCCCTATATTACTAGTATAGTCCCTTATTGTTGTTAGTGTAACCCCCTTATTGTTATTATTGTACCTTTGTAACCCCCATATTGTTATTATTGTGCCCTTAAATTATTATTGTTAGGTCGGCTAGGATTACATTGTGGCCCCACTAGGATTACATTATGGCCCCATGGACTCCTATATATAGAAAGGAGGTTTTGTGAATTGTATCATCCAAGAATTGTTCATTTATGTAATGTATTGGAGGTTTCCCCCTCGAAGTGGCTCATTTCTAAGGCGTTTATATCTCTTTTCTTCTCTTTTTGAGTTGGTTACACAACATTTTCTCTTCATTGAAATAGGTGAATCAATAGGGTCCATTGGCCCTTCAACATCGGGTATCATCTCATCCTACGTCTCTTCCTGCTTCCCTGATCTTTTATCATTGTCTTCCTTGGAGCTAGGAATATTTATCACTTTCCTGAGGGAAGCATATTCATTGAAAGTGGCATCATGGATTATCTCCACTTATCTTTGTCCAGGCACATAGATTCTATATGCCTTCAAAGTTTCACTGTATCCCACAAACATTCCCTTATTTCCAGAAGCATCCAACTTGCTTCTCTTCTCTTTCGGCACATGAAAGTAAATAGGATAACCAAAAACTCTAAAATGAGAAACATCAGCACATAATAACTATTGCAATAAATGAAATATAACCTAAAAATAACTCCTTAATCAAAGCTGGAGTGATTTTCCCAAAAAAATCTCGAAAATATCCTTTGGTGTGTTTTGTTGACTTTTTTGTAAGGGGGAAACTTCATAGGTTTGAAGGCGCAACGCCTGCACAGGAAAACTGGGTCCACTTGCAGCCAAGTTTTGATGGACTTCCTGATGTTGGAATTGGCTCCGAGATGGCTTGTTGGAAAGACCGTTGAGTGTAATTTCTAGAAATTCCTTTTTTTTTTTTATTGGGCTTCTTGAACATGTTCAAAAAATAAATATCCAAAGGCTGGTCAAGGCGCAGTGCCGACCCTGAAAACATGGCAGAAAGGTGAAAATTGGTATGTTTTTGGGCCTTTTGAGGGACCAAAACCGATCAAAATGCTCTGAAATTTGGTGTGCATGACTTACTTTGGCTGATGAATCCAAAAATGTAAATTTTACCTCCATTGTATGCCTGTAGTAAAAGCGTAGTGCCAAGGGTGTTGCGCTTTCAGCCCTTAATATCAGTCAAAAAACCAAAATGTCAAAAACTCGCCAAAATTTGCAATTACCTTGCTCATGGGGTTTGGGAGCCCTGAAGAGAAGATTCAGCAAGGATTCTAAGGTTTTCTTGGTCATTTTCTGCCTTGAGTGCTTGTATATTGGCAAGGGCTCCTTTGAGCTTGGCCCTTGCAAACTTTTTCTTCAAGGCATAGTGCTTGGCCATCTTTTTCTATAGGCCAAGGTCTCTTTGTGTCTTCTTGAGCTGCTTGTTTTCATCCTTATAATACCCAATAATATACTTTTCCATGCGAATATTTCTTTCTAGATATCTGATCTTTGCATCGTTTCTATGGAGTAGTATGCTAGTGGCCCTCTCCTGATCTTCATTTTAACTGTCAAGGTCAATTATTTGGTTCTCTTGTTTAGTTTGATTCTTTCCTTTCTTATCTACAACAATGACCTTTTCCTTACCTTTGTCAAGCTTTTTTGTTGATGCAGAAGGCATGGTCCCTTGCCTTTTAGAGGCAACAAACAAATGCCTTTCTCCTCTTTGGTAAGTCAAAGAAAGAGGTTTGATTGTGACCATTTCTATGTCTTCGTTCTTTTTTCCATATTGAATGTCATTATCAGTGATATTCATGCTATCCTTATGTATTTCATGGATGTTGTTATGACTTTCATGCTCTTTGTTGTCTTCTTCTTCACTTCTGCTATCAACCTCTTCATTTTCTTCACTGTTATCATCAGCTTCACTGATATTTTGATCCTTGGTATCACTGCTATCATTAGCATCATTATTACTATCAGTTACCATGTTTTCTGCTTCATCACTGTCCTCTTTGTTTCCAACATCACCACTACCCTTATCACTACTAGGAACCTCACTATTTTTACTACCATTGTGGATCTTAGTTTCACTACCACCATTATCATCATCTGTCTCTCTGTCACTTCCTTCATTTGTGTACATATTGTCTTTAGCCTCTTCATCTCCAACATCATCATCATTATCTTGGCTGATCTCTTCTTCATTTTCCTCATATTCATTGTCATCTACCTCCATGTCTTATATTTCATTTCTAACCTCTGCCTCTTCACTTTCCTCATTACTGCTTGTCTCATCATTATTACTTGGTTTATCATCACCTTCTCTGTCATGGTCATTTTATTGTTCACTGCTACTTCCCTCTTGATTTGATGCATTGGGGAGGGGTGAGGAAGGAATTTTTTCTTGAGGTGAGGATACATGTGTAGTTCATAAAGCATGATCAATAGGAGATGATGGGGGAGTAGGGGGAGGAGGATGAGATGATGAGGGAAAATTTTGTTGAGGATGGGGCTGAGGGTTTGTGAACACTTCATGAGCAATGAACACCTCCCATGGTATGCCTTTTTGCTCCAAATGATGTAGCACAACCATCTTGATTAAAGAGTGATGAAACAAACTTTTCATTTGCTGGGAATAGTTCCTCCTTTGAACAACAAAAGACATCTTATCGACACTCCTATAGAGGTATTAGGGTAAATGAAGCACCTTAACCCTAGTGAAGTGCATGAGTAATATGATATGATAGGAGTAAATTCTAGAGTACCTTCCCTCACATGTAAAATATTTCATGATGACCCTAATCAAGGGTGCATACCTCTCCAACAAATGTGAAAAATAGAAGATTGATTTGCAGCCTTCTTTGTATCTAGGTTTAAGAAATGGCTCATAGTAGCTTATGTCTAAATTTCCTCTTTTGAACCATTTTTCACCAACATTGGGTAAGCTTATATCATGGGAAATGGAATAAGAGTAGAGTTCAAAGGTCACGCCTGCAAAGTTTGAGTGTTTGTCATGTAGGTTAAGAATGAATAACCTTGTGAGCTCTGGGTGACTTTGTACTTGTTGGAATTTTTCACAAAAATAAAAACACCCTACATTTTGGAAACTTGTGACAATCATAGGAGAGGCATTAAGCTCCATAGTGTCTTGGGGTTCAAGCCTATTAATCTTCCCAGCTCTGTGTTTCTGCCTCCTAGGCACTTGGCCTTCTTCACCACTAACATTTCCTTATTCTCTTGACATTTTGATTACTATTGTTTTGAAACAAACCCTATCTCTGCTTGTGAAGTTGATATGAGAAGTGATGTAATTATGGTAAGAACGCAACTTTTTTGCATGTGAGTGGGAGGGATGAATGAAGGTGTGAGTGTATGGAACAAAGCCTTTAATCCTTGATGGATGGCCAACTTCAAATCTCTGCAACCATACTAATTTATACATTTTTGACTGATATCCTCTTGTTTGTAGATGATGGAGGTTTAAACAAGGTTTTTGGCATGAAGATTAGGGTTTTCACTCCTTTAGGGTTTTTTCAATTTCTCTTGACATCAAATCATCAAAATGATCTAGAGGGAAAAGTATGATATCCACCTACCAGTTTAGAAATGCTTTGAAGACCCTTGATAGAAACTTGAAGGGGTGTCTGAGGCAATTTGACTATTTTCAGGTGATGGAGGAGTTCCAGGCTGAAAGGGTAGCGCCTGCACGCGTGTCAGGCCATTCGGGATTCCCTATCGTAAGCGTAGCACCTGCATGCCTCTGCACGGGGTGTCAGGCTTCATTGCCCAAAGCACAACGCCTGCATGACTCTCGGGCCTATCAAGTCTGCTGGAAACGTAGCGTTGAACACCTCTGCACGGGGTGTCAGGCTTCCCTACCTAAAGTGAAATACCATCGCACCTCTTGGGCTTGTTGGGTCTGCTGGAAATGTAGCACTGAACGCCTCTGCATAGGGTTGGGCCTATCGGGATGTGAACGCGTAGCGCCAGAATGCCTCTGCACGGGCCTATCTGGCTTAGTGCACCTCTGAACACATAGCACTGTGAAAATTTTCACTAAAAAATCCTCTGTAGGCACAGCGCCTGACCCTGAATGCGCATCGCTGACCTAAACGCACAGCGTTGGGTGGAATTGCCCAAATTCAACCCAAAATTCAAAATTTTCTCTCTTGGATGCTATGATGATCTTTTCAAGTGCATAATAAGTTATGAGGAGAAAAAAATGATCCTTTATAGTCTAGGAAATTAAATCAAACCTTGAGAACCCACTTTCTTAATGTTTTTCATCCTCTAACTTTTCACTAAGTGCTTTGACACTTTGATGTGTAGGAGACTTAAAAACCTCAGAGTTATTTTTCTTTTTTCTCCTTGAGAGTTTATATGCTCATCTGATGTCTTCTTTGGAGGATTGGACACAGTAGTGTTTGCACAGTTTTATGTGCTTTCCTTCACAATTTGTTACTGACCACCTTTCAGTGTTTGTATGCAGGTTTTCTAAACATGGTCAATTTTGACCTTTTTAATTCTTGGAGGCTTGATATGTCTGCTTTTGACACCTTTGAGACAATCACTCTTTTGCTACTAGCATGGGTTTTAAACAATGCCTTTCACCTCCCTAGGCCACTTCTGATTTGCAGGTGCCTAAATTTATAATTTAATAATTTTCTTACTGATACTCCTTACCTCATTTCTCTACAGATTTTTTTTGAGTCACAAGGCTTACTTTCTTTGGCTTGTCTATGTCCTTGAATGTTTTTAACTTAGCAGGTATTATGAAAAACCTAAAGTGGCTCTTCCTTTTATCTTTGAATCCTGCTAACTTTATTTTTTGACAACTTCAGAAACTTACACAGTGGCAGAATTTCCAAAACTTCTTTTGTCCCTACCTTGAAACACAAATCATCTTTTACTTGGCAGGGGGTTGAAAATTTTTTCTTCACCTCCTTTACTAATCCTTAGTCATGGTAAACTTACTTTTGACAAATTATGGGATGTCACACACAACAATCTCTTCAAACCCTCTTTCTGTTGTCATCCTGGAGGCCTAACATATTCATTTAACCTCCTTCGACTATCTTTCCAAAACCCTAGGTTTCTAGGCTGCTTGAGAACAATTATCAATGTTTTCTTCTAATTTCTCTATAGCCCTTTCATTAATTTCTATTTATTTCACCTCACCGTTTCCCCCTTTTTCATTTATAATTTCTAAAGAAAACTTCTTCCATGTTTGGTTTCCTTAGTGTGCCTCCTTCATGTGGTTTGCTGCATTGGATCTTTGCTTGGCATATTGCTGGCCCATTAAGCCCAAAACCCTAGTTATCTTCAAGCACAAGTGATTTACTATCTTCTTTCCATGAGTTGTCTTGATTCAGGATCAGACCTCCTACCTCATCAAATTCCTGCTAATGGATCTCTTAACACTCCCGCAGAAGTGTCAAAATATTAGCATTCACAAAACTTGAATTTTGACAAGGTAGTCTTCTCTGGAGACTTTCAAATCTTCTTTGAATAACCATGTCTCAATATTCCAATACATTTGGGTCAACCTTTTGCATAAGAAAAACAATATTTGGAACACCAATGATGACCTTACAACCTATGAAACCCTAATGACTTAGTAGGAGGATCCTTTGACTTGATCTTTGACTAAAACCTGGTTTACGATCTTTAAGTGAAAAAACAGAGTTTTTTGACAAACTAATACATTGGAGACCCAAAATCCAATGTACTTGATTTATTAAAGAGCCTACAAAGATTTTTTTGAGACCATCAACCCTCGAGGGATCTGGTGAACATGGAAAGGAAGGGATATTTTGTAACCCTAGATGGGAAGTGGAGTGATGGGAAAAAGCAAAATAGGGTACTGAGGTTATAGGTGGGAAAATAGGATATATATGTGTGGCACAATCCCATTAAGGGTCTTTTAGGAGTTGTAGGTTAACCATGGAATGGAAAAATAGTATAATAGTGAAAAATTTGGGATAAGGATAAGGAAGGCAGTGAGATTTCTAAAACTCACAATATTCATAAATCTTGTTTTTAGAAATCTAGAACTGATATTTAGTCATACACAAATAGTAAAAATTACTAATGACTAACAGTGGCTCCACTTGGGGAGGGTAGCTCCTTTTCAGGAGGTGTCCAAGACCTTAGAGCTTAAATATTTGAGTTTTGAAGACCAGTGCCTTACTTGCACTTTGCAGATTTCTTTCCTTCATCTCTAATTTTTTCTTTTTGAAGATATGATTTCAAAATCAAAACGACATGCTTTCTTCAGCTTCATTTCTACCTACACATCATACTTTGCCTAACATTTTTTCTTCTTTTGGGTGCACTAGGACTGGAAAACCCTTGACATTCTTTTTCTCTTGAAAGAAAAACAAACTATCTACTTGTACCCTTATCACTTCCAAGGTTTATATTATGCTGATGAACTCTTTCATTCTATACCTAATCTATTTATCATTCAAGATTAAGTTGTTTGACATATTATTATTCTCTAGCCTACTAACATGAAATCTAAAACATGATCATACCAGGATTAAGAAATCTAATTTGTCATGGGCTGTGGAATTTTGGACAAGTTGAACACATATATTTATTTTTGTACAATCAAAACTAGACAAGATGAGGGCTATGATTTAGAATTTATTAGGCATCCCTCTCTTTCTTCTTGGTTCAGATATTGAGAACCAGCAATTTATTTTCCTAATCTATCCTACTGACAAGTCAAGTTTAAATAGTTTGACAAGTATTCTTTTACTAATCTATCAACAGAAATTTAAACATGTCTAATCATGATTAGGCTGTATGATTAAACAAGACTCTTTTTCTTAACAAGTAGAGGAATTTAGGCTTGCACACTTTCAACAATACTCTTTTTTAGGTATGGGGTTGTACCTATTCTTTTCCTTCCCTATTTTACTTCCTTCTTTCTATTTTTGTGTTTTTTTTTCTCTTATATTTCATCAAGCGATGTTATGTACAAAGAATGAAAGTTTCAAATTAGGAAGTTTGGAAAAAATAACGCTTGAGAATCCTTCCATTGACAAGACCTCCAAATAACTTAGTTCCAACCAGCTCTTGCAAAAAGAATGCATTGATACCTCTAACTGAATGAATGATGTAAGGACCCTTCCATAAATTTTCAAATTTTCCATGTTTTCCTTTGTCTTCTCTCCTTGAATCCCACTTCAGCACTTTGTCACCAATGTGAAAATCACTAACCTTGGTATTTATGTCAAGGTCTTCTTGATTTTTTTCTTGCATTTCTTATGTCTTCTTGTAAACTTCTTCTCTTGACTACTATAAATGAATGGTTTGGTTTAGCCTTATTTTCATATAATTCTCTTCTGATTGCACCTCTTGGAGGAGCTTCATCACTGGAACTGTTAAGGATGTTGGGAAAACTGCATCCATGCCATATACTAGTTGATAGGGAGACATACCGATTGATTTCTTGGTGGTTAGTCTATCAACCCATAGTGCATGCACTAGTTTTCTATGCCATGCTTTTTTGTTTTCTTCTAGCAGCTTCTTGATGATGTTCACCAAGCTTTTGTTAGAGGACTCAAACAGCCCATTACCTTGAGGGTAATAAGTTTTTGAATTCCTTAGTGTCATGTGGTACTTGTAGCAAAAGTCCACCATTTTTTTGGACTTAAATGCAGTAGCATTATCGGTGTTGATCTTTCTTGGGCAGCCAAACCGAGATAAGATGTTGGTTTCAAACAATTTTATGATGACTAAGTTAGTGGCATTCCTAGAAGGGATGGCTTCTATCCACTTGGTGAAATAGTCTGTAGTAGTGAGAATCCAATTGTGTTGGCCAAAAGAAGTAGGGTGGATTTCTCGAATGAAGTCCAAACCCCATTGTTGTAAAAGAGCTTCAACAATGATAGGATGCAAAGGTAAAGGTAGAAGTTTTCTCTTGCATAAAATATTTGGCACTTATGGAAAGTCATCACTAGCTTGTGGGTATCAGGGAAAAGGGTGGGCCAACAGTAGCCAACTCTAAGGATCTTTTTGGCGGTGGTTTTCCAGTAGAGGTGACCTCCACACTCTCTCTCATGCAACTCATGCATGATTCTATCTACATCATCTTCAAGCAAACACTTAAGCAAGATACCAATAGAATTTTTCCAATACAAAACTTTATCTATGATGCAGAAATTTAAAGCCTTTTGTTTCAAGAATCTAGCTTTTGTTTTGGAAAAGGTAGGAGGAGTATTAAGATAAAGAAGCACATATAAAATATCAGCAAACCAAGATGAATTCGGAAATAATCCTTCAATGGGTGGAGCTGTGAATTCTTCATGTTCCTCTAATGCATCAATAATATTCATGTCTAGTGCTTGAAAATTTGATTCAGCCATGAGTTTTGTGAGTCCTTGTCCTTTAATCAGTTTAGTGGGTTTGATTTCCAAATAATATTCTAAGATAATAGCAATCCATTTACCCCTTTTACCATCTAGGTCTTGACATAGGATGTCTTTAACAATTGTATGTGGAACAAAATCTATGATATGGGAATGCAAAATGTAAACTCTAAAATCTTTCAAAGCTTTTACCAAGGCAAATGCTTGTTTCTCCATGATGTTGTATTTTAGAGGTGCATCCCTTAATGCTTTGTTGAAGAAAGCTATGGGTTGTTCTCATCCCATTATGTTCTTTTGAACCAGTACTGCAGCAATAGTATGTTCTGATGCAAAGGATAAAATGAAGAAATCTTTGGTAAAGTCGAGGCTGATTAGAATTGGTGTATGAGTGAGTGCTTGTTTTACTAGTTAAAAGGATTGTTTGGCTTCCATGGTCCACTTGACTCCTACTCCTCTTTTCAACCTGTTCGTTATGTCTCTTAGGAGTTCAGCAAGGTTTGGTATGAACCTTCTTAGGAAGTTGATCTTTCCAATGAAAGACTGCAACTCTTTAATGTTTCTTGGGTGGCTAATTTGTAAGATACCCTCAATCCTTTTTGGGTCTATCTTTATCTCTTCTTCATAAATTGTGTGGCCTAAATTTTTTCCTTCTTGAAGACCAAACAATGTTTTCTTAGGATTCAAAGATAGGCCATACTTCCTACATTTTTCAAATACTTTTCTCAAGTGGACTAGGTGTTCTTCATTAGTTTTAGAATAGACAGTGATGTCATCAAGGTGTATGACTATGAAGTGGCCTATGTCTTCGGAAAAAGCTATGTCCTTGGCTCTTTGGAAATTAGCCCCCGCATTCATTAACCCGAAAGGAATTTTTACATACATGAAGGTGCCCCAAGGTGTAGTGAAGGTAGTTTTGTGTTAATCACTTAGAAATGCTAGTACCAGATTGTAACCTGAAAAGCCATCAAGTAACAAGATTATTTTAGAACCTACCACCCTTTGCAGTATATGATCCATCTTGGGTAAAGGGTAGTTGTCTTTCAGGGAAGTTTTGTTCAATTTTCTAAAGTATATACATACCTGATTGGGACTATGATCCCAACATCATACATATTTTTTATTTCTTTCTCAACTAGAGCGACTAGGGTGGGGTTTATTCTTCTCATTTTTTTCTTGAAAGGTTTCTGATTTTATTTGAGAAGAATTTTGTGTTGAATAATTTTTGTGTCATAGGACTTAGGGTATTCATAAACCCATGCAAAAACATCTTTGAATTCTTTGAAAAACTCAATGTATTTATGTTTTATATGAGGTGGCAGAGTTTTGGACAGCTTGATCATTTTGGGCTTTTCTATGCTGCCTATGTTGCATTCTTCTACATCAACCTTGGTGGTTTCCATTTTTTCTTCCTAGCAACATCATTGAAGTCAAACAACTCTTCTAATGGGGTAGGACCTCTTGGTAATGAATTATCTTTGCATTGTAAAACCTCAAGGTCTTTCTTATCCAAATCTTCAAACAATTCAGCATCAAGAGGATCTTTAACATGTTTATATCATCAATACAAAGCAGCTCTATTTTGTGGGCTTGTTTTTCAGCAATAAAATATTCTTGATGGATTAAGTCTGATTTTCACAATTCAAACTTAGTTTTAGGCTGCAAGAATTCTTCAATCTATTTCTAATTTTCAAATAATTTCCAATAATTAATATTATCTGGGACTGCTGGTCTACACTTGACTTCTATTGTGTATTTTTCAACTGTATGAGGTGTTTGGAAAGTGCTGGTAGCAAAGGCAAGTTCATTAGCAAGGGTGTTTTGAGCTCTAGGAATGGAAGTAAGTTCATACTTCTCAAAAAAATTTAGGAGGTCTAAGGAAAAATTTCTATATTCTCTTAGCCTATGATTTTTGGTTGAATACTCTCCTTTGATTTGTCTAATGATCAGCTCAAAATCTCCTAGAAAAAAATTTTTCTTCGCTCCTATGTCTTTTAGCAAATGTAAACTGGGAGAAGAGTCTCATACTCTGCAATATTGTTAGTGCATTGAAAATCTAGTTTGTAGGAGTGACCCTCATTTGTGTTGTGTATCCAAATACCAGCTCCTGAACCAACTTTGCCACAAGAGCCATCAAAGCTCATGTTCCAAAGTGTTTCAAGTTCGGATTCACCATTATGTTGTTATTCAGTGCTGCTAGAGTTTGGGATGTCATTTTCTTCATTTGGTGATTGATTTGACTGTTCTGGTAGGCCTAGATCTTTCTCATTTTCATTTACTTGCTCATTAATGTCATCTTCATTTTATAAGATAAATGAGTGAATGTCTGAGTGGATGGAATAGAGAGGGGTGTTGTTTGGCCCATCTTGACTTCTTACCCTGTATTTCATGTCATTTTCCCGATACAATATCCTTTTTTGATTAAAAACCGTGATGGTAGCATATGAAATGTCCATTTGGAGATTCCCTTGAAGTTTGGCTCCCCATGATCTAGATAAAAGCATGCTATACTTTGGGGGAATGTCCGCAACTACTATGTCCATAACTAGGCTCTTGGATGGTATTTTTGCAAGAGTGACACACATATCCTTGATCAAACCCAAACATTTAACTCTACTTGAATCAAAAGAGTAAAAATATTTGAAAGGTTTGGTTATTTCGAGGCCCAACCTTTCCATCACTACCTTAGGTATAGGATTGTGTGAAGCACCAAAGTATAGCATAGCATTGTGCAGGATTTTGTCATGTATGTTTAAGCTAACATATAAGGGAGGTTCAACTCCTTCTTGAAATTTTCCCTCCACCTCAGGTCCAAACAATAGCTCAAGATTGTCATCAGTCAAGTTTAGAGTGTCAGTGTCATTTCCTATGTTCAGAACTTTCAAAACTTGGGACCTATACACATCTTGAGTAACTAGTTCAGTAAGAGGTATGGTTATCTTGATCTTGGCAATATATCCCTCAAAACTGAAAGGTATTTGTGTTTTTGACATATTTACAACAATTTTATCAGCCATGATTTTTTCTGCAATTTTAATTTGCTGATTTTGATTTGAAATCTTATTCAAAAGAGTTTTTTCAGGGCCACTATTTGATGTACTAGGGCAGCTTGGGGCACCATTTTTTTGGCTAGTTTTTTTCTTGTTGTGGTCACGTTTATTAGCTAAGGTGGTTGTGTTTTCTGCTATCCTCTTAGGAGTGTTTTCAAGGGCCTTCCTAACATCAATGTCTAATTTTTTTTTCTTGGAGGCATCTTGGTTTTTCTTACTCCTAAGGTCATACTGCCTATGAATCTCCATGATGGAATTCTCAAATCCTAATCTATAGTCTTTATAATCCTCATAGTTTGTTTCATTTTGATTTGAGGAAAATAGACCTTTATATTCTTCTGTGAGAAAATTATTGTCCTCATTATCAGAGCCTATCACATTTATATGGTTTTCTTTCGGCTCTTCAGCCTCTCTTTCCTCTTCATCTACATAATTTTCTTGGAAAGGATGTCTGATTTGCTGGTCATTCTCTCTTTATCTGATTTAATGGGGGTCCCTTCTGAAGTTTTGATTCCTATTTCTGTTTTGAGGATTGGCTTGGTTTTCCCTAGGAGGTGTTCTTTCATTCAAGATGATTTTCTCCATCATTCTTTCCATTGTCCTAACTAGGCTGTTAATTTTAGCATCAGAAGAAGAGGTTGAGGCCACAATGTCCTCTTTGTATGTAACTCTCTTTTATGCCCACATCCTAGCCCTCTTCTCAATTATATTGGATTCTAAACTAATAGCTCCTCTTTGCATGTCTTCTAAGGTTAGGGGTTCTCTTTCTCTTAACTGGTAGGCCATGTCCAGATCGAAGCCCTCTGGAAATTTTACTAAGGCTTGGCCTTGTGGGGGTTTCATCTGAGGTGGGAGGGAATTTTATACACTATTGAACCTAGTGCAGTAATCTTGGACACTTTACCCAACATTTTGTTTAAGGTTGTTATACTTTATAAGGATCTGAAGAGGTTTTTTCTTAATCTCCCACTAATTTATGAATTTTTGATAAAGAGAAGGGAGGTCATGTATGCTATTAGGAGTTAAGTTTTAGAACCATTTATTTGCTTCTCCTCCTAGACTTTGGGCAAGAATTCTCGTTTTTATGGTCTCCTCTTTTATTTCCATGTAGTCAAAAGCATCAGTCATTTTGTCTATGTGCTAATGGGCAGTGTTAGAGTTAGCTCCGGTGAAATGAGGGATTTTGGATTGGTAGTAATTTGGAAAAATTAGTAAACGTTGTTGTAGTGCTAGAGGGGAATACCGTGCTGCCATGATGGGAGTTAATGGGATCCAAGGAAGATTTACAAGGGGAGGGTTTATGAGAGGAGGTGGAGGATGAAGTGGAGTGGTTTGCACAGTGGATGTATGAGTGGGTGTGGTAGAAGTACTTGGACCAACAAACTGATTTTGAGAAGACTTGGAATGAAATGAGCCAAAGTGATGGAGAAGCTTAAAATCAAGAGGAGTAGAAGGAGAGGCTTCTCTACTAAGACTTTGGTGTAAATTTTTAGGTTCAAGGTCTACCTGGTCTATCCCACTTTGGGACTTGGTTCTAAATAGGTTTCATTGACAATGCAAGTCAAATTGGGTATCTTGCAAAGCCGTGAGATGTTCAAGGGAAGAAATTTCTTTATGGATTGTTCTAACACTAGCTGAATTTTCAACCGTAGAAGTCTTCCACAAAATTTTCTCTGGGTCATAAAATATGATAGGAGGGTTGGGGTCAGGGTGATATCCAGTGTTAATCCTTCGTGAAGTCATATTTTAGACCTACAATATGGAGAGGCTAAAATTTTTGTGAATTTTTTTAAAAGGGAGACTTCCCTAAATGTTTACTGATCTTACACAGTGTGTGACTAGGCCTTTAAACCACTTAGGATTGATTTTACACAATCCTAGAGGAGTCTAGAAGAGCTAGTGGAGCTAGTAGGCCTACTAGGGCTAGTGGAGTCGCCAGGTGGATGTTTTTTTTTTTTTAGGATATGTACTTGTGGTCCACCACCAATTATTGATAAAAACCAATCTAGAGATGTTTTCAGGGGTTTTTTGAGTTTTTATATGTAACACTAAGGTCTCTAATGAGTGTGGTACAATTGATTCATTACGTTTCTAGCATGGTGAATCAGTTTGGTACTACTCTTGTCTAACATTTCAAGTTTTCTAAGTTTAACAGAGATTTTCTGAGGTCTTAAGGAGTAATTAGGATGTTACTGACTCAGATGTCCCACCATGATCGCCACTATGTTAGCTCCCTGTAATTTCCAAATTGGCAAGAACAAATGAACAATAGTAACATAAAACCAATTGTAATATACCAAAATGGGAATGCACAACAATGCCTGCTGAAATGATGCACTTCTGGGAAATCTGTGCACTGAAATGAGTTTGCAGCTCCTAGATCTGTTAGATCAGTGGATCTGGGGTCTAGATATAAAAGGAGAGCAAACACAAATCAAACTAGGTGTGGTAAACAGATTTTCCACCACCTAGTCTGGCTAAAAAACACCCAAAGAGAGCGGCTACAGCCATGTACAACAAAATTCTTTAGAAATAACGCAGTTTTGAAAGCATGAGTAGGAGCCCAATAATAAAGATCAAATTTTGAATATACAGCAGCAAATCAGATCCATAATTATGATCTTACATTACACAGCAGAATATAGAAGACAAAAGAGAGGAAAATATTCAAAAAAGAGGGTTGCAACACATGTATTTACTGCAAAATGGCTTAACAGTGTTTTTATAAGAGCTGCAACAATGGTATGTTACACTTCAGATCTAGAGTAGATCTATGTACAAAATATTAGATCCATTTCATATCTATACAATAGAAAGGCTCTATTACAAGATCCCCTTGGGGTTTTGATTAAATCATGCAATACAAAGAGTAGATTTGAGTTTAAAGTAGGAGATCTGCAATATTGTTCAGAAATTTATGAAGTTGTTTTACATTAGAAATAGATTAGATCTATACAGAACATGGATCAACAATCTAATCCATGGATCACCAATGTAAAAGGGAAAGCCCTAGCACCAGATATCTCTTCTCAAAAAGGGGATCAAAACACCCTGCAAATCCTTCTCTGCAAATAACACAGTCCTGGAAGGGAATCTACGCTATAGCCTGAAGCACTAAGTTGGCCTAATGCCAAGATGTGAAATATCAACTCAAAAGGTTTAGAACTCTCTTGCCCATGGGATAGAATACTTTCCCAGTGAAAAGAGGGCCTGAAATGGCCTAGATCTGAGCAGATCTAGCCTCCACTTGCTGTAGCTTGCAAGGAAAACCTAATCCTAAACAGGATCAGCGTTGTAGTTGAAATATGAGCTTGGAAAAATTCCTGATAGTGGATGAAATCAGCAAGACACCTCCAAGAAATCCTCAATGGAGGAGGTGGCATCACTGCATAGGAACTCCCAAGTGCTAAGCAACACTATTCTCAGCTAAAAATCAGAGAATGGAATTTTTCTAAAAAGAAAATATACTCATAAATATGCGTAATCAACAACCTTCTCTTGCTGCTCTCCTCTTCCTTTTATAAGATGAAAGCCTTGTCAAACCCTAAAGCACTCCAATGAATTAGCTCCTTTCACATGAGGGGCCTCCATCTAGGACTGCACTGTCCATCCATGACGTACATTGCATCTAGACATCGTTGTAGATTTGCTCAAGGTCAACCCAGTCTCATAGCTCAAACCCCTTTCACACTTGCATGTGATTTGTTTACATGGCCCAGATTTATCCCTGTTCATATGGGCATTTATTTATTCATTATTTTCAAGAGTTTTACATGTCCTCCTTTATTCATTTATTCATGCAATAGAAAATGAGACAAAAATGTATATTCCTCTTAGCTTAGGCTAAGTAGGAATATTACACATATATTTGGAGTCCTAGGACCTAGCCTTCCTAGACTCAAAGAGGGCTCTCTCTATGTTTATCTAAAGGGTTTAACTTGTTTTATTTTAGAGTTTGATTTTAGGCTACTTATAGGGATTAGGGTTTGTTTTTTGTTTTGGTTAGGTAGGTTGTCAAGGGAAATAGGAAGAGTAAGAGAGGATAAATACATTGGGCTATGGAGTCTTCAAAGGTTTTGAAAAGTATAAAAATGAGTAAAGGATAGTTCAAAGGGAAATTTGACAAGGCCAAGTGGATCTAAGTAGGTTTTGAGTGAATGAAATGAACATGGAGGAGAGAATATAGTAGGTTAAGGGGCAATCAAGGATCCTTTAACAAACTAATAACAAGGAAAATCTTTTAGCATGATTAGCATAGTAAAAACTTGAAGAGCAATGAAGTTTTATTCAACCAAACAATACTAATATGACCTTAGAGCAACAGATGAGTAAAATTAGAGAGAAGTTAAGTATTATCTAAAACTTACTTGAAAATAATTAGATTTTCAACATAACATCTCAGTAAAACTAAAGAAAATTAAGAATTCATTAGTTAAACTTCAAGGAACAAAACTTAAAGATCAAAGGATGCAGACAAAGCAAGGTGCCAACAAGACATATCCTACTCTAAGATTTATATCCCAAGATAAAAGAAACATAATGAGAACTGAAGAAAACATGTACAAAGGTGGAATACATCACCATTCAACAAAGCTTCATGAATCCTAAGAATGAGCTCAATCCACAGCCGCTCAGTCCAAAGCCATCACAAGATATCAAAGCCAATTTCACAAGTAAACTTAGAGTCTATATCATATTATGCTTAGCAACCAACCAAAAATTACAATAAGGCCTGAAGGCTCTATTTAATCAGAAAATGAGGATGTGAAAACCATAAGAGGCTTCTAGAAAGCATAAATACACCATAAATGTCATATATGTCCAAAGAGGCCATGCAAGGCCAAAGGCACATAATAACTATTGCAATAAATGAAAGATAACCTAAAAATAACTCCTTAATCATAGCTGGAGTTATTTTTCCAAAAAAATCTCGAAAATATCCTTCAGTGTGTTTTGCTGACATTTTTGCAAAGGGGCAGCTTCATAGGTATGAAGGCATAGCGCCTGCAGAGGAAAACTAGGTCCACTTGTAGCCAAGTGTTGATGGACTTCCCGATGTCGGAATTGGCTCTGTGATGGCTCGCTGGAAAGCTTGTTGAGTCTTCTTTCCAGAATTTTTTTTTTTTTCTGATTGGACTTCATTAACCAGTTCAAAAAGTAAATCTCCCAAGGCTGGTCAAGGTGGAGTGCCAGCCCTGAAAACATGGCAGAAAGGTGAAAATTGGCATGTTTTTGGACCTTTTAAGGGACCAAAACTACTCCAAATGCTCTGAAATTTGGTGTGCATGACTTAGTTGGGCTGATGAATCCAAAAATTTAAATGTTAGCCCCATTGGATACCTATAGGAAAAGTGTAGCGCCAAGGGTGCTACACTTTCAACCCTTAATATCAGTCAGAAAACAAAAAATGTCAAAAACTCGCAAAAATTTGCAACTGCCTTCCTCATGGTGTTTGGGAGGCCTATAGAGAAGCTTTAGCAAGGATTCCAAGGTTTGATTGGTCTTTTCCCACCTTGAGTGATTTTATTTCGGCAAGGGCTCCTTTGAGCTTGGCCCTTACAAACTTGTTCTTCAAGGCATAGTGCTTGGCCATCTTTTTCTGTAGGCCAAGGTCTCTTTGTGTCTCCTTGAGCTGCTTTTTTTCATCCTTATAATACCCAGTAATATAAGTTTCCATGCCAAGCTTTATTTTTATATCTCTGATCTCTGCATCCTTCTGATTCCTTGCTCTGGAGCAATATGATAGTGGCCCTCTCTTCATCTTCATTTTCACTGTCAAGGTCAATGAGTTGGTGCTCTTGTTTAGTTTGATGCTTGCCTTTCTTATCTCCCACAATGACCTTTTCCTTACCTTTTTCAAGTTTTTTTGTTGATGCAGAAGGCATGGTCCCTTGCCTTTTAGAGGTAGCAAACACATGACTTTCTCCTCTTTGGTAAGTCAAATAAAGAGGTTTGATTGTGACCATTTCTATGTCTTCATTATATTTTCCATCTTGACTGTCATTATCAATGATATTCATGTTGTCCTTATGGCTTTCATGGCCGCTGTTATGATTTTCATGCTTTTTGTTGTCTTCTTCTTCACTGCTGCTATCAACCTCTTCATTTTCTTCACTATTATCATCAGCTTCACTGAAATTTTGATCCTTGGTATCATTGGTATCATAAGCATCATTAAAAATATCAGTTACCATGTTTTCTGCTTCATCACTGTCCTCTTTTTTTCCAACATGACCATTTCCCTTATCACTACTAAGAACCTCACTATTTTTACTGTCACTGTGGCTCTTAGTTTCACTACCACCATTATCATCATCTGTCTCTCTGTCACTTCCTTCATTTGTGTCCATACTATCTTCTGCGTCTTCATCTCCAACATCATCATCATTATCTTGGCTACTCTCTTCATCATTTTCCACATCTTCATTTTCATCTAACTCCATGTCTTCTATTTCATTGTTGACCTCTGCCTCTTCACTTTCCACATTACTTCTTGTCTCATCATTATCATTTCATTGATCATCACCTTCTCCCTCATGGTCACTTTCTTGTTCACTGCTACTTCCCTCTTGATCTGATGCATTGGGAGAGGGTGAGGAAGGAAGGTTTTCTTGGGGTGAGGATACATGTGTATATGATGAAGCATGATCAGTAGGATATGATGGGGGAGTAGGGGAAGGAGGATGAGATGATGAGGGAAAATTTTGTTGAGTATGGGGCTGAGGGTTTGTGAACACTTCATGAGCAATGAAAACTTCCTATGATATGCCTTTTTTCTCTAACTGATGTAGCACAACCATCTTGATTAAAGAGTGATGAAACAAACTTTTCACTTGCTGGGAATATTTCCTCCTTTGAACAACAAAATACATCTTACTGATACTCCTATAGAGGTAGTAGGGTAAATGAAGCATATTAACACTAGTGAAGTGCATGAGTAATCTGATATGATAGGAGTAAATTTTAGAGTACCTTCCCTCACATGTAAAATATTTCATGATGACCCTCATCAAGGGTGCATACCTCTCTAGAAAATGTGAAAAGGGGAATATAGATTTGCAGCCTTCTTTGTATCTGGGTTTAAGAAATGGCTCATAGCATCTTATGTCAAAATTTTCTCTTTTGAACCATTTTTCACCAACATTGGGTATGCCTGTAGCATGGGCAATGGAATATGAGGAGAGTTCAAAGGTCACCCCTACAAAGTTTGATTGTTTTTCATGTAGGTTAAGAATGAATACCTTGTGAGCTCTGGGTGACTTTCTACTTGTTGGACTTTTTCACAAAAATGAAAACACCCTACATTTTGGAAACATGTGACAATCATAGGAGAGGCATTAAGCTCCATAGTATCTTGGGGTTCAAGCATATTATCCTTCCCACCTCTGTGTTTCTGCCTCCTAGGCACTTGGCCTTCTTCACCACTACCATTTCCTCCTCCTGACATTTTTACTATTCTTTTGAAACAAACCCTACCTCTGCTTGTGAAGTTGATATGATAAGTGATGGAATGATGGTAAGAAGGCAACTTTTTGCAAGTGAGTGGGAGGGATGAATGAAGGTGTGAGTGTATGGAACAGAGCCTTTAAGCCTTGATGGATGGCCAACTTAAAATCTTTGCAACCACACTACTTTATCCATTTTTCATTGATATCCCCTTGTTTACAGATGATGGAGTTTTAAACAGGGTTTTTAGAATGAAGATTAGGGTTTTCACTCCTTTAGGGTTTTTTCAATTTCTCCTGACATCAAATCATCAAAATTCTCTAAACGGAAAATTATGATATCCACCTACCAGTTTAGAAATTCTTTTAAGACCCTTGATAGCCGCTTGAAGGGGTTTCTGAGGCAATTTGGGCATTTTCAGTTGATGGAGGAGTTTCAGGCCGAAATCGTAGCGTCTGCATGCGTGTCGGGCTAGTTGGGCTTCCCTATTGAAAGCATAGTGCCTGCACGCCTCTGCACGGGGTTTCGGGCTTCCCTGCCCAAAGTGAAGTGCATGCACGCCTCTCTGGCATGTCGAGTCTTCTGGAAACGTAACGTTGAAGTTCTCTGCATGGGGTTTCGGGCTTCCCTACCCAAAGTGTAGCGCCTGCACGCCTCTCGGGCCTGTCAGGTATGCTAGAAACGTAGCATTGAACGCCTCTGCATTGGGTCAGGCTTGTCGAGATGTGAACATTTAGCACCAAAACGCCTCTACACGAACGTGTCGGGCTTCCTGGGTGAACGCGCAGCGCAGTACAAATTTGTACAACAAAATCCTCCAAAGGTGTAGCACCTGACCATAAATGTGCAGCACCTAGTGGACTTGCCCAAATTCAACCTGAAATTCAAAAATTTTCTCTCTTGGACGTTATGATGATCTTTGCAATTGCATAATAAGTTATGAGGAGAAAAAATGATCCTTTATTGTCTCCGAAATTAAATCAAACTTTGAGAACCCACTTTCCTAATGTTTTTCATCCTCTAACTTTTCATTAAGTCCTTCGACACTTTGTTGTGTAGGAGACTTTAAAACTTCTGAGTGATTTTTCTTTTTTCTCCTTCAGAATATATATGCTCATTTGATGTGTTCTTTGGAGGATTGGACACAGTAGTGTTTGCACAGTTTTATGTGCTTTCCTTCACAATATTTTACTTACCACCTTTCAGTGTTTGTATGCAGGTTTGCTAAACATGGTGAATTTTGACCTTTTTAGTTCTTGGAGGCTTCATATGTCTTCTTTTGACACATTTGAGACAATAATTATTTTTCCACTAGCATGGGTTCTAAACAATGCCTTTCACCTCCCTAGGCCACTTCTGATTTTCAGGTGCCTAAATTTATAATTCAAAACTTTGCTTACTGATACTCCTTACCTCCTTTCTCTGCAGATTTTGTTTGAGTCACAAGGCTTACTTTCTTTGGCTTATTTATGTCCTTGAACATTTTTCACTTAGTAGGTATTATGAAAACCCTGAAGTGGCTCTTCCTTTTATCTTTGAAGCCTGCTAAATTTATTTTTTGACGACTTTATAAACTTACACAATGGCAGCATTTCCAAAACTTCTTTTGTCCTTACCTTGAAATTCAAATCATCTTTTACTTGGCAGGGGGCTAAAAATTTTGTTTTCACCTCCTTTACTAATCCTTAGTCATGGTAAACTTACCTTTTACAAATTCTGGGATGTCACACACAATAATCTCTTCAAACCCTCTTTCTATTGTCATCATGGAGGCCTAGCATCTTCATTGTAGCTCTTTTGATTATCTTTCCAAAACCCTAGGTTTCTGGGCTACTTGAGAACAATTATCAGTGTTGTATTCTAAGTTCTCTATAGCCCTTTCATTCATTTCTGTTCAGTTCACCTCACCCTTTTCCCCTTTTTCATTTTTAAATTCTAAAGAAAACTTCTTCCATGTTTGGTTTCCTTGGTGTGCCTCCTTCATGTGGTTTGCTGCATTGGGTCTTTTCTTGGCATACTACTAACCCATGTAGCCCAAAACCCTAGTTCTCTTCAGGCACAAGTTCTTTTCTATCTTCTTGCCATGAGTTGTCTTGATTCAGGATCAAACCTCCTACCTCATAAAATTCCCGCAGATGGATATCTTAACACTCCTGCAGAAGTGTCAAAATCTTAGCATTCACAAAACTTGAATTTTGACAAGGTAGTCTTCTTTGGAGACTTTTAGATCTTCTTTGAATAAACATGTCTCAATATTCCAATACATTTGGGTCAAACTTTTGCACAAAGAAAAAAAATATTTGGAACACCAATGATGACCTTACAACCTATGAAACCCTAATGACGTAGTAGGAGGATCCTTTGACTTCATCTTTGACTAAAACTTGGTTTAGGATCTTTAAGTGAAAAAATAGATTTTTTTGACAAACTAATACATTGGAGACCCAAAATCCAATGTACTTGATTTATTAAGATCCTACAGAGATGGTTTTGAGACCATCAACCCTCGAGGGACCTGGTGAACATGGAAAGGAAGGGTTGTTTGGTAACCCTAGATGGGAAGTGGAGTGATGAGTAAATGCAAAACAAGGTACTGAGGTTATAGGTGGGAAAATAGGATGTAGATGAGTGGCAGAAGCCCATGAAGGGTATTTTAGGAGTATTAGGTTAACCATGGAATGGAAAAATAGTAGAATAGTGAAAAATTTGGTATAAGGATAATGAAGGCAGTGAGATTTCGAAAACTCACAATATTCAAGAATATTTTTTTAAAAAATCTAGAACTGATATTTAGTCATCCACGGATAGTAAAAATTACTTATGACTAATAGTGTCCAAACCTCTGGTGCCATAATTCGGTTTGAAAAATTGTACCTCATGTCATAGCCCCCAATGGACTTCCTCCAACTTGGTAGAGTGTATCAACTCTAAAATCAATAGTGATATATTCCTTGAAGTTATTCTTCCATATGCGTACCTTTCCATCAATGAATTCCACCTTAAAACCTTTGTCTTCCATGGCAGAAATAGACACAAGGTTCTTCTTCAAATCCGGTAATATAATACATCTTGAAAACAGAGGACTTGACCTTGAGATAAATGGAGGGTCACAGTCCTTTTCCCTTTCATGGGATATGTGGCATTATCTCCAAGGATAATTTGCAGATTAGTATCCTTCTCAATAAAATATGAGTGGGCTTCTTTAAAACCATTGAGGTGCCTTGAAGCACCACTATAAATCAACCCAAAATCGAGGGTGTTGCATGGATATGCATTAGAGAGGGTAGATACAAGAATGAATTCATTTATTTTATTTTCAACAACATTAGATTCATCATACGGGTAATTTCTTGACCTTTTGAAAAGTTTCCCATTTCCATTACGACCAGAGGGAGCCCTCCTCTTTCCTTTGAACCTATTGTTCCATTGATTTCCATTCCCCCTGTTGTTGTTTTCATCATCCCTTGGATAATCCCTTCTATTATGGCATTCTCTAGCATAGTGTCCAAACTTTTTACATGTGTAACATCTTCCTTTATTTCCTGTGATATCCCAAAATTGGGATTGCACAGCAAGCCTGCTAAAATAATGCACTTCTGGGAAATTTATGCACAGAAATGATTTTTCAGCCCTTGGATCCCTTAGCTCATCATATTTGGAGTCTATATCCAAAAGGGGAGCAAAAACAAATCAAACCAGGTGTGGTAAACAAATCTCCCACCACCTAGTCTAGCTGAAAAACACCCTACAAGAGGGGCTGCAGCTATGCACAACAAACTGCTTTAGGAATAATGAAGTCTTGAAAATCATGATTAGGAGGCCATAAAATAAGCTCAAATTTTGAATATATAGCAGAAAATCATATTTTCAATGAAGCTCTTACATTATACAGTAGAATACAGAAGATAAGAGAGAAGGAAATCTTCAGAAAAGAAGGCTGCAACACATGTATAAACTAAAAAATGGCTTAACAATGTTATTTTATGGAGCTGCAGCAGCTGAATGTTACACTTCAGATCTAGAGCAGATCTGTGTACAAAATATCAGATCCATTTCAAATCTTTACACTAGAAAGGCTCTATTACAATATCCCCTTGGGGTTTTGACCAAATCATGCATTACAAAGAGTAGATTTGAGTTTTAAGTTGCAGATCTACAATACTATTCAGAAATTTCTAAAGATGACTTTACATTAAAATAGATTATATCTAAACATAACATGTATCAACAAGCTAATCCATGGATCACCATAGTGAAAGGCAAAGCCCAACACCAAATATCTCTCATAAAAAATGGGATCAAAACACCCTGCAAAACCTCCACTGAAAATAACGCAGTCCCTCAAGGGAAAATACGTTTTAGCTTGAATAATAGAGATGGCCTAATTCCAAGATAAAAATTTGAAGCTAAAACAACTGATGCACTCTTCCAGGAGGTTAAAAGGCACACTCACTAAGAAGAGGCACCAATACAAGCTAGATCTGAGTAGATCTAGTGTTCCACTTGCTGTAGCCTACAAAAGCAACCAAACCGTCACTGGATCTGTGCTACAGTTGGAAGTATAGCTTGGCCAAATGCCTGATAGTGGATGAAATCATCAATACTCCTCCAAGAATCCTCAATGGAAGAGGTGAAATCCCTGCATAGGAACTCCAAGTGCTAAGCAGCACTATTCTCCACTGAACAACAGAGAATGGTATTTGTCTAAACAGAAAAGATACTCAGAAATATAAACAATCAACAACCTCCTATTGCTTCCTTCCCCATACTTTTATAAGATGAAAGCCTTTGCAAACCCTAAACCACCTTGATGATTTAGCTCTTTTCACATGAGGGGCCTCCTTCTAGAACTGCGATGACCCTTCATGAGGTGCATTGTATCTAAACAATGCTGTAGATTTGGTCAAGGTTGACCCAGTCTCATAGCTCAAACATCTTTCACACCTGCAAGTGATTTTTTTACATGGCCCAGATTTATCCATGTTCATATGGGCATTAATTTATTCATTATTTTAGGAGTTTTACATGTCCTCCTTTATTAATTTATTCAAGTAATAGAAAATGAGACAAAATTGCATATTCCTCTTAGCTTAGGCTAAGTAGGAGTATTATAGTCCTCCCCTCCAAAACATTGCTTGTCCTCAAGCAACTGATAGGGTGAGAGATGTAGTATTTCCCCTCCTTCATTGATGACACCATCAATGTTCAAGTCCTCATCATAAACCAAGTGTTCATCAAGCCAACACATCATGAATTGTTCCTCTAGGGTCAACATAAGATGTACATAGTCCATCCTACCAGGAGTGAAAAATTCAACAAAAATAAACATGGCTGGAGTAATGCTCCATCTAAAACATGTAGCATGAGGTACAGGGAGAAGTTCCAATCCATGTGGTACATAAAAACTGCCCATCCTTCCTCCATACTATCCCATAAACATTACAACTATATCATCCAAGTATGGAAGAAAGACTACATATATGCAAACAGAAACCTGAGCTCGAGGAGGTGGGTCAAAATCCCACATGTGATGCCAATGCAATGCATCCCCTGCCTGCATTAGATCAAGGTGTGGCAAGTGGCATTCCCACCACACATTTTCTTCATGAGCCATATTAACATGGCTGAATATATCAGATAATTTTGGTGCCTTTGGAAAGCACCCATCATGAGAAGGAATCTCACTTTGCACAACAAGGGAGTGGCCAAGTTCAATATTTCTATTGGCCCACCCAAAGCCATGAGATCCACATGATCTCTCACTCCCTTTAGGAGTCATATCCTACTAAAACATGGCAAAAGAATGTGACAAATCAGAAAATAAAGTTTTCTCTACATGATTAGATCTTTCACCATAAAAGTTCCTCATACACATGGATTTGTGCATGGGCATTCCCCCTCTCTCAAAATAATGAAAGAATGGCTGAAATGACTCTTGCATAGAGTCCGTTGGCTGTCCCAAGTCCACATAGCTCATGCACTCTTGAAAGTGTTGATGTAGTTCCTCTCTCAAGACTTCCCAATCAAAGCTCCTCATGATCAGGGTATAGATCTTCATTGAATTCATATGGCTGAGAAAGAGTTCTTTGTGTGCCCCTTGTAGTATCTTCTGCTTGAGCTTGGAAGCTCTAGCCAAGAATACCTTACCATGATGATAGTGTTAGTATGAATCTTTCGTTGGAAAATACCACTTTAGCTACGCATAACAAATAGCCCTAACATCAATTATGGCTTCCAATATCTTTAAGTCTGCAGTTAGTTGATCCAAATAATGCTGCAAAAGTCCAGATCTAAGCATAAAAGACATTAAGCAGTAAAAATAAAATGTGGCTCCATGCATCCAATGGACAAGACAAGAACAATGTATTTGAAAGATTTTTTTTTTTTTTTTTTATATTGAAAGGGGGCACCTGAGAGGAAAACAAGAAAAGTGTTTCCGATTCTCCTCAATGGGATGGGTTCTTGAAAGTCCTCAGCATTTCAGATATAAAATTTCTCTCTCTTGTTGGTGTAGAAAACCCAGACAAACATAGAACTCAAAGGGAGCTCACAAGACAAAAATGGAGAATGTGACCAAGAGTATAGATCTAGAGTGATCTAATGCAATGAAAGGTGACTAATGAATGGGGAAAACCCTTATATTTATAACAAAATATTAGGGCGATCTAGAACTTGATGCATGAATAAAATATTATTAATCAAATTCTAGAAGCACCCTTTAGGAATATTTTATTATATTTGTTGGAGGGAAAAGGATTTTTGACTTGGGTCAATTACTTTATTTATAAATAATAAATAAATAAATGTTTTATTTATTATTTTAAGGAAATGGTGGGAATATAATTAAATAAATAATTATTTATTTAATTATTTATAAATGATTTAGTCAAATTTAACTAGGAATATTATTTAAATAAGGATTTAAATAACTTATTCCTAGGAAATAATCAAATAAATAAGAATTTATTTAATCGATTTCCTTGCTTTGGGTTAAATATGACCAGGAAATATAAACAAATATAGATTTGTTTATTATTTCCTTTTGAGGTTTCCTGTTTAGACCATAAACAACTTAATAAAGGTGTTTTACTAAGTTATTTCACATAGTGAAAGCAATTTTACGTAGGGTAAAATTGGTCTTACATGGTGTACTTGGATTCATCTAATGATAATAGGTTAGATGACCAAAAAATGGTGTAACAGATTGCCCCCCAACATACGAGTGTTAGAAGCAAATCGTATGACCGAAGTACGTTGTAAGAACTCAATCACTAGACATCAAGAGGGAAGTCAGAGAGAGAAATGTAAGGTAGTATAAAGTGCTAAAGGACTAGACCCTGAGGAGACGAGACTTACAGGTGCAACAAGTCTCTAGTTTATGAAGTGGTACCTGTGCTAAAGGTGGCGGGGGAGGCATACCTATGCCCTCCGAGACAAAGTACAAAAGAATAGTATGTCCAGTAAACAAGGAACCGAACTATAAAGTATATGCTGGCATAAATACGAGCCAGAAAAATAGAATGATGAATCCCACATACATGCTATGCCTGAAATAATAGTTAGGACTTATACAATAATATTTTAGTACATGAGATACAAATACAACCCAAATTCCCCCTATACATGGGGAAGGGCTCGCAAAATCTAACTGATACATGCAAATCGAAAAGGCGTTGCAAGCGGTTGAGGCCAACATCATCAAATGGAAGGAGCTACATCAAAGGCTGAAATGAAGAAGTCATCCGGGCATGTGGGGGGTTACCTGTAGGGCCACCCCCTCATGAGGGTTGAGACATCTCACACATACCCGGGAATCACCAATAGCTGCTGCTGCATCACTGGAGCATCAAGTATACGGATCACGATCATGCTGAAAGGAGCTCGAACCAAGGTACACCGCCCTCTAGACCTGGCTTCTGGAGTAAATGAGCTGATGTCGATAGAATGAGGTCCGCCATAGGTGAGGCAATAAGGGATCCCCAACTAAGGCATGAGATAAAATAGTGGAGCAACTAACAGACAGACACTAATGATGATGATGAAATGAGGGATACTGAGTAGCGGATGGACGACTTCCCTTGTTAGAGCATAAAGGGCATGAATGGCTTGGTAGCAACTGACACAATATCATGAGGGATAGGGGACAATGGTACTAAAGGCTATAATGTGCAACCCGAGAGAGGGACCAAGAAATGAAGGATGGAGGACTATAGCGGGATACAAAGGGACTCGAGATAGACTCCATGACTGATGATGACTCAACTCGGATTCTCTAAACAAGGGCGACTCGATGGTGCTGCCACACAGTAAAGGTCCAATGGGGGACCATACAAATATGAGTACAATAGGGTATCTCATGATGAAAATCAACATGAACAACGACAAGTAAGGAGGCAAAGTGGTGCCCCAAGTACAAGTGTTGTAAGTGAAGAAATTCGATTTGGAGGAGAGGTAAATAGACCCTTCGTGGACAAAATGTGTCCTGGTGAAGTATAAAAACATGAAAAACTAACATATACCCATTTGAGTGCTTGGTGAGAGCTTTCCAACGATGCAGATGGTGTGTCAAACGGGACTACGGTTTGGTCACAACGAGCGAATGAAAAAACATGGGTTTTTCTTCTAATAAGGCATTTTCCCTCCAAAGAAATTCATTTTCTTGTGTAGCTGTGGTGAATGTGGAGAGGAGAGAACGCCTTATATCTTGCGGCGATTGTAGCGGACAAACCGACCATTGGAATCGAGATCCGTCAGTTTCAGGTAAGAGGCCTAATCCTACGCTTTGTTTTTGATGGATTAAAAGTTCAGATTAGGATCCCAAATCTCAGTAACAGCCCCTACCTCATCATTACGGTCGGGTCACACTTTTTGGGGCAAAAAATGCAACCTGGGATGCAGGTTTGGGCCTAAAAAGTGCGATCTATCCAAGGATTTGGCCAAAAAGTGCGACCTGTCAGATGGAGGTGGGTTTAGTGCTGTTGTGGGCTGAGATTCCATTTTTGTGTAATTGAATGCAATTTTACCTATATGTAGACTGACAAAGATGATGGTTTTGTGCAAATATGGCAGATATATGGATCAAGTGGAGTGAGAGAGACCTAGATACATCAAGGATGGAAATCCAAGTGGATTAGGGTGTCCGTTGTGCATTGGCCAGGTTTGGGGTTATGAAATTTGTGGAGAACCCTTTGATGAGGGCTAGGGAGCCCTTGTTGGCCCAGATTGTCAGTTATTGGGATCCATACCATGAGGTTTTTATAGTGCAAGGGCACAGGATTGAGCTGACAGTCCAGGATCTGTATTTCCTGACTGGTATCCCACCATTAGGGATGGTGGGAAATCCACAGCTAGCGTTACCGCGAGGGTGTAACATCATGGTGTCCGAGTCAAAGGGACTCGGATATCGATTGGGGATCTAGAGAGGTTGGAGACTCGGGGAGTGGCGGCAACAGTGTTGCGGATCTTGGGCAGCTAGGCACTCCATCACATCACTGGAGGGCAGATGATGATTGTAGAAAGTGTGTTGAGTGGGACCTACTATGGGTGGGCCCAGATGATGTTGGTGTCATTGAAACGACAGCTGTCATTTTCTCAGCGGCAAGTGAACCATGATTGTGCTTATGGGACGGTATTGTGCTCCTTCTTTTTTGAGAAGATCTCGACCTTGCGACCTCATGTACAGCTACTTGATGGGGGTCCGAGAGAACCCAGGATGTGTCAGTGGGGATGAATACTGTGTATAGGGGGGGGAGGGGCGGTCGGATGGGTGTTCCGACCAGAGTTCTTCGCCCATTGGGATCAGATGCCATTGTACATAGACGACTATCCCTATAGTGGGATGATTTATTGGGGAGATTCAGACTTGCCGCTTCCGCCTGCTCGAGTATGGGGGCCGGATGGTAAGTGACAAGTAACTAATCTGTTATGTGTATGTTAAAGTTTGTGAATATTATTTATGGTACTGATCCTTATACTTTTTGGAATGCAGATATAGCTCCGGTGAAACCAGTCGGATATATGGGACGACTTGCAGCAGCCGTAACTATAGGTGCTATTGGATCGAGGATGGAACAGAACGATGATATGTCCACTCTTTTGGAAGACATTCGTCGTAGATGTGAGGAGCTACTGACCGATTTGTCGGAGCGGGGTTGGCAGGATTTAGACGACTAGTACATAGAGCTATGTATTGGGCTACCCTCGGAATGGCGAGGTATCATGCGACGCATGGAGATGGCTGGTCAGACTGTGCGTGATATACGAGCTACGGGGGTGGAGCCATTGGCTCGGGATCCTCCAGAGAGTGATTAGATGTAGGGCAGGTGGTGTCCCCCAATGTGTATGTAGGGGCAAGTGGTGCCCCCCAGTTTTTGAGTTTTGTTTTTTGTAACATTCTATGGGCATGCCATATGTTTCAGAGTAGATGGACTCTAAAAGCATGTTATATGATATATATTATGTATATGCATTGTGTTGATGGTTTGAAATTTTATTTTCTTGTGTGTGATAAATTCCAGTCTAGAACATGATTTGTAATTGTATCTACGTAGTGATTTTCACTTCTAGGTACATGGTTGAAAGTAATGAATCTAAAGTCACGTATCAAAAGTTTCACTCGTAAATATTGTCTAAACAGGATATGGTTATGCACACAATAGACACCATTGAGTTGTAAGACAAGAAGCAGGGAATCTAAATGAACGTGCATATGGAGGATGCGATGAGAGAGGGAATCGACTAAGAGACCACGTACTACATCATATTCGACCTGATTATTGGTGGAATTACCAATGCATACCTCATTCGAAAGGATGAGGGTATGCAAGGGGGTAAATATTTCCCATGCGGCCGAAGCGAGATTCCGGGAATAGCGACTTGCCCCATCGGCATATCTAATATAATGTGTAGACGAGAGGTCCGACGGAATAGTGTCACAAGACAAGAAATGGGAGGAAGGAGAAGAATGAGGGCAGCGTGAGTATAGGGTAGACATCAAATGAAAACTATGGGAGGGAGTAGTCTGGGTAGGATGGCTAGGACTCATAGATCGACTAGAGGGTGATGAATGAGAACTATGGGAGCTCATGCTGTGAAGGACATCATAGATACAAATGGTATCATCCTTGTTATGGGAGGAAAGGGAAAGGTCGAGGAAATCACGTGACACTGCAAAGCTACCTAAATCACCAACATGGGAAGAAAGGTGCACATACGGATCGTCACGGGGGATGACAGAAGAATAAGTAAAAAGATGGTCAAAGCATGCAGAGCCTAAGAATGTTGCTGAAGGGGAATCAAGCAAAATAAATGGAGTGGATTTGGAGGGAATGTACTCCAAGGGTCATGCAGATGATGATAGGTATAGGAGGGGGGTAGTAGGTTTCGACATCTCAACATCAGGGGGAGGAATGTCAATGGTAGCGGGGGGGTCCTCGAGTAAGCCTGACGCATACTGAGTAAGGATGGGAGAGGCAAACTGATTTTGTTCAACCTTGTACTCGCGAATGACCTCTAAAGAGGCTCGGTAATGTGTGAGGTGAGGGCAATGGTGAGAATAATGGCCATGGATACCACACAGAGCACAGGGTTTGTTGGTGCAGATATTCTTTGGGTTCTTGGCTGCGGACGAGGAAGAAAAAAAGGTTTTAGGGACCGTAGATTCAGGGAACGCGACCTTAACCATGGGTTGGATACGGGGCAACTCAGGACAAGTATGGGTGGCATGACCGACACCATCACATAAGGCACAAGGCTTGGCAGGTGGAGGAGGGGTAGGGTCGGGTGCGGTGGCCTTGTCTTTGGATGCCCCCTTGCGAGCTTTTCTTTTCTTTCTCGTAGTTGTCACAGCATGACGATGGTCTTGCGGAGGGGATAGGGGCATGGTAGCGATGGAAGGAGCAAAGGGAATCAGTTGAATCAGTGTCACAGCAAGGTATGGTTTGGGGTGGCCGAGTGGGGTCTCGGCTGGAGGAGTAAGATACCATACCCGTATTCCCAAGGTCAAATTAGGGAGGGAAAGGGTGGCCATGATGGGAATCGAATAGACTCCGGGAAGGGGAGCAAGGAAAGGTATCTGACCAGTGGGGTAATGCTCAAGAGGGATGGCTCCACTATGGTGGATAATGGGGGGAACTGACTCAAGAGGGTAGGGAGGTTCCTGAGTGCTAGGTGGATGGGAAGGTCCAGGCGGAAGAGGTTCGGTCAGCTGAGGTGAAGGGCTAGGAGCAGGTTGCGGCATGCGAGATTGAGGTTTCTAACTAGCTGAAGCAGGTTGTGGAAGTTCAACCTGAGACGATTGCATCATGCAAACATTCATTAAGCTAGGATCAGAGACAGGAGGAGGGGGAGGACCCAGGAAGGTTCCAAGCAAGGAGGAGTCTTTGTAGATGCCAGGGGAAACACTGGTCAAAGAATCAACATTTTTCTTATTGGTGACAGTAGAGATGGTGGACTCAGGGGAGGTCTGAGATTTTGGTTCATGATATGCCAACTGGTCCATGGTGACAATCTTTCCATTATGAGGGAGAAACATCTTGCAGTGGACTGCGGATGGGACGGTAGACATGGCATAGGTGTAGCTACGCCCCAAAAGAATGTTATAGTCAAGAGGGGTGTCGATAACTTCAATGTCGACACAAATAGTCTTGCTCGCAAGGGTGATAGGACAATTACGGAATAGGCCAATGGGTTGGGAGGCATGGCCATCCCACGCACGAAGGGTGATTATGGAAGGGGCCAGTTCAGGAGATCCGAGTTGTTTCCAAACCGAAGCAGACATCACATAGGTAGATGCCCCCTCATCAATAATACACCGAGAAATGTTGGCATTTTGGATTTTGACAGGGATTTGGAAAGAAACATAAGCAGGGAGGGGAGGATGGTCTGACTGACGGGCATCGAAAAAAATCAATTGGTCATCAGCAGGATCTACAACACCCATGGCAGATAGTAGAGCCTTCTTTTGAGAAGGACACGACTGTAGGAGTTACAGTGTTGAAATGGTAGCAGGAGATTGTGCCAGATCATCTACTATGCTATATGAATGGGCAGCCCAACTAGAGGCAGCATTTCGGTGTAATGGGCCCTTAGGAATATTGGTATGAATCTTAGCTTTGGACGGGGGGATTTGCAAGGGACCATTGGGTGTCGACAGAGGTTCTGTAGGACCTGAAGATGGGGACTTGGGGAAAGATGGAGTGGGAGGCATGGAGTACTAACGAGACCGAGTTTGAAGGTTAAGGTTGATGGTGAGAGGTTTTTCAGAGGCCATCATGAGAATCTGGTAATCGGAGGAACCAGAAGGGGAAGGTTGAGTGGTTACCGGGGCATGAGGTGGTTGAGTAGCCACGAATCCTTGTTGAGGGAAAGGATCGGTAAACACAGTGGGTTGAGAAGTAGCAATATTGGGAGGGACAGTATGGGAGGAATGTTGTCCCCACACGGTGGCCTGAGACTCCCACATCTGTCGCATCTGTGGTAATAGGGGACAATCGTGAGTGTAATGACCATAAACACCGCAACACGAATAGGGCTTATTGGTGCGAAGTGGCCTGTCCGGCTTGGGATGAGAGCCCTGTGGTAGGTTGGCAGTGTTAGAATCAATACTTGAAGGATTGGATCCATGATTACGAGAGGCAGATTGATTGCCTTTTCTCTTTCTTTGAGAAGGAAGAGAATTAGTCACGCCCTGTTGTGCAAATACTTGCCCTGTAGGGGGTAGCAAGTGCGGCTGCAGGGTTGAGAAGGCAAGGGAGTGAGAGGTCCAAATGCTGGAGGAGCTGGGACACCAAGCTGTGGGTAATGATAAGGGTTAGGATGGGCAACATTGAGGTAAACATGAGTGTGGGCAAAAGGAGGAGGCATGTCGTATCCTGGATACATGCTACCTGGAGGGGGAAAAGTGCTGGAGGTGATGGCCCCTCCTGGAGGGAAACCATAGCCCAGAAGAGGTTGAGCAGAGGTGTGTGAAAGAGCTCCAACAATACCGTCAGTAGAGTGAGATGCCCCCGGGGCATTATTGCCACCGAGTTTGGGGAGGTCAGGAAGGACAGTATAAACATAACCAGATTGAGCATAGACAAGGTCATAGTTCAAGGCTGTTTGGAGGGTGGCTTCTTCGGTTTGAGGGAACTGGGATGCGACATCTTTGCCGATGGAAGGTAAGAGAGAGCAAAGGAACTAGTCCATATAAACCCGATCTTCAAAGGTGGGAGCTTGACATAAGCTCCTTCTTCTCCGCCATTCCTGGACATGAGCGGAAAGGCGGGTCGAAGAGGATTGACGGAAAGAAGTCAAGAGTTCTGTACCAGTGTTGTATCAGAGAGGGAGCTGGAAATAAGATAAAAAGGCTTGGGCAATGGTCGCAAAGGTGGTATGGGAAGAGGCGGCCTGATCAACATACCATTTAGAAGCTTCGTCGGTAACTGTGCGTTGGAACAATCTAAGACGGATGGATTCATCAGTAATGGAATTGGATGAACAACACATAAGGAAATATCGGATATGGTTGGAGGGATCTTCACTAGCAAGGCCTTCGAATTTGGGAATGTTGGAGGGGAGCTTGCTTGGCATAACAAGCCAACTAACATTGTGGCGGATAGGATCATTGATCAACTGATTGAAATCTGGGAGACTGAGACCGGCCATATAAGGGAGTAAAGGGATAATCGAGGTAGTTCACATAGTGGTTCCACTAGAAACGGACCCAGCAGTAGAACTGGGGTTGCTGCTAGCGCCAGGCCCTGAACTAGACATGGTGAAGGTGACAGGGGGAGAACCAGGAGTAGGGGAAGAACCCGAACAATCAGAAGAAGAGTTAGAGGGAGGACTCGGGGGAGGACTTACTCGATGGAAATGGGAAGGAGGAAGTCAACCAACCAGAAACCGAGGGTGAAGGCCAAGAAGTCTCTGGGATAAACGCCTTGGAGGCGCAATGATGACGGGAAGAAGAAAAACCGACAAGGGCAGGGAGGTGCAAAATCAAGTGAGGTCAATGTCGAAACAAGGGCAGAGAGGTGCAGTGTCAATTGATTTTAAAGTATTTTCTATGCAGTGTTAACTAGGCTCTTCTTCACTTAGGGTCAGTGTGTGGCATGTGTTAATTTTAATTTTTAAACCCAGACGTTTTGAGAGTAAAAGAAAAAGTGTGTTGCGTAACTGAAAATAAATCTGCAAAGAACAGTAAATAAAACTAAAATAACAGAAAATTAACAGCTAACAATGCATCAATCTAACCCAAGAAGCGGGTCTCTCAAAACTAGTTTAGAAGAGGAAAAAATCTAATCAAAACACGCTAAAAAGAGGCCAATAGATCTAAGTTCGGGAGGGACAAGGATCTAAAGGAGAAATTTGTTGAAAAGAGGTGCAGAGAACAAAAAAGAGGTAGAGGCAAGGTTGCTATTACAAAGGAGAGAATTAGCTAAAGGTAGAAGGGGAAAGGAGGTGACCCTAGAGGTAAGCCCAAACAAAACTATATGAGGTGATTTGAAAGGGAGAAGAGCTGATCTAGAGGGATCTGAAAATGAGGTATCAGATCTGAAAAGAGGAAGGCTGAAACTCTGAAAAAGCAAACGTCTAAAACAGCTAAAACTCGCCCACAAAAAGTGGAAGGTACTAAAGCCCTAAGGGGAAGTATTCCCACTTATTTGGGTGAAACAGATCAGAAACAGGTCTAAACGGTCAAAGACGGAGGCTGGAAAACCCTCACAGAAGCTTCAGACAAACCTAGAAAAGTTACTGGAAAATTGCAGAAAAAAGTGCAGGTCGCAGGTTCTAACCTGTTTGCAGTCCAAGTCGCAGTTTTGGGGCAGAAAAGTGCGCCCTCCAGTCCAGGTCACAGTTTTTGGGACGATAAGTGTGAACTGCAGATCCGCGTCTCTCAGCGGCAAATTTTAGAAAAAGTTGTCATCTCAGCTGCGGCTGATGTCTGTCACCTGTGCAATAGGGCCAAAAACACACGGAAGTTAAAAATATGAATGTTTGAGGGTTTTAGAGGTTAAAAGCACCATAAAAAGAGGGAAAATAGAAAATTGAAGAGAAAACCTACGGTCTGAAAGAGCTGGATATGCAGGAATATATAAAACGACAGCGGTCGCAAAACAAAACCTGTGTGGAGTCGCCAATGGCTAGTAAGAATCTTTCGTCAGAAAAGACCACTTTAGCTACGCATAAAAAATAGCCCTAACATCAATTATGGCTTCCAATATCTTTAAGTCTGCAGTTATTTGATCCAAATAATTCCGCACAAATCCAGATCTAAGCATAAAAGACATTAAGCAGTAAAAATAAAATGTGGCTCCATGCATCCAATGGACAAGACAAGAACAATGTATTTGAAAGAATTTTATTTTATTTTATATATTGAAAGGGGGCACTTGAGAGGAAAACAAGAAAGGTGTTTCCGATTCTCCTCAATGGGATGGGTTCTTGAAAGTCCTCAGCATTTCAGATCTAAAATTTCTCTCTCTTGTTGTGTAGAAAACCCAGACAAACATAGAACTCAAAGGGAGCTCACAAGACAAAAATGGAGAATGTGACCAAGAGTATAGATCTAGAGTGATCCAATGCAATGAACGGTGACTAATGAATGAGGAAAACCCTTCTATTTATAACAAAATATTAGGGCGATCTAGAACTTGGTGCATGAATAAAATATTATTAATCAAATTCTATAAGCACCCTTTAGGAATATTTTATTATATTTGTTGGAGGGAAAAGGATTTTTGACTTGGGTCAATTCCTTATTTATAAATAATAAATAAATAAATGTTTTATTTATTATTTTAAGGAAATGGTGGGAATATAATTAAATAAATAATTATTTATTTAATTATTTATAAATGATTTAGTCAAATTTAACTAGGAATATTATTTAAATAAAGATTTAAATAACTTATTCCTAGGAAATAATCAAATAAATAAGAATTTATTTAATTGATTCCCTTGTTTTGGGTTAAATATGACCAGGAAATATAAAAAAATATAGATTTGTTTACTATTTCCTTTTGGGGTTTCCTTTTTAGACCATAAACAACTTAATAAACGTGTTTTACTAAGTTATTTCACATAGTGAAAGCAATTTTACTTAGGGTAAAATTGGTCTTACATGGTGTACTTGGGTTCATCTAATGATAATAGGTTAGATGACCAAAAAATGGTGTAAAAGATAGATGACTACCCCTTGGACTAAGTAGCCCTCTTCTTGCTACATGTCATCTAGTATCATACCTGTGTGGAGATCCTTGGAATACTCTACAAGCAGTTGATATTTCTAATACAGATCCACACTATTCAGTAATGACAGCGCTGATGATACATCCATGGAAGTGCCTATCATTTTTCTGATCTCTTCTTTGACATCTCTCATGCCAAATTTATGTGTTGGAAGGCTGATCCTCCCATTCTTCTCCTCCCACAGTGCAGATCTATAAAAGGGAGAGGGTGATAATGATGCAGGGAGAAGATCCCCCTCACTCTTGAGCTGTCCCAAGCCCTCCAACATTGTAGCTTGGTCTCCCATTGCTCCAATCCCTCCTGGATCTAGATCTAGAGCAACACTTTGTGAGGCCTCCCCCACAAGATCTAAATATGGTGTCCTCCTAGGTGGTTTGCCACTAGATAGGAATGTCCCCTATAGAATTCTCATGAACATAAGAGAAGGGACTGTGAGATCCTTGCTTCCACTATGCAAATCCATCTCTGTTGTTTGTGTGGAAGTGTTAGGTGAGGGATAAGTATGCATGCCTTGGATCATTTGAGGTTTACCACTCTTCATGTCCACCCATTCCATTTGTAGAGCCTTCTAATCAGTAGTGACTTTCCCCAATGTAATCAACCATTAGACACCCAAAATGATATTGGTGTCTGGTATGTCAACTACAAAAAATTGATCCACCAAGGTGTAGGACCCCATAGCGACTGAGAGTGATGGGACATATTGCATGCATTGCATTGTCCTATCTCCTGGGACCAAAACAGAGAATCCCTCAAAATTATTAGTGGGGATTTCTCTCTTCTGCACAAGATGAGCATCAAGAAAGTTGTGGGTTGCCCCACTATCAATGAGTACAGATACCCTCTGATTCATGATTGAACCTTGTACTCTTAGTGTCAATTACTTAGGCACTCCTCTCAAAGATGCAACAGTTCCACCTATTGGAGCAAAGGCTTCATCCCCATCTCCAGATGGTGTTGGATCTCCCTCAACATTATCAGCGTTGTGACCCCTTATTGGTTCATCATCTTCATCTTCCTCCTCAAAATATGAGAATACTTCTATGTAGTGTGCTTTCCCAACATCACATCTATGTCTAGGTGCCTATGATTCTGTTGGAAATACTAAGAAGGGGGGGTGAATCAATATTCCTCTCAATTAGAGCATTAGTTAATCTTTAATTATTATCAGTGTCTGTACAATGATAGCAGCAAACAAAAGGAACACAAATACACACAGTTTTTAAGGTGGAAACCCACTCTGGGACAAAAACCACCTATTGCTTTTCTAATAATTCTTTAATATTCAACTCCAAATGAAAATAAAGCTCCAACTTCCTAGAATCTAGAAAAGCGTTCTTCTCCAGCTCCCACTGGATGGACGCTCCAATTCTTGAGATTATTCAGTAGTCAACTGAATGGATTCCCCAACACCCAATGAGCTACAACTCACCCTAGCACCACCCTACCACCCTATAGAAGAATAAAAGAAGAATGGACTCTCGTACCAGGGAAAATGGTCCACTTTACAATGATATAGCATGATGTTGAAGAAGAATATACACTAGACCATAACCCCAACTTTGACACTACCACCTAATGATTTTTCTAGACCACCCGACACTGCCTCTTCAAGTCTTGGCAGATACATACTAGTACAATTTGTACAATAATGTATTTACAATGACTTAGTACAATGATACCTTTACAATGATTGTATGAAGTGCTGCCCACTTGAAGACTCCATGTGATGAACTTATTGCTGCTGTTATGCACCTTGGTTGTTGCTCTTGTCATGCTACCCTCTATTGCACCTTGCTTTACTTTTCTTCCCTAGAAAGTCTGGTCCTTTGCAGCCCTTGACAACACATCATCTAGTTTTTTCTTGCCTTCTAGGAGCTTGATATTGAATCTGGTGTATATATGTTATTTCAGATCTCGAATATCTGATTTTTGGTACTGTAGTAGTCCTATGAGTCTTCTTTCCAATGCCATAGGTCTGACCTGATTTGGATTCTTCCAGAGAGAGTTATACCCAATCTCTCACAAAGCCCTAATTATGGACTATTTCAGTAGATAGAAATTGTATGGAATGACATGTGTCACTTTTTCTTCATTCGGCTCTGAAATTGATAGAGAAAAAACTACAGAATATTCAATATCCAACACTTTTCACATAATTCCAATCCAATACTCAGAGAGAGAGTTATGACTATTTTCCCAACGTCACTTCTTTGAGATGAATTTTAGGAGCCTGCAAAAACACTGACTTCCACAGATCATATCTCTGAAAATATTGTGCACCTTGATCTGAAATGTTCATAGCAGCTTCCTCAAGATTTTAGCTTCATCTCATAAAAATTTCAGCTTTTGAACCTTCTTATAAAAAACGTTAGAGCGAAAATTACATAATGACCTATTTCAGATGGCGAAATCCCTTGCATGAGGAGGATATGAGGATAAAAATTTATATAAATGATTAGGTTGAGAGGGGCTTCAACAAGTGAACGTGGGAGGGATTTTAGGAGCTTAAAAAATATTAATTATGACTTTTCAATGACCCATGCCACAACCCCATGGGTTTTTAGCCCACTAACTGGGGGTACAAACTTCAAACATGAATATCTCTCAAACTGTGAAGAATTACATGGCGTGCCATATATCAAAAAAAAAATCTCGACAAGTAGAAACCATCAAAAGAATTACTGACCCAAAATATATTAATTTGGTAGGTCAAAATTCCCATGCAATAGTGGGTTAGCCCCTGGTGCTGCTTGGGTTGACATCAATGACAATCGCTGATCAACAGACTCTTGGCAAGTGAAACATAGTCTCTCCTTTCTCAGATCCCTCCTTACTTCAATATCAAGAGGCTTCTTGAATGAGCTCTCCTTGGAAGGAGTAGATTTTTCTTCCTTCCCTTTAGAAAGGTGAGGGGCCTTGCTTTGGAAAGTTACCTTTGCTTTTGGCAAGGCATCTCGGAGGTCTCTAGCCCTCTCAATGGAATCATGCAAAGTGATGGGCTTGGTAGATTTAACCAACCCATGTAAAGGTTCCTCCAAGCCATCAATGAACATGTACACCCTCCTTGCTATAGATAGATCAGGAAACATAATAGATAATCTCAGAAACTTAGATATATAAGTTTATACATTTCCTGATTACTTTAAATTTGCAAGGCTCATGAAAGGTGCTTCTGGATCCTTTCTGTCAAACCTCTCCACCAGTCTTCTAGTGAATTTAGAATAGGCAGTAACATTGGCATGGCCCAATGTGGACAACCCACAGAAACACCAATTGTGTGCTTCACCTTCAAAGTGCAGTGCTGCAATCTTGATGGCTTCAATCTTGGGGACTTTGTTCAACTGAAAGTAGATGTCTAGCTTTTCTACCCAGGCCTTGGCAGAACTGATGGATGACCCATCAAACTTGGGAAAAATGAATCTTCGCATAAAGTGATGTCTATCATGATTAGGGAAGAACCCACCATCTCTATATAGATGCCTTGGTCTCCTTTTGTCCTTGAGGTGACAAAACTCTTGGAAACTCAAGTGGTATTTGAATCTATGATTCTGAGATTCATATTCCACAAAGTAGTCTTCAAGGGGTGCTTTCTCTTGTGTTCCTTCATTCTCCACAGCCAGGATGGTAGGCATAGTGGAGCGTTGTGGAGCTTGTGGAGCTTGTGGTTGATTCACTAGTTGACCAGTCTAGTGGTGAGACATGCAAAAGCTTTCCCCAACATGAAATATCCCAGGATATTCCCTCATTATTTCCATCCTTGTCTCTTTTATCTCTCTATAAATATCTTGCATGGCCACTAAAAGAGTTCTTGCAAACTCTTCTCCTTATTTATCACTTGCGGTTTCAGGGGCTTTACCCTTGTCTTGATCATTAGTGGTGTAATCAAACTTCTTGTGAACTCTATTCTGATACCTCTTCTCCCTCTTATTAAGAGGCTCATCTTATTCTGAATGCAACATGGTTGTGGTTCTCCAATGAAAGCATAGGTTGTGCCAAGAAAGGAGCTTTGATACCACTGTAATATTCCAAAATTGGGATTGCATAGCAAGCCTGCTAAAATAACACAATTCTGGGAGATTTATGCACATAAATGAGTTCGAAGCCCTTGGATCCCTTATTTCAGTAGATTTGGAGTCTAGATCCAAAAGGGGAGCAAAAACAAATCAAACTAGGTGTGCTAAACATATCTCCGACCACCTAGTCTAGCTAAAAAACACCCTACAAGAGGGGTTGCAGCTATGCACAACAAACTTCTTCAGAAATAACATAGTCTTGAAAAGAATGAGCAGGAGGCCATAAAATAAGATCAAATTTTGAATATATAGCATCAAACCAAACTTACTCTTACATTATACAGTGGAATACAAAAGACAGGAGAGAAGGAAATCTTCAGAAAATAAGGCTGCAACACATGTATAAACTGCAAAATGGCTTAACAACATTATTTTATGGATATGTAGCAGCTAAATGTTACACTACTTATCTAGAGTAGATCTATGTACAAAATTTCAGATCCATTTCATATTTTTACACTAGAAAGGCTCTATTACAAGATCCCCTTGGAGTTTTAACCAAATCATGCATTACAAAGAGTAGATCTGAGTTTTAAGTATCAGATCTACAATATTATTTAGAAATTTCTGAAGATGAATTTACATTAAAATATATCAGATCTAAACATAACATGGATCATCAAGCTAATCCATGGATCACCAAAGTGAAGGGCAAAACCCAGCACCAGAGATCTCTCATAAAAAATGGGATCAAAACACCCTGTAAAACCTCCACTAAAAATAACGTAGTCCCTCAAGGGAAACTGCACTGTAGCTTGAATAAAAAACATGGCCTAATGTAAATATACAAATCTGAAGCTCAAACAACTGATGCACTCTTCCAGGAGATTAAAAGACACACTCACTAAGAAGAGGCACCAATACAAGCTATATTTGAGCAGATCTAGTGTTCCACTTGCTGTAGCCTACAAAAGCAACCAAGCCCTCACTAGATTTGTGATGTATTTGGAAGTAGAGCTTGGCCAAATGCCTAATACTGGATGAAATCAGCAAGACTCCTCCAATAATCCGCAATGGAAGAGGTGAAATCCCTGCATAGGAACTCCAAGTGCTAAGCAACACTATTCTCCACTAAACAACTGAGAATGGTATTTGTCTAAATAGACAAGATACTCAGAAATATAAACAATCAACAACCTCCTATTTTTTCCTTCCCATTCCTTTTATAATATGAAAGCCTTTGCAAACCCTAAACTACCTTGATGAGTTACCTCTTTTCACATGAGGGGCCTCCTTCTAGAACTGCACTGTCCCTTCATGAGGTGCATTGTATCTAGACAATGTTGTAGATTTGGTCAAGGTTGACCCAGTCTCATAGCTCAAACCTCTTTCACACCTACAAGTGATTTGTTTACATGGCCTAGATTTATCCATGTTCATATGGGCATTGATTTATTCACTCTTTTAGGAGTTTTACATGTCCTCCTTTATTCATTTATTTAGGCAATAGAAAATGAGACAAAATTTCATATTCCTCTTAGCTTAGGCTAAGTAGGAATATTACATTTCGTTTGGCCCATTCTCTTCCATGGTTCCTTCGACCACCATAGTTCTTCTTCTTAGCACAAGCAGTGAAGGTAGCATTACCTTCATTTTCATATTCCATCATTCTTGTCTCCTCTTGAGTGCATCTCAACAATACTTAATCAAAATCAGGAATCACATTATTATTGAGAATGGTAGTATTGAATACATGTCATTCAGGGGGGGAGACCTCCAAGCACAATGAGAACCATTTCTCGATCAGCTATTGTTTCCCCAATAGCGATAAGGTTATTCCTAATTTCTGTCAACTTCAGAAAATAGGATTGAACAAATTCATCCTTTCCTTTCTTGAGATTCTTCAATTGGTTCTTAAAGAAAAGAACTCGATTTGCATTGTTAGCCCTGAACATGTTGACCAAATTATCATACATCTATTTAGATGTGCCTAGCTCAGAGATGTAAGAAAACAGACTTTTATGGATGGAATCCCGAATAATCTGCTTCTCTTTGATTTCCCCTTTTCTATACTTCACCTTTGTGGCAGCGGGTGCAGATGATGGAGGCTTTTGGATTTTTTATTGCACATAGTCCATGACATCTTGATATTCCAATACCAAGTCCAAAGACATATTCCAAGCATGAAATTCATACTTGTTAATCAAATTATCATCATCTTTGAAGCCATTATAATTTCAGGTACCCGTGGGTCCTTGACAATTGCTACTTCTTCGGTGATTTCTCTCAACACAAGCTTGGGCTTTGTCTTCGCCCTAGCTCTGAAACCATGTAATTTTTTTAAATTGTTTTATGCTTGATACAAATTTACTTCAAACTTCTAGGGCATAATACCAAATAGCAATCAAATAAACATGAAAGTAAAATTATGATAGAACATACCAATAGATCGACGGAAGATAAGCCAATAATATACTTATCTTTTGTCAAACATATATGAAGAATGGTGGCATTACGGCAGTCAACAAGATGCTTCAACCAAAAAATTATTTTTTTAGGTCAGCCAACCAAATGTGTCACAAAACCCTCAAGACAGCGCCATAAAGTCAACGTTGTCTAGTCAACGCAAAATAGCAGCAGCAAGCTCAAAGTCAACGTTCAACCTCAGTATGTGTGCCAATCAATGTGGCCTTCAGAGATTAGAATTTTGATAAATTTTGGAGGTCAATGGACCAAGAATTGACCAAAGTCAACTCTATTCAAACCTCCACTGAAGCCCTAGATATATCTGCACCAAAAAATCCCTAGCTACTGCTCCACATGTGTGAGAAGAAAATGCCTCCAAAAGTGATCGAACCAATCAAACACAAGAGAGAAGTATGTGATGAGTTGATGATGAAATGACCTTCAAGTCTCTCCAATTTATATCCATATTTTAGAGTGTGTGACACATATGTTGGGCTCTAAAGCCTACATTACAATTCTGGCCGACCTTGCACATAAGTGGAATAAATTCAAAAGAAATGTCCTGCTTATCCGATCAAGATGATCTTTAGATCAATATTGCACCTCTCCGAAAGAGGAATCCAATAAAAATATTGGCATCATCATTTGAGCAATACAACATCGATTTTGGGAATATTTTCCCAAATTTAACAATACCACATGTCTCTTCTACGACTCCCACAAATTTTCCTTGAGTCTTTGTGCCCACTCCTTCTTCTATTGTGGCCATGGATTAAATTCTATCCATCTTATATGATTGATAATTTTCACTCTTAGTTTTTCTACACCTTATTTCCTTGTTCCTAATATGGGTATGGTAACCTCAGGAAATATGTGGGGAGCATCATTTTTTTTTCCTATCGATCCCAGGGGAAACCTAACTTCTATTATTTCTCAAATCTGGTAGAGTTCCTTGCATAGAGGGATGTCATCCTGTAATAATTTTTATGGAGGGGATATTTTACCTAGGGGAAACCATGTCATTAGCACTACAATGCCTGTAAGTTATTCTCTTTATGTTGGTGCTACTTCACAATGCGGTCCTTCTTTTCCTATCGGGTAGAACCCTACTAATGGTCATGCTCTTGGGGGTTCGTTCCTCTCTAAGGGAACTTACCCTTAGGGGAAACATTTTTACACCAATTACACTAGTCCGCATCCTATATATAATGGTATGAATTAATACCATGTTACACAAATTATTACTCAGAACAAGAGTATTGGGGGACCTCGCAGTTAGTCGAGGGAGGGGTTTGCTTCCCATGACCCATTCAATAAGCTATAATCATTTCTTGTCCTCTCTTGATCTTTGATATTTAGCTAAGCTAAAAAATGATCCAACCCATCATGATCCTTGGTGGCCACCTATTCCTACTAAATTTCCATCTAATATCCCCAATTTTTAAGGGAATCCTGAAGAAAACCCATTGACACATATTAACACCTAACATCTTTGGTTCTAATCAAACTCTTTGGTGGATAATTCGATCAAATTGTGTCTATTCCAACATACCTTGATGGGAGATGCTACTAAATGGTATATTTAACTGGATACAACATCTTACAATGACTTTTCTTCCTTGTCCCGGAAACTCTTGACTAATTTTTAGTTACCTGCGAGATACGACATCAATTCTAACCTCTTCGGCCAACTTTAAACAATATAATTCCACTCTCAATTTTTACTATATTCATGAGTGAATATGACGTAAGAGGTTAGTTCGAACCAAGCATCATAATGAAATTCTTCAAAAATGGTTCATTTGATTGTTGTTACCTCCTATAGCCAATGATGTATCTATGTTAAGGGTTTCTACAGAGGAACATGTTATTTTAGCTACCCAACAACTGGATTTGATTTAATATCAGTCGGGCACACTTTATGAAGTCATTTTCAATGCTCCACACCCTTCTACAAACCCACCCAAAATTACCTCGGGACCACACTCTAATGGTGTTATTGGTTTTGTATCCGACGGTTTGGTATATTAATTGTCCTTAATTTACTTCATTAAATGCCAACCATGATTCATGTACTTTTGAAATGTATGTGCACTATATATGTTAGGATTTTTTCTGTAAATTAAGTGAATTTTAAGAATAAGACTAATTGAAAAAATGAATAAAACTAATTACACAACTAACTACAAATGATAAAATAATGACACGCATGTTCTTTCAATCCAGATTCCTAACTTACTAGATTGAGATTTTGAAGTAAAGATCTATCTAAATTGTAAAAATCCACACTTCAAATATCAGAAGGAAATTCTTGAAAATCAAAACATGGAAGAGAAATAACCAAATTCTACTGTTGCAAAATTGAAATCATCATGCACTAGTTTGCTGAAAATAAATCTTTAAACTAAATTGTAATTGAAACAAAATGAGTCTAAATGTTGTGAGAAAACTAGTGATAAAATATAATATATGAAAGGTAAAATTTCTTTGAAGGGAAATGACAATGGAATACCATAAAGGGAATGAAAATCGAAACTCAAGAGAGATTACTAATGTTATAAATTGTGTAATATTCCCAAATGGGAAAAGCAGGAATATAGTGCAAAATGTTGGAACAATAACGTAAATCATCATTTATAAAGCAAGAGGCCAATATGGAGACCTTTCAGATGTTATTGCAGCAGAAAAATATATGTAAAAGATGGCCCATAAGATGCATAATAGGAAATACAAGCCTCCAATGAATAAAATGCCTCAATAAGAGGTGTTGCAACCATATATAAAAGTTGGAAAACCCTTACTCTGTTATTTTATTGGCTCTGTGATAGTAGTAGATTATGCATCAAATCTAGAGATGATATGTGCCTCAAAGGTTAGATATATATTAGATCCATGCACTATACAAGCTCCTCTAAAGAAACCCTCAAGGGTTTTCAGCAAAACACCAAGTACAAGATGTAGATCTGAGATCTAAGACTGCAAATCTACTGAAAAATACAAATATGGAAAGTGTGGCTGATCTGATACGATCAATACAATAGCCTCCTCTGATAGATCTTCAAAGTGCAATACAGATCCCCATCACTTGAAAATCAGCTCTCCAAATGGTGTGCCAAACCACCCTGCAACTCCACCTACATAAATAACGAAGATCTAGAAATAAACTTCACTGTAGGGATCAAAATAAGGTTGGACTGATGCCAATATCTAAAAATCAGCTCAAAGCCCTCCAATATTATCCTCCCAATGAAATGGAAACCTCCTCCATTGAAAAGGAGCACTGAAATGGCCTAGATCGAGAGATCTAGTATCCACTTGCCGCAGCTTGCAAAAAAAACCAAACCCTCAACAGGATCTGCATTGTAGTTGAAACAATAATATTGGCCTTAAGCCATATAGTGGACAATGTAGTGCAAGACTCCTCCAAGAGCTACTCAATGGAAGAGGTGGGATTCCCGATCAAGAACACCCTGTGCTAAACAACACTCTATCTTAGCTAAACAGCAAGAGAAATATATATGTCTAAACAAACCATATATTCAGAAATATCATATACATGAACAACCTCCATATTGTTGCCATCCTCTTCCTTAAATAGAATATGAGCTTTCAAACCCTTAGCCCCATCCAAAAATATCAATACATTCACACAAAGTATCTCCATCTAAAACTGCATTGTCCCTCATTGATGGCCACTCCTCCATGACATCGTTGTTGATTTGGTCAAGGTTTACCCATTCAAAGTGATCCAACCCCTTTCACACAAAGGGTGCTTTAATTAAGCTCCCAAGATTTGTCTCTTTCACATTTGTTATTGATTTATTCATTATTAAGGAGAATTATGGACCTCATTTTCCCTCTTATTCTTTAAACAAGGCAGCAAAACAAAATTGAATATTCCTACTAGCTTATAGCTAATTTAGGGATATTAAAAATTGAAAATAACTAACATACATGAAATTAAATAATAAATAAACTATCTATGACTAAAATTGAATGTCAAAAAACTAAGTACTGATAATAAAATATGTGTTGAATCAATACCTCTTTTTGGTAATTTATCTTTTATGAGTACTCTATGACAAAAGTAAATAACCAAAAATGCAATATGTAACAGAAATGATTTTCTAAGAAACATAAACTAAACCAATTCAAAACCTAAAACAAAAACCTCATAGCTCACAGGGGGGCCTTCTAGAGTTTAGGATTGATTAATCAATCAAGACCTTATTCACACATGCATTGAGAAAATAAAAGGAACTTTTATTAAAAGAGTAGAGTATCAATTTTTCACAAAAGGATTATAAAACTAATAATAGTAATAGCCGCCACTATGTTCTTTGTCTTGGTCACTGTTATTTATACAAATGATAAAAGAAACTTTAAACGAGTTTTAAGCTGATAAAGTGTAAACAAATTGACGCCTATGAGACCGATATCTTAAGAATCCAAATCTCTTTATGACTTGCTATTAGAAAATAAAGTCATAGGATATTTCGTGTTTTAACAGCTAAGTACCTAGCCTGCTTGATTCTTCGCTTCCTGTGTTCAACTACAGCACAATTTCCATGTTTGACTCAACCTTTGACTTCAAGGTCTCTTATTTTTCTTAGCTTTCCAAGCAATGCCAATAGGTGACTATCCATCTGGAGGCAAAATGTCAACTTTTAACAATCTTCTTCCTTCTTCTGGAGCAGTACAACCTATATAACAATGGATTCTGCTGCTGAAACATATATCAGTTGCAGAATATACAAAATTCAGTAATTGCAAGATACTTTTGTCATAATTTCATTGAAAACGAAGAATTTAAATATGGATGATCTAATACCTTGTGGGATTTGATCTTGACCTTAATATGTTGATGTTTTTATATAAAATTAACATAAGGGTGGATTGTGATGGAAAAATGGATGGTCAAAAAGAGACATTTGTAAACTTCAACATTCTCCGACACTGAAGGTTTTGCATGTCCTCATGCACCAAAATTTCAAAATTTATTCCTTTCCTTTCCTTTCAATGAATGATTTCTAATGGTTGTGTAATTACATCCAAGATAGTACTACTTTTCTTCTTTTTAATGGTAAACATGGTCTTTGGCTTCTTTATAAAAATCATTCCTTGTAATCCTTTGACCTTGGTTTTAAGAAACTTATTTTGAACTTTAAGGTTCTTAACATTTTTTTACCAATGACATAGGTGTAGCAGGATGTTTTCATTATGAGTCCTTAATATATCATTTCGAACTTTAGCCTATTCTCTCTCCTGAATCAAATTCTTGTTAAGGATTTCCAATTCATAAACATCTTGCTTCATATTTTCTTCAATGTTTTGTCCCTATTTTGCACTTCGTTTTGTTGTTGAGGTCTCACCTCTTTCAAATTGAGATGAATTTTATTTTTGTTGTGCCTTCTTCTCTTGAGATTCTACATAATCATATATCTCTTGTTGAACTGGATCAATTTTGGGGTTTTCCTTATTGAAATCCCTATTGAACTGCTTGTGCGAGGAGGTGTATTAAACCCTTCATTTTCAATATCAATCATCTTTGGTGATTGAGTGTTTGTTTCCAATTTTGAGATTCTCGTACTCCTTATATTCATTCTGGAACTTTTAATGTTTTGTTTTTCAGTTTTTTATTCTTAATTGGTTCCTACATGGGCTCGCTCGGGCTAGATTTCTTCCTTCTGAGATGTTATTTTTTACTATTTTGTTTAAATTTTTCAAGAAATTGGGACAATGGAGTATTTTCCTTGAATGGGTCTTCTGGAATTTCAGTCACGTTTCCTTCCTGAATGTCTTCTTAGAATCTATCTCTTTTAGGGATAGGGTTTTATTTTCTTCTACTTCTTTTGACCCTACTAATTTGATCCTTTTTTGGAGCTTCTACAAAATGATTTCTTACCAAGAAATCCTACCAATTATCCCCTTTTGATTGCAAATGCGTTTCTAACAAAATCTTAATGATTCCATGATGGTATAAAGAGATATCTATGGACATATATTCTATTTGAATACGAAATTCCATTTTCTTCAATTTTTTTTGTAAAAATTAAGGTAAATCAATTTCAAACCCATCAACAAAGTGCATCATAAAATTATCATGATAAAAAAACATTATTCCAAATTTCCCCTCACATGTTATGAATTTCTGAATTAATAACAAAAGGTTTCTCCATTTTCCTTTTAATTATGTAACTAGAATACCTTTCTTGAAAATAGACAATTCCATACTTAAGTGTACCCAGTCATTCTTTGTAATATCCCTTTTTCAGGAATAGCTACAGATTGGGAATAATATGAGTTATTACCAATGTGTAGCTACAAAAATATGTATGATATAGATGTAAAAACCCTTAAAATTCAGTTAGATATGCAACAGAAACCTTATACAACGCTTTATGGGCAAAATGGTGGGGAAAAGTGATGATTTTGGCCCTAAAATGCATATATTCAGAGATATGCGTAAAAATAAGATAAATGGCGGGAGGTTATTTCATATTAGGTCATGGGGGACCTATTCTCCGAATTTAAGCTCAGAAAAATAATTCTATATAAGTTAAACAATTCCTCCTTCCCAAAATAGGCTAGAAAACCCTGATTTCCCATGGCTTAAATTATGCGGAAATTTACTGAAGGTCAGGAAGCGTGATTTTCTGAAGGCATTAGTTGGAATAGGTTAATAAAATCACAAATTCAGCTACGCAGCAATACTAATACAGTAGAAGAGATAAAATGAATACTTTTATGAGAAAATACCTCTAAAAGAGGTGCTGCAACAATTGTATTTCACTGTAAAACCTTGACAACATTATTTTCTGAAGCATATAGCAACTGTAGGTTAAAAATTAGATATAGGACAGATAAATGTACAAAATATTAGATCTATATGAGATGTATACACTATATTGTCCCTATTTTACATATCCCTTGGGGTTTCCAGCAAATCATGAACCATATGGAGTAGATCTGAAATCTTATGCAATAGATCTACAGATTTCTGCAGAATTTCTGAAGCAAATACATGTATGAATAGATCATATCTGGAAGGTACATGGATTGTTTGGCCAATCCATGGATCACCATAGTGAGGGAAGATTCCCAACACCGGAGATCTCTCTCCCAAGAGATATCTGAATCACCCTGCAACTTCTTCCTTGCAGATTGTGTAGTCCATGAAGGATAATTGTGCTATAGGCTCTGGAATATGATATGGCCTGATGCCAAGATCTGAAATTATGCTCCAAGAGGAGAGACACTCTTCCAGGAGGTTAAAAGACACACTTCATGAGAAGAGACTCCCCAAGAAAATCTAGATTTGAATAGATCTAGAGCTCCACTTGCTTCAACTTACAAAGCAATCAAACCATCAGCAGGATCTACATTGCAGTTGGAAGTATAAGCTTGGTCAATTGCCAGATAGTGGATGAGAAATGCAAAACTCTTCCAAGAGCTACTCTATGGAAAGAAGTGGGATTCCCACCCGGGAACACCTAGTGCTAAGCAGCACTATTCTCAGGCTAAACAGCCTAGAGAATTATTCTAAGCAGAATAATTTTTGAATATCTTGAACAACCTTTTCTTGCTTCTCTCCTCTTTCTTTAATAGGATGAAAATCTTACAAAACCCTAAACCACCTCAAAGGTTTAGCTCCTTTCACATGTGCATCCTCCTTCTAGATCCGCGCTGAGTATTTAGGAGGTACATTGCACTTAGACAATGTTGTAGATAAGGACTTGTTGACCTAGTCAAATGTCACAAACCCTTTTCACACATAAGGGGTTTCATCGAAGCAGCCCTGATTTAGCCTTGTCCACATTAGCATTGATTTATTACATAGTTTTTAGGAGTTTATTGATCCTCCCTTACACTTTTATTCATGAACATGAAAATAAAAATGAAATTGAATATTCCTATTAGCTTGGGCTAATTAGGAATATTACCGTCCTCCCCCTTCAAAATGTTGCTTGTCCTCAAGCAATTGGAAGGTAGAGAAAAACTTCTCCTTTCCTCTTCTTGTGGCCTCATCAATGGATCCCACCATGGTTGAAAATGATATGAAATGAATCTTTCCTCCAATGATTCCCTCCAAGTGCAAGATAGCAAACTGTACATCATGAGAAAATGGAAGGTACAAGTGGTGATTTCTTTGTTTCTCAATGGCCTCCTCAAGGTAGGAGTGATGATGAACATGGGGAATATTATTCCCAATGGGTGACTTCCATACCCATGCTATCATCCAAATTAAGTGAGCCAATCTAGTTAGCTCAAAAATATCCTCAAACCCTGGTTCACACAATGTGTTGGGGCTACATGGAGAGATTGGATCCTCCCACCCAAGTGGTTTCTCTCTCCAGTTATGATAAGTATGGGGTTGTTGCTGCACTTGGGCTGAAGTATCATGACCTTCAAGAGTGGCCCAAGCTACCCCACCAAACAAATGAACCATGAAGTGCCTCCAAAAACTCAAGTTCTCCAAATGGCTTCTCCCACATGAAGAAAAGAGATGTAGTTTGATATTCATGGATTTCCCATTGCTTCTCTTGAAACATGCATCGTGAAAAGTAGGGAGAATCATACTCCCAATGGGCACCTTCAACTCATAGCCCACTCTCCAAAAAAAAAATTCCATGAACATAAACATACCAGTGATATATGGAAGCAGAATACAATGAAAGAAAGTTGCCAAATGACAACGAGAGAATGAATCATAGTTCCTCTCATGGAACCAGTGCAGTGAATCCTTGGCCTGCATCAAATCAAAAAAGAACAAGTACTCTTCCAGCCACTTTTTTTCTGCCACAATCATATTAAAAAATGTAAACATGAAAGTACAAAGTGGTGTCAATGGTGCAGACCAAAATTCATGTGGCCTCCCCCACAAACCACCATTAAGGTAGCCAAAATCAGTGCTACAAGTAGCTACAAGTACATCATCATACAACATACAAGAAGGAACAATCCTCCTTGATACATCATGTTGCTCAAACAAGGAAAATAAGTACAATACAAAATGTGAAATTATACCTCCTCCATCATGTACTTGACATCTTGAGCTGAAATGGCTCAACTGGAACTTCTCCCTCGCCTCCAATGAGTAGGGGAGTGGTTGTGACCTCCTCTTCATTACCATCCAGGCTATGCATCTCTTCATATGTTGAAATATGTCATTATGGCTGCCATCCCAAGTGAACTCCTCCATCAAATGGAAATAGGCATCAAGGTGTATAGAAGAGAAGTCCTCATGTGCTGCATGTAGCAGCTTCTCCTTGAGACCTGAAGATCTAGTCAAGAAGATCCTGCCATAGGAATAGATGACCCCATCATTCACCATGTATCTATCATCTCCATCCAGGTCATCAAGAATCATGCATGCACCAATATCCTTGGAGTACTTTTCGAATATTTGAGACCTCCAATAGGGATCAATCCTCCCAAGAGATAGCGCTGGTGATCTAGCATATGAAGCTCTCCTCATGTTGTTGCCTGCTACTTTGACATTCCCCATGCCAAAGTCATCCTCCTAACTCATCACCTCCTTGGAATCCAAGAATGGTGAGCCAAGAGGCAAGATGTCTCTCACCAAATATAAATCTGGTGGCCTCCCATGTGGAATTCCTCCATGTAATGAGTCATCAAAATCTGAAATGGACTGCATGTATGAGTGGAATGATTTGTCCCTCTCTTCTCTGCGCAATACAATCTTCTTCCTTTGTGCATAAACTTTCTGAAATAGATAAGAGTGAATTCTCATCATCCCCTCATGCTGATCCTTCTGCTCTCCTTCTTCTTCTAATGGTACATCGCTGGTATTCCTTCTCTACTCATCCTCTTCATCAATATGTAAGAATGCCTCATCATCAATGAGAGACCCTAGATCTTGGTCATATCTTGAAGGAGGTATCTCCATATCATCACAAGTGGAAGAGGGCCCTTCATAATATGGGGATCCTACCCTTAGCAAGCCATTATACATGTTCTTATCCCCTTTAGAAATAAGGAGTGGAGTTGGTTGCATGGATTCCTCCAATGCATGTAAGGTGTTTGATGTTTTGATACATGATGGTTCACATTGATTCTCATCAAATCTCTTCATCAATCCCTTAGTGAATTATTCATAGGCTTTCACACTTGCATGCTAACAATAAATAAAAATTTTAAACCATCCATCATGAGCCATACCTTTGAGTTGCAGCGCTGCTACTCCAATGGCCTCATCTTCGTCCTCCATTATCCTTATAGTGAATGTGGGCAATGTACTGCACTATGGATCTACATGTGTGGCTGAATGCTCACACCCTTCATGAAAATAACTAGGGCTTGCTTCATCTCCAAACCCTTTTAGAAATTTTCTGCAATCTCCCCTTTCTGTCTCCTTGAGATCTTCTTTGATACCCTCCAAATTCTGGAAAAGAAGCAGGGAGATCTCCTCTTCCGTCATTCTTCTTCCTCCTCTTTCCTTTCGAAAGAAAGTAGGCATATCCCAATGGTGTATATAAGATTGTGTGGCTGAGTGCTCACACACATTGTAATGAATTCTGGGGCCTTTAAGATCAGAGTGATCTACATGAACTCCTTCTCCATTCCCCTGATTTCTCCTTTCAGTCCATGAAGAGTTTCTGAAAACTCCTCTCTGCAGTCTTCCAGAAAAGGGGTTTAGGCCTTTCTCCTCTTTGTATTCAGTGAAACCAGACTTCTCAATCAGATTTTTCTTTCTTCTTCTCTTCTCCGATACCACTGTAAAGTTCCCCTTTCAAGAGTATCAAGATTCTATTCCAGAGATTGTCTGCAGGGGCATTTACTGGATATGTCACCTTTGAAAAAAGGATGAGATCTAGAGGCTACCTAGCCATATGCAGACTCTTTATATAGATCTTTAAATATTCCTCCTCCAGGGATTCATCACTTTGGCTTGAAGCCATAGGCTGAGCCAAAGATCTTGCTTTGATACCACTATAATATCCATTTTTCAGGAACAGCTACAGATTGGGAATAATATGAGTTATTACCAATGTGGAGCTACAGAAATATGTTTGATAAAAATGTAAAAACCCTTAACCTTCGGTTAGATATGAAACATCAACCTTATACAGCGCTTTATGGGAAAAAAGGTGGGGAAAAGTGATGATTTTGGCCCTAAAATGAGTATGTTAAGCGATTTGCGTAAGAATAAGGGAAATGGTGGGAGGTTATTTCATATTAGGTCATTCAGGACATATGCTCCAAATTTAATCTCAAACAAATAATTCCAGCTAAGTTAAATAGTTCCTCCTTCCCAAACTAGGCTAGAAAACCCTCATTTCCCATGGCTTAAATTATGCAGAAATTTACTGAAGTTCAGGAAGCATGATTTTCTGAAGGTATTAGTTGGAATAGGTTAATGAAATCATGAAATCAGTTACACAACACTACTCATACAGTAGAATAGAGAAAATGAATACTTTTATGAGAAAATCCCTCTAAAAGAGGTGCTGCAACAATTGTATTTCACTGTAAAACCTTGATAGCGTTATTTTCTGAAGCATACAGTAGATGTAGGTTATAAATCAGATCTAGGACAGATCAGTGCACAAAATATTAGATCTATATGATATCTATACACTAGATTGTCCCTATTTTACATACCCCTTGGGGTTTCCAGCAAATCATGAAGCATATGGAGTAGATCTAAAATCTTATGAAGCAGATCTGCACATTTCTGCAAAATTTCTGAAGTAAATAAATGTATGAAAAGATCATATCTAGAAGGTACATGTATTGGTTGGCCAATCCATGGATCACCATAGTGAGGGAAGATTCCCAACACCGGAGATCTCTCTTCCAAGAGATAGCTAAATCACCCTGCAACTTCCTCCTTGCAGATTGTGCAATCTAGAAAGGGTAACTGCGTTTTAGGCTCTAGAATATGATATGTCCTGATGCCAAGATCTGAAATTATGCTCCAAGAGGAGAGACACTCTTCCAGGAGGTTAAAAGACACACTCCATGAGAAGAGACCCCCCAAAAAAATCTAGATCTGAATAGATCTAGAGCTCCACTTGCTGCAGCTTGCAAAGAAATCAAACCCTCAAAAATATCTGCATTGCATTTGGAAGTAGAAGCTTGGACAATTGCCTGATAGTGGATGAGAAATGCAAAACTCTTCCAAGATATACTCTATGGAAAGAGGTGGGATTCTCGCCCGGGAACACCCAGTGCTAAGCAGCACTATTCTCATGCTAAACATCCTAGAGAATTAGTCTAAGCAGAATAATTTCTGAATATCTTGAACAACCTTTTCTTACTGCTCTCCTCTTTCTTTTATAGGATGAAAGTCTTGCAAAACCCTAAACCACCTTAAAGGTTTAGCTCCTTTCACATGTGCATCCTCCTTCTAGATCTGCACTGAGTATTTAGGAGGTACATTGCACTTAGACAGTGCTGTACATAAGGTCTTTTTGACCTAGTCAAATGTCACAAACCCTTTTCACACATAAGGGGTTTCATTAAAGAAGCCCTGATTTAGCCTTGTTCACATTGGGCATTGATTTATTACATAGTTTTTAGGAGTTTATTGATCCTCCCTTACACTTTTATTCATGAACATGAAAATAAAAATGAAATTGAATATTCCTATTAGCTTGGGCTAATTAGGAATATTATAGTCCTCCCCCTTCAAAATGTTTCTTGTCCTCAAGCAACTGCAAGGTAGAGCAAAACTTCTCCTTTCCTCTTCTTGTGGCCTCATCAATGGATCCCACCATGGCTGAAAATGATATGAAATGAATCTTTCCTCCAATGATCCCATCCAAGTGCAAGATAGCAAACTGTACATCATGAGAAAATGGAAGGTACAAGTGGTGATTTCTTTGTTTCTCAATGAACTCCTCAAGGTAGGAGTGATGATGAACATGGGGAATATTATTCCCAATGGGTGACTTCCATACCCATTCTATCATCCAAATGAAGTGAGCCAATCTAGTTAGCTCAAAAATATCCTCAACCCCTGGTTCATACAATGTGTTGGAGCTACATGGAGAGATTGGATCCTCCCACCCAAGTGGTTTCTCTCTCCAGTTATGATAAGTATGGGGTTTTTGCTACACTTGGGCTGAAGTATCATGACCTTCAAGAGTGGCCCAATCTACCCCACCAAACAAATGAACCATGAAGTGCCTCCTCCAAAAACTCAAGTTCTCCAAATGGCTTCTCCCACATGAAGAAAAGAGATGTAGTTTGACAGTGATGGATTGCCCATCGCTTCTCCTGAAACATGCATCATGAAAATTAGGGAGAATCATACTCCCAATGGGCACCTTTAACTCATAGCCCACTCTCCAAAAAAAACTTCCCATGAACATAAACATACCAGTGATATATGGAAGAAGAATACAATGAAAGAAAGTTTCCAAATGACAACCAGAGAGAAAATCATAGTTCCTCTCATGGAACCAACACAGTGCATCCTTGACCTGCAACAAATAAAAAAAGAACAAGTGCTCTTCCAGCCACTTTTTTGCTGCCACAATCATATTAAAAAATGTAAACATGAAAGTACAAAGTGGTGTCAATGGTGCACACCAAAAGTCATGTGGATTCCCCCACAAACCACCATTAAGGTAGCCAAAATCAGTGCTACAAGTACATCATCATACAGTATACAAGAAGGAACAATCCTCCTTGATACATCATGTTGCTCAAACAAGGAAAATAAGTACAATACAGAATGTGAAATTATACCTCCTCCATCATGTACTTGACATCTTGAGCTGAAATGGCTCAACTAAAACTTCTCCCTCACCTCTAATGAGTAGGGGAGTGGCTGTGACCTCCTCTTCATTACCATCCAGGATATGCATCTCTACATATGCTGAAATATGTCATGGTGGCTGCCCTCCCAAGTGAACTCATCCATCAAATGGAAATAGGCATCAAGGTGTATAGAAGAGAAGTCCTCATGTGCTGCATGTAGCAGCTTCTCCTTGAGACTAGAAGATCTAGTCAAGAATATCCTGCCATAGGAATAGATGACCCCATCATCCACCATGTATCTATCATCTCCATCTATTTCATCAAGAATCATGCATGCACCAAGATCCTTGGAGTACTTTTCCAAGAGTTGAGACCTCCAATAGGGATCAATCCTCCCAAGAGACAAGAAGTTGAATTGGTTGATCAAGCAGTTGATTTAGTTTTTGAGGAAATGGTAATGAATGTTGTTGGTTTGGATTTTGGAATTGATAAATTTGAGTGGCCTGAGGAAAATATGGTGGTGGAAAAGAAGAATAAGGTTGTTGGAATTTAGGATATTAAGGATATTTACTATTGGAGTAGGATCCCCTAGGGTCAATTTTGATAAATGTTTGTATATATTTTTGTTGTGCACACTACGTGGAAGAGTCAAAGGGGATTTGGGGTGGGTCAAAGTTCCCATTCAATGTAAATGGGTTTTAAGGGAAAAATATGAGTCTCAAACCATGGATTGAGACCATAGTATCTACATGCTAAGATTACTATAAATATAGATAGATCGAGTCAAGTAAATAAATCGTTGCTTATGTTTTGATGATGAACGTTTTCTAATGATTTGATCTAAGTATGGATTTTGGGGTAGAAAAGTCTAACATTTTCCATGTGCACAAATACCTCAGTCCTCATTGTGTGCGGACTCTGTTGGATGTGTGCGCGGAAGGGTAAATTGCATGGGAATTTTGAATGTAATGGAACTATTGATCTCTTAATATAGAAGACTATTTTGGAAAAATATAATGTGTTATGTGCTTGATGTGTTATGTATATGATTAGCTACGAATATGTTCTTTTAATATCTTTGAGATCATAATTGGTTCTTTGATATGTTACATTCACTTCTGTTTATGATTAAATGCGTATGCACAATTGAGTAAATTCTATTATGTGTGAAGCACATTGCTGAGGAATAGATCTGCTTAAAGTGTATTTATTACTATGCACGAATATATATATATATATATATATATATATATATATATATATATATATATATATATATATATATATATATCATTATGAGATAATATGCAGCAAATTTGATTTATTGTTCTGTTGTTGCATGCATCTACATATTATCCATGATAGTTCTGTTATAAGTTTGTTTAGGTCCATCACATCAAATTCTTCCTCAAGGTGTGAAAATCTGGTTCCAATACCCCCCCATACCACTTCGGGTGAGACTTTCATCTATGAAAATAGGTCATTTACAAAAGGGCCATTAGTTGGAGGGTTTGTTGGTTGCGCAATAAATCCAAACCTGGATTAGGACCCCTCAAGCAAAAAGTTGTTTAATTTGTTACAGATTCCACACTTCAGGCACAACCCGATAATCGATATATGTGTACGGAAACTTTTTGCACTAGTTCATGATGATTTTTTATGGCTCGGGGAGCGCATACCATCTAATGTCACACTGATCCATCAGCTCATCATCTTGCCTGAACAGGGCACAGACACTATTTTTGACTTTGGAGGAAAAGGCTAGAAAATGAAGGTCACATATAATATAAAGAATGACTACCAGGTCATGTGCCACAGTCCCGGGTTTGTGGTAAGTGAGATTAATGATTTGGTTTTCCTCTTTGGCACTCTCATCCTTCCCAGAAAAATTATGTGGAAGTGAATACGAAAGGAAGTCCCAGCCCAAGTGATTGCACTTGTTGGGCAGTGCGAGAAGTGTGTGCAATGCAATTGGGCCAAGTACCTCTGCAAAGCATTCATGGGTCAGATATTTGCAGCTACTGGTGCCTGGTTACCTGCAAAAAGGATCAAACAATAATAAACGTGAAATAATAACTGTTGAGCCTCAAATTTGTGCTTTCCTTCACCTCATTTTACCTCATTCTCCCTTGTCCATTTCTATTTTAAACCCAATTGATCAATAAAAATAGTTAAAATTACTTCTAGAATGGTTTACATGACTGACTTGTTGAATTTTGTGATTGTTGCCATTGTTAAGAATTTTTGACCGGAACTAGCTGCAAAATGCAGACATTCCGTAGCTAACCGGCGATTCTGCAGCTACCTTTATGTTTGAGTATGTTCCAGGTGGCCTCTTGAGGAAAAACGCATATGGGCATGATCCACGTCGTGCCTACATGGTGTGTTGCTCGTCATGGAAGAGGAAATGAATTCTGGGTACGGTTATGCATGTGGGAACACATTTGTGAAGGAAGACTCCTACTAGGACTGTCTCAGTCCAGGTGTCTTTTCTCCTTCACGTAGCCACCTCAAAGACTCCTAAGATGATTCGGATAAGGAAAGACATTATTCCTAAATTGTTGTAATTATTGTTACTTGCATTTAATTTATAAACTCTTGAGTAGACCGAGAGCTTAGTTAGATATTTTGTGTTAGATTTGCTGCTAGATTTTGTGTAAACTCTGTGTTATGTCCTTGAAGACACAGAGTGTTATGTTCGAACTATTGCATTGTTAATGGAGCAGACAAAGTTATTCTGAAGGCGTGATTTGATTTTAAGTTGAATGCCGTCAAGTGGTAGAGGGCCCCTGCCTCTTGCACGGATTTCTTTTGCGTAAACTAGATAAGTTTTTCCTAGCTGCCTTTACGTTTTGCATTTGAATTGGTAGTTGTTTTTTTTTATCTACTGTAGTCGTATTCGTTCCAGTTCTTCCACAAGAAGACACTCTTCCAACAGACCAAAATGATGAATGTTTAATGACTATGGTATTGTAGGATAGGAGTTAAATTTGTATTTGTTTTAACTAGCTACTGTAGTCATATTCGTTCCAGCTCTTCCACAAGAAGACACTCTTCCAACAGACCAAAATGATGAATGATTAATGACTATGGTATTATAGGATAGGAGTTGAATTTGTATTTGTTTTTAACTAGATACCGTAGTTATATTCATTCCAGTTCTTCCACAAGAAGACATTCTTCCAACAGATCATAACGATGAATGATGAATAGCTATAGTACTGTAGGAATTAGTTGTAGTTTTTGCTATTCACTATCACAGTTACACTTGTTCTAATCACTCTTCCACAAGAAGAAATTCTTCCAATACATCCTTAAGAAGTTCAAGACATGACCGTGATAATGAAAGATTTAGTTGTTTGTTTGTACTAAGTATCATCTCTGATCTTGCTCTTAAACGCTTGCCCAAGACATCATAATGACGAGTAGGGTATGGGTGTGATAACTTAGTTTTTCATTTGCTTTCGCTCATTTGCTTTCAATTGCATACAAGTCCACAGTCCGAATTGTTCTACCTCTTCCACAAGAAGGAACTCTTCCAAAATATCACTAATGAGTACAACAACATTGTAACTCTGTAGAATAATGCATACATAGAGTGTTCTGAGTTTCATTTGCAAAACTGAAACGCCTTGTTTCACTTTGATATCGAAGTTCAACATTGTCTTTGTTTAGAAGTATCTTAGATCCATTCTTAAGTTAACTCATTGCACTTACATCTCATAGTCACACTGTCATCCTTTGCACAATAGATTATTTTAGTTGTTAGGATTCACAAGACAGCCTTCATTATTCACAAATATCTTTTTGTTCTGAAAACTAAAAGTGATCCATAAACATAGGAACAAAAGATAACATCACTATAAGGTCTGAAATCTCTCTGCAATCTCCTCATCATTTTATGAACAGAGCTCTTCCTCAAAAGAACTACTTTGAACAAGAAACCAATAACTCTTTGAGTATAGGTTCTGAGACATCCAATTAAATTGCAGAATAGAACTAGGAATTAGTCATGGAATAGATGAGCTTAGAACCGAATGTTGCACCATGATAAAATTAGTGTTTAACTGTCTAGCTAGAGAACTTGCATATTTAGTGATCATTTCTCAAGTTTAGTTTGTGTCATTTGCCTAAGAAGTCATTATCAAGCTTTTGTTTCTATTTAGTCATAGTTTAGATTTTGCTTCAGTATTTCTAATTGCATTTGCCATTCCATACATTAGATTTAACTCTGTTTTGACCACCAACTTCTTTCCATTAGTTTTCTAGGCAGTTTCATTGTGAACATAAAACACCAAAAGACCAAAAACATCACAAATCATCACAAAAGACCAAAAAACATCACAAAACCACATACAACGCATTAGGAAACAAGCACCTAGGTACATATGGTACACTTCACTTCAGCAGTTTACAAATCCTGGTTGACAATTAAATGAAGCTCAGTTTAGGAGACTAGATTGAGACCCAACATTTTGGCGCCATTGCCGGGGAAGTGAAAACTAGGTAACCTTTGTTTCTTAGCATCCAAAAAAAATTTTATGCGTAGGGAGAGAGATTCAAGGGGAAGATTTATAAGCAGCAGAGGCAGAAGTTTGATATCTAGAACACCACTTGTTTCATCTAGATCCAAAGCTAGTACACCTACAACTCAAACCCATCTTCCATCCTTTACTGATCCTGGACTTCTACAAGATCTAAGGTCACCTATTCCATTAGAGAAACCTTCCACTTCATCCACTGAACCTGCCATAGAAGAAGATCCAAAAACTCTTGTTGAGGATACAAACCTTTCTACTTCCACAGGAGAGTCAACCATGGCAGAAGAAGGAGGAGGAGGAGTTGTTAATGGAGAATACACATTATTTGGAGGAGGTAGAGGTAGAGGTAGAGGAGAAGGAGGACGAGGAGGTAGAGGTGCAGATGGAGGAAGAGGTAGAATAGGAAGCTCTTTTGGGTTCCCTATACTTGATGAAGAAACCAATACAACCATGAAAAACATTTCACCTTCTGTCCTTCCGAACTTCTATGGACTTAAAACTGAGGATCCTGAAACTTTATTATTCGAATTTGAAGTGCTGTGTAGGACTTATGACTATCTTCAAGATGCTCAAAAATTGAAATTGTTTCCTTCAACTCTAAAAGGAGCAGCATTGAAGTGGTTTATGAGTTTAAACAGTAGTTCCATTAGAACATGGGAAGACATGAAACAAGCATTTCTAGAGAGATACTTGGATTATTGTATGCCGTTTAATCATAAGGAAGAAGTGTTAAAGATGTTACAAAAAGAAGATGAAAACTTAGAAGATTTGTTGGAAAGATTTAAATACAACATAAAAAGGGCACAAATGGAAAACCTAGATCAAGACACTTTAAAAGCTCTTTTGTTGAAAACCATTAGGGATGAATGGTTGGATATCCTTAACGTGATGGGAAAAGGGGATATATCACAACTCACATTACCTGAAATATCTGAGTTATGTATCAACCTTTCCAGAGGGAAATCCAAAACTGTCAAAGGTCCAAGAGATCCTGCTCTTGCAAGAGCAAGTAAATCTGCTTCTGGGACAGTAAGTAGATCATAAATAGGACACATGCTTGATGATTTTAAATCTGACATATTAGGGAGTCTTAGTGAACAAATAGACACCCTCAAGATACAAAACAAGCAAAAGGCTGAATCTGATGCCTTGGCAATCTTTTGTCCCAAATGTAGGAATAAACATGCCTTGAGAGAGTGCCCTTTGGATGTAAAAGTTGTAGAAACCTGTGTTATTTGTTCCGAGAAACATGAGACCAAGAATTGTCCTTCTCTTCCTGGTCTCAAGGCTGTTTTTCAAGAAGAAACTCCTACAGATTCCACAGAATCTCTTAGCTTTGTATCTAGAAGACCTTGGCAGGGACCTCAGACACAGGGATTTCATGATCAAATGTATAATCAACCTCCACCTTGGAATTCTTGGCAGCAACCTTGGCCCCAATTTCAAAATCAATCTCAAGCTTGGGCACAAGGATCACAAGGTCCCCATGGAAGATACTCTCCATATTATCAGTATCCACCATCCTATCCACCATATCCACATTTTTATCCTCAAAATCCTCAACAAAATTTTCCTCAAAATCTTCAACAAAATTTTCAACAAAATTCTCAACAACATCATCCGAACCAACCTCATCAAAATCAACCACTTCCATTACCATTCCCTCAAAAATCCAATCAATTTCCAGCTCAGCCCATACCAAACCCCAATAATAAGAACCCTCAAAATACATACATGATAGAAGGTCAACAATTTCCAACTTATTTAATTACTCCTCTAGACCTTAGTGATGTTCAACTTAGGTCTGGAAGGATACTTGAGAAGAGGAAACCTTCTGTGATCATACAAGAACAAGATAATTCTGAGGAAGACTCCCTACGGGTTAATAAAAGTCTTGAGGAAGGTACATCCTTTCAAGGCAAAAACATTGAAAAACTGAAACAAAAAGATCCAATAAATCCAACTCCAGTATTAGAGCAACCATCCACATCTACTTCTATACCTCCCTTTCCGGAAAGACTACAAATTGATAAAGGTGTAGAAAAACAAATAATGGTGTCTAATTATGATTTCTTGGATGAATTGAGAAATGTTTGCATTAAAATTCCATTATTGCAAGCCATCAAGGAAATCCCAATTTTAGCCAAAACAATAAAGGAGTTGAGTATGAAGACAACAAAGAAAAGAATAAGAGAAACCAAGAAAATTCAACCGGTAGGACAAATAGCAGACATTATGATGGGTAAGATTACTATTCCAAAGTACCTTGACCCAGGAAATCCAGTTGTCAAAATTCACATCAATGGAATTGAAATTCAAAACACACTCATTGACTTAGGGGCAGCAATAAATATCATGAGTAGACAAATCATGGACAAACTGAAACTTCCTAATCTTCTCTTTACACCCACACTATTACAATTAGCAGATAGATCTGTGATCAGACCAGATGGGGTAATAGAAGACATTCCAATGTCCCTAGACTCTTGGGAGTACCCTGTGGATTTTATGATCCTAACACCCAAGAATAATCTAGGAGGCCATCCTGTTATACTAGGAAGACCTTGGTTGGCTACAGCTGATGCTTTTATTAGTTGTAGGTCCGGTGATATGTATATTTCCGATGGTAGTTCAACAAAGAAATTCACTTTATATCCTCCAGCTAGGACAATTACAGATCTAGATGACACTCAATGGATAGAGGATGAAGAATATTTACAACCACTCTTCACAATTTCAGAAATTAGTGAAGATAATCAAATTCTGAATACTCTAGAAAACTTTGAATCTTCTCCAGAACACAAACAAGAATCATTTCAAGAGGGATCCAATATTGAGTTCTTTTCATCTAGACAGATGTCTCTTCATTCTATGGACAAATTTGGCAGCTCTACAAGTGAAATTTTTCCAGGCAAAACCTTGAACATAAACAAAAACCTAGAAAAATCTCAACAAGAAGAGTTAGTCAAAGTATTACAGAGACATTCTTCTGCATATGCATGGGAATACACCGACATGAAAGGGATAAGTCCCAAGACTTGTACTCATCACATCTATATAGAGGCAAATTGCAAACCAATCAGACAGCCTCAAAGACGGATGAATCCAAATCTTAGGGAAATTGTCAAGGAAGAACTGCAAAAATTATTAAATGTTAATTTCATCTATCCTATTTCAGATAGTCAGTGGGTTTCTCCTTTAGTGATTGTGCCTAAGAAAAATGGAAAATGGAGGGTGTGTGTTGACTACCGAGAACTGAATAAAGCTACTCTTAAAGACCATTTTCCCTTACCTTTCATAGATCAAGTATTAGATACATTAGCAGGTAAAAAGTACTTTTCATTCCTACATGGGTTTAGTGGTTACAATCAAATCCAAGTAGCACTTGAAGACCAAGATAAAACCACATTTACTTGTCCTTGGGGTACCTATGCCTACCGAGTATTGCCATTTGGATTGTGCAATGCACCTGCAACATTCCAAAGGGCAATATTAGGAATTTTTTCTGATCTGATACATGACTGTGTAGAGGTGTACATGGATGATTTTACAGTTTATGGGGATACATTTGAAGAGGCTTTAGAAAACTTGGAAAAAGTCTTAAAAATATGTCAAGAAGCAAACCTTTCACTTAGTCATGAAATTTTTTTTATGATGTTCACTGAAGGTATTGTTTTAGGGCACCACATTTCAGGGGATGGGATTAGAGTAGATGAGGCGAAAGTTGAAGTTATTTCTAACCTATCCATTCCAAATTGTCAAAAAGATGTTAGAAGTTTTCTAGGATTTATAGGGTATTATCGGAGATTTATAGAAAACTTCACCAAAATAGCATCTCCTCTCTTCAAATTACTCACCAAAGATTGTGAATTTAAGTGGACTTCTGATTGCCAGTTAGCTTTTGAAACCCCGAAAACCAAAATTTCTGAAGCACCTATATTAAGGGGACCTAACTGGAAGTTACCTTTTCATATCTCGACAGATGCTTCCGATACAGCTCCAGGAGCAGTATTGGGACAGAAAGATTTGATTCCCTATGCCATCTATTATATCAGTAAAAATTTGACTCCCGCAGAGTTAAACTATACTGTAACTGAAAAAGAGTTTTTAGCTGTTGTTCATGCCATTAACAAGTTTAGACACTATATAACAGGCTATGAAACTTTTGTTCACACTGATCATTCTGCAATTAGATATTTAATGAATAAATCAATTACTAATGGCAGAGTTATAAGATGGTTGTTGTTATTGCAAGAATTCAACATTACTATTCTAGATAGGCCTGGAAAACAAAACACTGTGGCTGATTTCCTGTCTAGAATTCAAAATATCAAAGATGACACTCCGGTTGAAGATCAATTTCCGGATGAATATCTTTTCGTAATCTCTACTCAAACTCCATGGTTTGCTGATATTGCCAACTATTTAGTTTCAGGAAAATTTCCTTCAATTATGAATGCAAGGGATAAAAGAAAAATCATTAATGATAGTGCAAGATATTCATGGGTCGCTAACGAGTTGTACAAGACAGGTCCAGATTTGATTATTAGAAGGTGTGTTCGTGAAGATGAGATGCCTGAAATTCTCAAGGCATGTCATGATGAACCTTGTGGCGGACACTTTGCAGATAAGAGGACAGCCTATAAGATCCTTAATTTATGATATTATTGGCCATCTTTGTTTAAAGATGCAAGGGAGTATGTCAAAAGGTGTGACAGTTGCCAAAGGGTAGGGAAACCTTCTCCTTCAGGTGAGATGCCATTACAACCTCAAGTACACATTGAACCTTTTGAAAAATGGGCTTTGGATTTTGTAGGACCTATTAGTCCTCCATCAAGACAAAATAAATACATATTAGTTTGCACTGATTATGTTACTAAGTGGGTAGAAGCTAAACCATTACTTGTTGCTAATGAATCATCTGTAGTTACTTTTCTTTTCGAGGATATTTTTACTCGTTTTGGTGTCCCAAGGGAAATTGTTACAGATCAAGGAGCTCAATTTACATCAAGTCTAGTGGAGAAAATGATGGAGAAGTACAAAATCAGACATAGAACATCTACTCCTTATCATCCACAAGCAAATGGTCAAGTGGAATCCACTAATAAAGTCATTGAAGGAATCCTAACAAAGACTATTCATCTACATAGAAGAGATTGGGTAGATAGGCTTCCCGAAGCCTTGTGGGCCTATAGAACTACATGGAGAAACACAACAGGCCATACTCCTTATGAGCTTGTTTATGGAAAGCAAGTTTTGTTTCCCATAGAGTTCCAAATTCAAACATTCAAGATGGCAATTCAGCTAGGACTTGATCTGACGGAGGCACAAAAGCATAGACTGGAGCAAATTAATGAATTGGATGAGATCAGACAAGATGCAGTTCAGAAAACAAGTCTAGTCCAACAACAAAGGGCTAGATGGCATGACAAGTACATCAAAGAGAAGAAATTCAAAGAGGGTGACTGGGCTCTCTTGTTTGATTCAAAATTCAAGGATTTTCAAGGTAAATTTCAGACACATTGGCTTGGGCCATATGAAATTGTTGAAATTTTGATAATGGGGCAGTCAAAATCAAAACTATAGATGAAGAAGAGGTCACTTTTCCTATGAATGGTCATAGATTGAAGCTATATCACAAACCACTCTCAAGAGAAGAATTTTTCAAGAAGTTCCAAGAAAGCAGTGATGTGAAGTTAATGAAGAAGAATCTCTCTTCTTCATCAACTTGATTAAATTTTCTGAAGCATTTCTCTTTGAAAAAAAAAAAATCTAAAAAATATATTAAAAAAAAAAAAAATTAATAAAAGTATAAACATGAAAACCAATCATTGATTGGCATGTTTATACAGAAAATATAGGGTGAAAATCAGAGTCTCTCTGACACTCTAACTTTTCCCATTTTTGTTTTAAGCAGCTGTTATAAAAATCATAAGTTCAGTTCCATAGTGCTTATGATTCATTTCATCTCACTCCATTCACTTATCCATTCATACTCCATTCCATCCATCATTCATTTCATCTGACTCCATTCCACATTTCCTTCATTTCATTCCATCTTCCATCCATTTCATTTTCATGTCAAAACACAAAATTTGATATCATGCTGTAAGTCAATAAAATATGTCATGAATTGCAGTACAGCCCTTATGTTCCTTCATTCCATTTAATGGACTGAATCCATTCCATTCCACTTATCCAATTCATACATATCATAATCCATCATCCATTTTCATGCATACCACATAACATTTCACCCATACTCCAAAAACATTCCATTTTCATGATTAAGGTGTTCTACAGGAACATTCTGCAGCCCAGTGGACATTCTGCAGCTGATCAGCCTTTCTGCAGCCCGACAGTCTTTTCGCAGCTATAAACCCTGAAGGCATCAACCAGCAGACATCAGAATTACAACAAAGTGATCCAGTGAATTCATGAATCAAAAACATCAAGAAAAATTGTGAAAGATTCCTCCAAAGATGAGAAGAGAAGACAAAGGCTACAAAAACATCAAATAAAGGGCAGAGGTAACAAATTTAAATTACGATGGCATTTCATAAAAGTTTAGCATAGTTTAGTTGTGGATTATTCGAAAGGTTGTTTTAATTGTTTTATTGATCAAACACCAACAAACCCTCTACAAACTTTGTATTAAAATCTTCCATTTCAAAATTCATATCCGATAGCATTTAAGCGGTGAAATGGCCAAAGCATTTGAATTTTCCACGTCTCTTAACCAAAGCATTTAATGATGATGATTCCCTCTCCCGTCGTAAAATCCTCCGCCGTCTCCTCAATCATTAATACAATCCCTCCACCTCACTCCACTACTCTATTCCGTGACCATTTGCCATAACTTCATTCCGTAGCCGGTATTCCATTCTGAAGACAGAGATATTATTATCACCAGGAGCATAGCTAAAGGATATCAGTTTGAACAGCATTGAGCATTGTAAACGCAGAGCAGAGCAGAAGAGGTAAATTTGGAAGTATAACAGTGTGAGGACTCAAAGCCACTTGATCCCGTGGACAGATAACATATCACTGTGGACGAAGTTTGGAGCATTTTCACTGTCAACACAGAATTGTGGCCGTGTAGAGTTTAAAGTCTGTTGTTACCAAAAGACAGAGGTGCTAAAATTGAAGTCTTTTGCTACCAAAAACAGAGGTGTGGTAGTGATTTAGTTTGAAAACCATTTGTTACCAGAGACAAAGGTTGAGTTTGAAGTCTGTTGTTACCAGAGACAGAGATGTTGTAGTGTTGAATTTGAAGCATACCATTTGCTACTAGAGACAGAGGTGTTTTTCAGTGATTGAGTTTGAAGTCTTTCTGTTACCAAAGACAGAGGTATTGCAGTATTAAAACTGAAACCATTTGCTACTAAGATCCAGAGGTATTGCACAAAAAGAAATCTGAAGCCATCTCTCACTGCCTATCAGATACATATCAGTTCGAAATTTGAGATTGCTTTCATGATCAAACAGAAGCATATCAGCCAAAGGTTTTGAAGCTGTTGCCACTATAAAACAGAGGTATGTCATTCTAAGAATTGAAGCCATTTTCATTTAGAGCTTGAAGCCATTTTAATCCGAAAGTGAAAGTCATTGTTTTGTGGGTAGAAGAGTGTTAATTTGATATTGAAAAATCATGGGTTTCATCGTAAGGACTAAGCCTGTGGGATCAAAATATTTAGAAGGTTACCCACAATGCAAGGAAATGTTACAACAAATAGGATGGCTTCAATTTTTGGAAAAGTTTAATGGCTTCCATAAGGAAGTCACTAAAACATTTGCCAGATCATTCCAAGGAACCGAAGTTGAAATAGGGGATGTCAAGTTTACTGTCACCGAAGTTTTTATTGCAGAGGCTACAGGATTGTCCAGAACTGGAGAAAGATGGTTTAAAAATAGAGAATTCCATAATGACTCCTGGAAACAAATTTTAAAATCACCAAATATGGATGTTAGTGTGTTCAAGAAAGGAATTCCTAGTACTGCATTGAAAAGCAAATGGAGAAACATACTACTTCTTTTACAAAAATTTGTTACATGTGAGGGTAGATATGGGACATTTTATGTCTACCACATCAGACTAATGATGCATTTTCTGGGAGAAGATTTAAATCTACCATATTTCTTGCATCAAAGTCCGAAGAAAATGGCTTCCTGTGTTCAGAGAAGAGTTCAGTTTTTAGAGACAACCCTGTATCATCATGGGTTGGTCAAAATTTTGATTGAGCATCATCTATCTAAAACAAATGATACATGGGATGATTTCTTAATAAGAAATCATTGTGAAGAAGCAAAAGAACTATCACCTGAACCACAGCCCACAAAGAGAAGTAGGAAATGGAGGACTTCAAAAGGTAAAATTGACAAACCAGTTCAAGAAAGCAGTGAGGAAGTCATTTTGGAGAAGTTGACTCGAATCAAGAGGCAACTTAAGGAATAAAAGATAATCAAGGAATCTGTCACAGAGAAAAAAGAGGGATCCTCTCAGCTTAGGAGAAGCCACAGATTAAAAGGAAAACTGAAGAAAACACCAAACAAACAAACAGGGGTAATCAATATTGAAGATGAAGAAACACCCATTGAAGAGGATGATGAAGAAGATTTTTATGAAGGCACCCCTGAAATTGATCCTGCTCAACAGGAAATTTATGATTATGTGGGAAACTTTAGAGAGGACAGCTTCAGAAAGCAGAGAGAGAACCCCCAGTCCTCCACTGTCTAAAATTGATATATTAAGGAGGGATAGGTATGAGTTGGAATTTTTGAATAGACACATCAAAAATGAGAATGAAATTCTCAAAGATAAAATCAAGCTCAAAACTGATATGAACTCAACCTTATCCCTGCATATAGACAAAGTGGAGAGGACCAATGAGAAGATGAAGACAAGGAACAAAAAATTAATCAGGGCACTCACAAACCTCAGGTTCAAACTTGTGATCAGGAAACCCAGAAGGCCTCTAGCTTTCAGAAAAAGGAGAAGAAGGGGATTAGATGTCCTTGCAGAAGCCTCTGAATTCATAGGATAATTTGCATGAGGACATGCAAAGAGACAGCAGTGGGGGTATGTTGAGCCTTAAATTTGTGCTTTCCTTCACCTCATTTTACCTCATTCTCCCTTGTCCATTTCTATTTTAAACCCAATTGATCAATAAAAATAGTTAAAATTACTTCTAGAATGGTTTACATGACCGACTTGTTGAATTTTGTGATTGTTGCCAATCATATATTTTGACCTAACTAGTCACACGTACATTCCGTAGCTCCTCTACATTCTCACTACCTTCATGTTTGAGCATGAGTTGTGTGGCCTCGAGGAAAACAACTATGGGCATGATCCATACGCCGTGCCTACATGGTTTGTTGCTCATCATGGAAGAGGAAATGAATTCGGGTACTATGCACGTGAACACATTTGTGAAGGAAGACTTACCAGGGGACTGCCCCTACCCGTATGTCTTTTCTTCTTCACGTAGCCACCTCAAAGACTCCTAAGATGATTCGGATAAGGAAAGACATTATTCCTAAATTGTTGTAATTGTTACCTGCATTTACTATATAAACTTCCCGAGTAGACCTAGAGCTTAGTTAGAGATTTTTTGTTTTTAATAAGTCCTGCTCTTTTGTGTAAACTCGTGTTAAATCCTTGAAGACACAGAAAATATGTTCGAACTATTGTACTGTTAATGAAGCAGACAAAGTTATTTTGAAGGCGTGATTTAATTTGGAGTTGAATGCCGTCAAGTGGTAGAGGGCCCCTGCCTCTTGCACGGATTTCTTTTGCGTAAACTAGATAAGTTTTTCCTAGCTGCCTTTACGTTTTGCATTTGAATTGGTAGTTGTTTTGTTTTATCTACCGTAGTCGTATTCGTTCCAGTTCTTCCACAAGAAGACACTCTTCCAACAGACCAAAATGATGAATGTTTAATGACTATGGTATTGTAGGATAGGAGTTAAATTTGTATTTGTTTTAACTAGCTACTGTAGTCATATTCGTTCCAGCTCTTCCACAAGAAGACACTCTTCCAACAGACCAAAATGATGAATGATTAATGACTATGGTATTATAGGATAGGAGTTGAATTTGTATTTGTTTTTAACTAGATACCGTAGTTATATTCATTCCAGTTCTTCCACAAGAAGACATTCTTCCAACAGATCATAACGATGAATGATGAATAGCTATAGTACTGTAGGAATTAGTTGTAGTTTTTGCTATTCACTATCACAGTTACACTTGTTCTAATCACTCTTCCACAAGAAGAAATTCTTCCAATACATCCTTAAGAAGTACAAGACATGACCGTGATAATGAAAGATTTAGTTGTTTGTTTGAACTAAGTATCATCTCTGTTCTTGCTCTTAAACGCTTGCCCAATACATCATAATGACGAGTAGGACATGGATGTGATAACTTAGTTTTTCATTTGCTTTCTGTTCATTTGCTTTCAATTGCATACAATTACACAGTTAGAATTGTTCTATCCCTTCCAAAAGAAGGAACTCTTCCAAAATATCACTAATGATGAACAAACAGATTGTGTAACTTCATAGAATAATTCATGTTAGTTAGAATGCTCCGGAGTTTCATTTGCATTTAATTCATGTTCAGTTACTTTGTTTCAAGTTTGATGATGACTTATAGTTCAACATTGTTCTAGTTTAGAATCATCTTAGATCCATTCTTAAGTTAACTCATTGCACTTACATCTCATAGTCACACCGTCATCCTTTGCACAATAGATTATTTTAGTTGTTAGGATTCACAAGACAGCCTTCATTATTCACAAACATCTTTTTGTTCTGAAAACTACAAATGATCCATAACCATAGGAACAGAAGATAACATCACTACAAGGTCTGAAGTATCTCTGCAAATTTTTCATCATTTTAAAAACAGAGCTCTTCCTCAAAAGAACTACTTTGAAAAGAAACCAATAACTCTTTGAGTAGAGGTTCTGAGACATCCAATTAAATTGCAGAATAGAACTAGGAATTAGTCATGGAATAGATGAGCTTAGAACAGAATGTTGCACCATGATAAAATTAGTGTTTAACTGTCTAGTTAGAGAACTTGCATATTTAGTGATAATTTCTCAAGTTTAGTTTGTGTCATTTGCCTAAGAAGTCATTATCAAGCTTTTGTTTCTATTTAGTCATAGTTCAGATTTTGCTTCAGTATTTCTAATTGCATTTGCCATTCCATACATTAGATTTAACTCTGTTTTGACCACCAACTTCTTTCCATTAGTTTTCTAGGCAGTTTCATTGTGAACATAAAACACCAAAAGACGAAAAACATCACAAATCATCACAAAAGACCAAAAACATCACAAAACCACATACAACGCATTAGGAAACAAGCACCTAGGTACATATGGTACACTTCACTTCAGCAGTTTACAAATCCTGGTTGACAATTAAATGAAGCTCAGTTTAGGAGACTAGATTGAGACCCAACAATAACATATATAATGCATATAGAACCTACTTAGCTAATCAAGGAAAAATAAGAATCCAATCACAAATAAAGTCAAGAATGGAAAGCACGAACCAATCATATTATATTAAAATAGAGAGGGGGAGTTACAACCTACACCTTGATGTCGCAACTCTCCTTCGATGGGTCCTGATCCAGGCACGTCTCCAAAGCGCTTCTTTCAAATTGATGCGAGGATAAAAGGTCTCAACTCTCACTCAATACCTATAGAAATAAAATTTCTCTCTATTGTTCTTCTATCTATGTTCTAACTAGTAGAGCTATGGGAGATTGTCCATTATATAGTAAAAAGAGGAGGGAGCATGGATCCACTTTAGGTGGGGAAATGGGTTATCCCTTTGGGTGGTTCCACTTTTATATGAACAAAGAGCCCAAAGGGAGATGCTCGGCTCTATCCTCAAGAAAAAACAACCAAATCTCTACCATGAAGATTCTAAATCTCGAAGCTTCACTTCCATTTTTTCAAAATCTTCCCAGAAGAGGATCGATGCGAGTATGAGCTTCATTCTAGCGTCGATCAACACAACACTAGACCAAAAAGAGGTCATCAGTAGGTGTTGAGGAGGTAAATCCCCTCTGCGGACAGAGGCGATCCCTACTAGCCCAGCAGGGGTCTAGCAACAATCAAAAATGTTATGACGCAAGTTCCTAGTTATGAATGAAAAGAATAAAGATGGAAGCCTACCTGGAATCCAATGCTATGATCTGAAGAAGAGAGAGTTCCCGTTCCTCAGCCTCGGCAGATCACGATCCTCCACGATCTCCGTGGGTGGACACTTGCACATGTAAGAAACAAACAGATACAAGCATAAAATCCGGCATACGTAACTCAATATCAGTCAGAAAGGATATTACTCATATTAACATCATTGAAAATAGAGTGGAACCATAATCATAATCATTCATTAAATAACGATCGAAAGAGATTACAACCAAAGTTCTGACATCGTGGTCTCCTTCGGATGGGTCTCCAGTCGTTCACGTCTCGCAAAGCTCGCCAGGGAAAGGGAAAACCTCTCCTGAGTCTCTCGACAATAGTCTCCTTACTTGAGTCAGCCTTAAGGGAAGAAAGAGGGCTCTTACAGCACAAAGGCTCTTAGGAATTTGGAGATTCAAAGCTTAGGCACTTCAAGACTATCAGCCTTTTAGCCCCTTCATCAATGGATGAAGGCTATATTTATAGAGGAGAGGAGGAGGTTGGGATCCCTACAATAGTGGAAGGGAGGCCTTATCCCTTGGGAGGTTCCCCATAAGGTGGAAACAAGAGGCCAAAGAAGGAAGGTCGTGGTTATTCAGTCGAAACCACTCCTCATGACTCATCCACGAAGTTGTTGTGATTGAAACTTCGCCTCCTTTGCTAAAACTTTCCATAAAACACAGTGGCACGGGTGCAACACTCTGGGACAGAGCGCCAATTGGCGCGGGCTCAGTGTTAATTTTTCCCCATTGGCGCGGGTACATAACGGGCTACCAGCGCCAATCAAAAAACAGGTGTTTTTAGGGGTCTGCTCAGGAAATAATCAACAGAAGGAATGTTGTCCTCATGGAAAGGGATGCAATGATGGTATTTGAAAGGCATGACACTGCTTATTGGTCACAGAAACGACCCTCCAATGGGCGAGATGGGAATTGCAGGGACGGTGAAAAATTACTGTGTAACAGATGCCCCCTAAAGCATGAGGCCCGAGAGAGAGAGGGGTGAAATGCTTTACAAGAACATGTTCAACTGAAGGCCCACCGTCAGAAAACCTGCGTGGAGAAAGACAACTGATATCTCAAGCACATGATGTATATGTGGTATGGACGCAGCCATCCAAAACAGAGTACACAATAATCCAAATCCAGGGTATGGGCGCAGCCATCCAGCGCGGATCAAATAAATAGACTCAGGTATGGTCGCAACCATCCAATCAATGAGTCATATACATAATGATAATAATCCACAATATCGCAACTTGGATTATAATAGACACAATCCAGGGTCTTGCGCTCCATCTTGACCTGAACAAAGTACAATTTCAAGCATGCGAATATGTGAGCTGAAGTCGAACATGCAAGAACATCACCTGATTACCAGCCAATGATGAAATCTGTTAACAGACGTGAGAGGAACCACCAATAATGACAATGGCTCTCAAGGTACTATAGGTACAATCTATGGCATGTGAATCAATGAGTTGGTGTCGAACACCCGTAGAATCACTCGATCAGAGGCCGATGATGAAAACCTCACGTCGAATGCGACGAACCTGCCATTGAGGCATGCAGGCTCCAAGGTACCATAAGGGAGTCTCTAGATCAGCTTCCCGGATAATGAGCTGAAGTCGACAGAAGTGACCTTGATTGAAGAAGCATAATGATTCTTGGCACATCATCGACACGAGACAGAGGAACATGATGTTTTGTTTTGAATCAGGATCGTATGAGAATCAGAGGAAGGTTGATATTTGCAGAGGCCAACTTCTCTTGAACATATAAACGGCACGACAGTGGACTTGGCAGTATTTGACATCAACATATCAGAGGTCATGGTGACAAGGCAATGAGCAGAGGAGAGGTCAAAAGGGATTATCCAAACCCATGGAGGCAAAGTGAAGAAACGAGATGAGATGTCTCCAACCTGACACGAATGCAGACAAGTGCCATGTTCAAGAGCGACATACTGCCGACGACAACGATGATGGTTCCATTTTTTCCCCACCATTTCTGGTGAGTACCCCAATTATTTTTGGTAACAAGCTTGAAGGGGATAGCATATTCTTGTAATATAAGTCCGCCCTTCGGGTGAATCCATCCTAGTGCATTTAACGAGTCCTAGGAAGGAGGAACTCGGAGAACGTCATTTCGACTGGATCCAATGTCATCAGGGTTTAACGAGTCTGACAAAGGAAGAACTTAAGATCTTTTCATGTTTAGAGAGTTTGAAAAGACAGCAGAAAAGTAAACTCCACAGGTCCCTTTTCGTAAATAGTTCCTCGGATCCGAAAAGGTAGAAAACAATATCCGAGAAAACCTCCTAGTCGCGATAGGCTAGGGTATTCCTTTTTCGTAAATGATCCATCCCAGCCCGAAAAAGGGGTAAACGTATACTGGGTAGATGTCGATTCGTGTCCACTTTAACAAGATCGAAACGACAAGGGCCTCAGCAATCTTTTCATGTTTAGAGAGTCAGAAAAGAGCTGAAAGATGACTCCTCCTGGAGGAACGAGTGGTATAAAGGGTAGCAACTGGTTCCGGTAATGGTGGAACTGCTCAGAACAAGTAAAGGTCAAGAGGATGGCTAACAAGACCACTCATCGCAGTGGTTCCTCAGGAACAGGTAAAACAACCAAGTGAAGGCATATGATCGGCCGAGCAAATAGTGACGATGGAGGGAAAAAACCAAGGCTCATCTAGCAAAAACATGCTGATAAAATGGAAATCACAAGAGGTAAAATAGGAAAGGTTTCATTTTTACACAAGCTTGAAACGAAAGCAAACTATGCTTGAAAAAGTAAGCATGCCCCCAGCATGGTGACTCAAATTGAGGTACATGCCCCCCAAGCTTCAGTCCATATCAAACACATATGGAGTGAAGGTTCAAGTTACGAGATCTAAGAAAGACTCGATCAGATTTTGGCTTAGATCTCGATCAAAGACCTCGAATTGAACAGAACGTGTTTCATTATCAAATTTGTGCTTGACACATTAAAAGAACTATCCTCGTACATCTTGTCTATTTTTTTTAGGAGCTGACATGAGGAGGAACTATGTCTACCCATCTTGCTTCATTTTTTTATGAGCTTTAACACAAGACAACGAACTGTGTCCGAAACTGCTTAATTTTTTAAAGAGCTTGGACACAGGAGGAAATCTCTGCCTACACCGACTTCACACTGTACCCGAATAAGAAGGGCAGCCCGGCAGAGTTCCACTCCTGATGGAAGGAAAACATCCTGGAAGTCAGAACCCAATACCCCCAGTACACTATGTACGATGGTGTCATCACTGAGTGCGGGCCCAGGGTAGGTAGACACGCAGTTGACCTGCAGTGGAGCAGATACAACGGGTGAATAAAAACTAGGAGGGGGTGATGGCGGACTAGTTGCCACATTAGGACCAAAAAATGAAAGCTGATCAATGGTCACGATCCGTCCTTCATGCGGAAAATAGGCCACACGAAAAAGGGAGGAGACAAGCGCTCCCATGGCATAGGTGTAATCGCACCCCAGGAGCAGATTGAAATCCAAGGGGCCTGGAATGACCATCACGTCCATATGGACAGTTTTACCTCCCAAAGTAACCGGTAACCTTGTAAGGATCCCCAACGGTTGACTCGTCCTTCTTAAAAGTCAACAGATTCTGTGTAACAGGCGTAAGCGGCGGCGAACCGAAAGCTTGCCAGATAGTTGAGGATAGAATACTAATAGAGGCACCTTCGTATATAATGGTGCTGGGTACGACCAGACCAAGAGCCTGTACTGTGATCTTGAAAGGCATGTAAGATGGAAGGCGGAATCCTATAAATCGACTCCAATCAAAGGAGGTGACAAGACTACTCGGAGGGGATACCATCGAATCGAGAAGGTCTTCCCCTGGTGTTACGGAAGAAGGAGCATCCTCCATAACCTCCATCTCGAAGGTGGGAGGGAAATCCTTCGGAGCCTCCATCGTGGGAGGCGGAGGAGCAGCTTCTTGAAGCACAGGGACAGGAGAGTCTTTCTCCAAGTCTGAAGAATCTGAAGAAACTAGAAGGACATGGGGGGTATGAGATTCACTCTCGACAGAAAAGACCTGGTGCACCGTGGACGGTGCCAGTTCAACCGATCCTACGACCAATGGTTGGTCAGGGATGGATTAGTGGATTTGAATTTCTGAAGGAGTGGGATCGACCAAGGATGACTCTTGACCAATCACGCCATCAGCAGGTGGAAGACTCAAAGAAAGCTGTTTATAACCAGCCGGGAGGCGTGGTGTAGAAACAGTCGGGTTGTCCAAGACTCACTTGGCTTCATCCATATAAGGACAAAGGTGAATAGCATGGTGCCCTTCACACAACTTACAGGGATTGGTGATCTTACCCTGCTTCTTAAGAGCCTTATCAGCACCAGTCGAAGATGTGCCCTCGCATCCGACTCCCGAAGCCAAAGAAAAATGGGGTGACATCATAGACCATACTTCGAGCACCCTTGGAAATGCCGTGTGGTAGTCTCAAAGAAGTGGTCTCCCATGCACAACATGCAAGGGAACTTGAATTTCCGTGGAGGGTTGGAAGGTTTATCAAGAGGAGGTGCTTCAGAAGCAATAGCTGCAGCCTTAGCCTCTCTCTTATCGAACTTCTTTTTCTTTGTATTCTTATTCTTCTTCTTAGCCACCTGGTTACTCGAATCCAGACTTTCACCAGGCGAAGTAGAAGAGGAGGATGCAGAAACAGGTGAAGAATGGGAGAGGTCCACCCTGGAATCAATATGATGTTGTTCAGGTGGAGGAACCGATTGAACAGTAGTGGAGACATTCGAGACTACAGAGGTTGAGAACAACCAAACAGGCAACCCAACAGTTAACCTAGGAAGGGACAACGTTGCCATGTAAGGAGCACCAACATTCCCAAAAGGAGGGAAATGACCAGGATTCCCTTCTGAGGGGATTCCTTGGTTGGTAAACTCTGAAAAAGTTGCCATCAAAACTCAAAACCACACACGAGCTGAAAAAGAGTCAAGAACACACGATCAAATGGTCAACAAGCAATATCTAAGAGGGCGTGTAATCGTGGGTGATTAATTTTTACTACATTGAAAAGTAAGAAACTCTATTGTTTCATGTTTTAAGAGTCGAGAAACGATAGAAAGATGACTCTATCTCTTTCAGATTTGATACAAGCGTGAAAGGACAAGCGCTCGATGGTCTTTTCAAGTTTAGGGGGTCAGAAAAGACCAAATGACTGCTCAGGAAAAACTAGGCACAAAGGGTATACCAAATATCCGTGAACTGCAATATACACCTTGGTTTCAATAATGAAACAGAAATCGACCAAGGACTTTCCGTATGTGCAGGCAATCTCCCCGAATGCTGTGTTCGGTGTATCACGGGTATAGGGCGGCAGACTCGGCTTCCTGTGGATAAAGGATTGAAAACCTAGAGGGGTCTCCTTTTATATACGCGACGGCACGGGGAGCACAAGTCCGTACTAGCGCTGTCTAAAGCCAAAAGGCGAACGACAGCTGCTAGGTTTAAAGACGTCGGAACACGTCTCTAGCCTAGACCTCTAAAAATGTTTCGTTAAATTTCAATGCTGCCTTAGTTTAATTGAATAAATTTTACAGTTGATCTTTGATTAAGTTTCAATTTTCAGGCCCTATCGTATGTAGTGTCTTAAAAGACTCCTAAATGCAAAGCTACATGCCAAAGTCCAACATTTCGTTCGATGAAAACTAGTTACAGAAGAGTTGAGAGCTTTTACACAAACGAAATAATCGGAAGACAAACAATGAGATCTCTAATGCAACTAATGAAATTGAAAAAATTTCATTCAAATCACTAATCACTAGCAAAATCAAAAAGATTACAATTTGCACTAATTCAACCAAAAGCACAAGAGATTTTTTTTTTTGTAATTTTCAACGTTTGATAGCTAATATGCACTAAACAAACTGAAAACAAATGGAACAACTTGAGAAACGATATGGAGAGAGCAAAACAAACAAAGTTCACTCAACAACACAAGCAATCAGATCCCAAATCGACCAAAGTCTCTCAAAACCAATAAAAGACTCAAAGGCTCCAATGGGTTGTGTGATCTAGGCCCAATGCAAGACCAAACGAAATTTGAATTAAGGAATGAGCAATCACCCAAAAATCGCAACAAAACAATGGACAACTACTAAGAGGATGCGGAGGATCAATCAGGAAGTCGACCGGACAAACAAAACACCAAAACTCCCAAGGAGGGCTCGATACACTAAGCCACTAGATGCCCTAGGGCTTGAACGTGAAATCGATAGATAAAAGCAAACAACCAAAGGACAGAGGTGAATTCCCAGTCAAATAGGACTCCAACACACTCAGGCAGTCAGAAAATCAAGAAGAAAAACACTGACCAAACCCAGAGAGATCAAAAATGAGGAAACTCAAAAACCTTACAGGAGTGGCGCGACTGTAAGGCTGAAACTAGCGCCAGAAAGAAATTGGCGCGGGCTAAACAAAAGCAACATGCGCCAATTGGCGTGACTGTCGAGCTAAAAATCGCGCCAGTCGAGTTTCTCAGCCAAAAACAAAAATAACTACTCCAGAAGCAGATCAATGCATACTAAGCAAACCAAGAAGTAAACAACAGCAAAATAACCCAACCCAGAAGGCTGGTCAAGCAAGGAAAAACATAAAATAATCAAAGAGAGACAATACAAACGAGACAGTGAAATCTAGACACTCCCCAGCGGAGTCGCCAAATTGTTGAGGAGGTAAATCCCCTCTGCGGACAGAGGCGATCCCTACTAGCCTAGCAGGGGTCTAGCAACAATCAAAAATGTTACGACGCAAGTTCCTAGTTACGAATGAAAAGACTAAATATGGAAGCCTACCCGGAATCCAATGCTATGATCCTAAGAAGAGAGCGTTCCCGTTCTCGCCCTCGACAGACCGCCCATCCTCCACGATCTCCGCGGGTGGACACCGCACATGCAAAACAAATGACACAAGTATAACCGCATACGTAACTCAATATCACGAAAGGATATTACCATATTAACATCATTGAAAACAGAGTGGAACCATAATCGTAATCATTCATTAAAGATCAATCGAAAGAGATTACAACCAAAGTTCTGACGTCGTGGTCTCCTTCGGATGGGTCTCCAGTCGTTCACATCTCGCAAAGCTCGCCAGGGAAAGGGAAAACCTCTCCCGAGTCTCTCGACAATAGTCTCCTTACTTGAGTCGGCCTTAAGGGAAGAAAGAGGGCTCTTATAGCACAAAGGCTCTTGGGAATTTGGAGATTCAAAGCTTAGTCACTTCAAGACTATCACTCTTTTCAAATTTCCTTCATCAATGGATGAAGGCTATATTTATAGAGGAGAGGAGGAGATTGGGATCCCTACAATAGTGGAAGGGAGGCCTTATCCCTTGGGAGGTTCCCCATAAGGTGGAAACAAGAGGCCAAAGGAGGAAGGCCGTGGTTATTCAGTCGAAACCACTCCTCATGACTCATCCACGAAGTTGTTGTAATCAAAACTTCGCCTCTTTTTAAAAAACTTTCCATAAACAGATGGGCGTGGGTGCAACACTGGGACAGAGCGCCAATTGGCACGAGCTCAGTGTTAATTTTCCCCCATTGGCGCGAGTACATAAAGGGCTACCAGCGCTAAGGCAAAAACAGGTGTTTTTAGGGGTCTGCTCAGGAAATGATCAATAGAAGAAATGTTGACCTCATGGAAAGGGATGCAATGATGGTATTTGCAAGGCATGACACTGCTTATTGGTCACAGAAACGACCCTCCAATGGGCGAGATGGGAATTCTTTAGGGATTCGGTGAAGGATACCGTGGTAACAAGAGGAGGAAAGACAGAGAGGGCAAGCCGCCATATAATTAGTTTTTCAGGAGTCGTCAGAATGGTCACTCAGAGATTTTATTCATCAGGTTGAAAAGGACCCTGAAGGCATATTTTCATGATGGATAACAGGCATAGGGGTCACTATTAAGGGTCTCTAGGATCAGGAATGGGGAGTACAGGTACAAAAATTGTTATGTAACAGATGCCCCTTAAAGAATGAAGGTCTAACAAGAGTGAGGGGTGAAATTCTTTATGAATAAGTGCCAAGACCAAGACGTCGTTGTTGGAAAACCTACTCAAACAAGCACACATATACATAAACTGATATCTTTGAAATAATCACATGACATAAGGTATGGACATAGCCATCCGTAGAATTAATCATGAAATAGGATCTGAGGCATGGTCGCATCCATCCAAATAAAGAGGATCACAAATATAGACTCAAGGTATGGTCACAAACATCTGAATGAAGAAGTCATGTGTACAATCATGAATAATACATATCGCCCCGCAGCCTAGGTTTTATCAGACAAAACCTAGGGTCTTGCCCTCTGTCATGACCTGATCAAGTACAAATTCAAGCATGCGAATAAATAAGTTGAAGTCGAACATGCAAGAAAATCGCCCGATTACTAGCCAATGATGTAAACCGTTAATAGGCGCGAGGGAAACCACCAATAATGATAATGGCTCTCAAGGTATCATGGAAGGCTAAACAAAAGTGACTTCCTCAACATTAGGGATTCCACCCGAACGGGAGGTTAAAGAAACTCCTTTCAACTCCTTTTCCATTGAAATGGCATATCTGAATGGGGATATAGGGACCAATTTCCTGTATAAGAAATGAGTTTATAAAACAATGGAATAAAATCAACACAAATGGGGTGATCTATTCTAATGATAACATAAATAAAACTAATTCTAACTACTTCCTAGGATGGAATGATTTATATGATTACAGAGTAAGATTTCATAAGCATGAAACAATATAGATCATTTGCATACTAAATGAATGTAAGCACATAAAATAAAGTAAATCAATGTAATTGATTTAGCTGATGAATAATATTAATCATATATCAGCTTTCAAATTAACTTGTCTAACAACATATTATTCAATACATTTTATCAATAGTAATAAGAATATATATAATTTCAATTCTTATCAGAAAGAGACAAATAGATAGAAACAAGTTTGCTAAAATCTCAGAAACATAAAACAATTAATACATAGATAATAGTACCCGTTGCACCATAGCTTAGTTCTGAAAAGATAGCCTCTGGGCTCAAGATTTCAATTATATACTTCAGTTCAAACAATACTGTAAGTTCCAAAAGCCAACTTCTAAAAAATCTGGACCCCTTTATAAATGCATGAAAGGGGTTTAAATACTAATTAGTATTACATAAATAGAAGACTTGTGAAAGAAGTCTTCTATATCTAATATAAACTATAAACTAAAATCTAGGAAATTAAAATGAAGAAGTTATAACAGTCTCAAGACTATTTCTCAGGTCCACTCTCTAACTGTTCCTTGAGTTGACAATATTTGATTATATATTCGAGCTGGGGGGGATGCATTGGTTGCACTCTCATCTGGCCCGTGAATATTGCATCATTGAGTGCTGGAAGAAGTTGAAATAATGCAATGGAAAGACACCTCAACACTCCCAATTGACTGTGAGGCTTGATCAACGAATACCAGTAAACTTCTATATTTACCTTTGTCAAGTTTTCGATGTCAAGATCTTTCCTTCTTGATGTTAATTACCGATATTGTTTCAAAAGGCTGACTTCAGGCATAGTGTCTTTTGGAATTTTCTAGATAATATTAGCTTGTAGAAGAGAATATTTTATATACTCGGAGATTTTGAATGACATGTTTTTAGCTTTAATGATAGCTAATTCTACACTTTTCATTTTCATGTCCTAGTCTCCAAATATTATATCTTTTATTGATTCGTCAAGGCGAGGAAGATTGACCGCTCTCCCTTGTACCATGTCTTTCCAATCTATATAATTTGATACTTTATCATCAATTTCTTCATAATAAATACTCAAATCATAAATTTGAGTGACTAACTGATCACTTATTTTAATCTACTCTTGAATCTATTTGTACTTTGAATAGAAAATTTTCTGTTGGTTTACCAGAAAGGTTTCCAGTCCTGTTGCTTCTTTCTTTACCTCATTAAGTTCTAGATTCTCCTGAAGCTTTTGAATGTTCTGTTGTAATTGATGGAATATTAAATATTTTTCTTTAATTTCATTCTTGAGTTTGAGTTTGATACCTTCAAACTCTAGTTGCGGACTATTAATAGTTGATTGCAACTTCTGCTCTATCCTTTGTTTTTCATTAAAGAAACTGTTCTCCATTTGAGCCATTTTTTTATCTTTCTCCATGATTA
>JAXQQM020075442.1:0-251003 GCA_034641835.2 Pinus albicaulis
AGAAATCTGGAACCCTTACAATGTCTTTTCTTTTTGCTTTTATAGACCAGATAGAGAATTCTAGAGGAGGAGGTAGATAGAAAGCATTTAATAACTTATTTTGAATCAAATGGCGGAAAACATTCGCGCCCATACTGTGAAACGACTTAACATAATTGTCTGTACTTTACAATTTATTTCTGGAATGAATGCTGGAAATGAAAATCTGCCTATACACAAGACATAAATAATAAAATATGTAAATATTCGGCCTTTTTCTGGAGGAGGAAGATCTACGGCGATAAAACCTTGAGGCGCCTGTTTCCATGCATGGTACTTTCGATCTTCTGTTCTTGAATTTAAATTTGAAACCTCTTTCGAGCTGGACCCCGAATTCATTGCTTCTTCATTAATAATCTGTTGCTGCATTAATGTTTTCATCCGCCCAAATGCGTCCCTTTATATTTTTCTCTGGAGAGTTCCATGGATCGAAGTACCCTTCTTTAATGGAGGTCACATCATAGTGACTTCCGGGTCCTTTCCGCTAATTTTGTTCCCACCACAAGTTCCTGCAAAAACCAAAGCCTGTTGAATAAAACTAATGACAGAGATAGTGGACAAAGTGAGACTAACAGAAGTGGTGGCATAGATATGGGAGGATGATGGAACGACGCGGGGTGGAGACTTCAAATAAAAACGTTGAAGCGTGGCACATAACCGGAATACGAGAACAGTGGAGGAACAGTGGATGACATGTAGTCAAGTGATGAAAAATGGCAGAAGAACGCTGATGATATGAAAACTTCAAGGATTAACTTTTGGGGGAGTTACAAAGGGAAGACATAACAAAACAACGAAGCAAAGGCTTAAGAGGTGGGACCTGGGGCGCATATCGCAAAATCGCAAGAGGAGAAAATGCGATGGAAGAAGAATGGAATAGCCGAAATTCCGCGCTCTGCGCTATGCGATGGGCGTTGTCAGTCGAGCGCGGATCGCAAAAATGAAAAATGCGATGGTGGGGGGGGTGCGCGAGAAACTGCGCTTTTTCGATGAGGTAGACCTGCGATGGCGTGATTATGCGATCTGCGATAAACGCTCAAAGGGGCAGCACTTGGTTACATGCGACGAGGGAGGCGCGGAGTTAAGGGAGAAAGAGGGCTAGGCCTTATATAACTTTGCAGAGCGGCTTTTAGCCCCTGTCCAATGTATTTCCTGTGCGGGAAAAGGGCAGCAGTAGGGGGGAAAAGAGGAGGCTTTAGCCCAAATTTGAATGAAGGGGATGACTTGTACAACATTGGCTCCAACTGGGGACGGCATGTTCGTCCTTGGACATGCCGAGAACTCGCAGACCTCAGACCCCTATATATTTTCTTCAAAACTTATCAGCTTATTTATTATTTACATTTAAAAATCGAAATCACACTTGCATACATTATATACATAAAATACACCAAGCCCGGACTGCCTGAGTCAGTACTGAAAGTAGTGTTTAAGGAATTGTCCATTCACGGGAGCGTCCAACAGATCACCCTGTAGATTTTCTAACATGAAAGTATTATTTCTCCCTATGTTCACTATTTTGAATGGACCGAACCATAGCGGGTCAAACTTGGCATGCTTGCCTTTTTCTGCTCTGCGAACATCCCACCTAAGAACCAGGTCTCCAACTTGGAAATTCCTATCTTTTGCATGGCGATCAAAAATATCCTTCATTTTTTCCTGGTATTCCATCAGTCTCTCATTCACCTGGTTGCGCGTTTCCTCCAATTCTACCAGCTGATTAATTCTTCTGATCATGTCATCTGGTTCTTCCTGATTCTCTTGCATGAAACGTGCCACCAGCAATGCTAATTGTAGAGGAAACACAACAGCTCGCCCATATACCGGCTCATAGGGTGACTTGCCTGTTTCTCTTTTGCTGGTTATCCTATTTTCCCATAGAGCAAACTTCAATTAAGAGTTCCAGTTTTTTTGATTTTCAGCTATTATTTTCTTCAGAACCCTTACCAGGGTTTTGTTAGAGGACTCTGCTAAACCATTCCCCTGAGGATAGTATGCCGTGGAGTGAGTCAATGTAATGTTATATCTTTGACAGAACTTTACAAACCTGGCTGATTTGAAAGCCTGCGCATTATCAGTTACAATTCTGGCAGGACAGCCAAACCTAGATATGATATTATCCTCTATAAACCTCATTATTATAGCACCTGTAGCGTTTCTTGTCGGTATGGCTTCCACCCATTTTGTGAAGTAGTCCGTGGCTGTTAGTATCCATCTATGCTGGCCACTTGATGGGGGATGTATTTCTCCTATAAAATCTAGTCCCCATTTCTGAAACGGTTCATTTACATGGATGGGAATCAAGGGCATAGCTGCTAATTTCTGTCTCTCTGCAAACCTTTGACACTTGTCGCATGCTCTGACTTGGGAAAAAGTATCTGAGTACAGTTTTGGCCAGTAAAATCCGGCCCTCAAGATTTTATGTGTTGTGGCCCTCCAACTGTAATGTCCTCCACAAATCCCTTCATGAAATTCTATTAATGCTTTTTGCGCTTCATCTTCTGTGAGGCATAACAATAATATACCCAGAGGGTCTCTCCAATAGAGCTGTCCATTGGCAATTACATATTTCTGTGATTTCATTCTCACAGCTCTGTATTTCACTTTATCACAACCTGTAGGACAGCTAAGCGTTAAAAGATATTCAGCTATTTCTTTATACCAAGGACTAGTTAGATATTTGACATGTATCTTTTGCGTAGCCATTTCTAGTCCTTGCCGTTCTTCTTCTTTTTCTGATTCTTCATTCGCTAACATGGATAGATTAATGCCCAGAGCTTGATGATTTGATTCAGATAACATCTTGGTGAGTCCCTGCCCTTTGACCAACTTGGTAGGTCTTATATCCAAATCATACTCCTGGATTTTTGCAATCCATCTTCCTCTTCTACCTTCGCTGTCTCCCTGAACTAGAATGTCTTTGACAGCAGCTGTGGGGACATATGCAGTAATATGAGATTGCAAAACATAGACTCTGAAAGCTTTAAGGGACTTTACTAGGGCATATGCCTGCTTCTCCAATATATTGTATTTTAATTCAGCATCATAAAGTACTTGACTGAAGAAAGCTATAAGTTGTTCATATCCCTCTTCATTTTTCTGTAGTAACACTCCGGCAATTGTATGGGGTGAGGCGAATGAGAATATCATAAATGGATTTTTGTAATCGGGTCCAGCTAGCACAGGAGCTTCAGCAAACGCCTGTTTTATCCTTGTGAATGCATCTCTAGACTCTTGGGACCATTTGACTTCACTGTCCTTCTTCAACATATTAGCTATATGCCTAACTATCTCAGCATAGTTAGGAATGAACCTTCTTAGAAAATTAATTCGGCCTAGAAACACCTGTACTTCTTTCTTATTCCTTGGCAAAGGAATGCTGTTTATTACTTCAACTCTCTTAGGGTCTATTTTCACACCTTCTTTTGTTACAATGTGCCCTAAGAGTTTTCCCTCATCTAATGCAAATAAAGATTTTTGAGGATTGAGGGATAGGCCGTACCTTCTGCATTTTTCAAAAGTTCTTCTTAAATGCTCAATATGCTCATCATCATCTTTTGAAAACACAGTGATATCATCAAGATAAACTACCAAAAATTTGTCCTGTTCTCCAACAAAGGCTATGTCCATTGCCCTTTGAAAAGTAGCTCCTGCATTAATTAATCCGAATGGCATCCTGGCATACATAAAGGTTCCCCATGGTGTAGCGAATGCAGTTTTCTTCTGGTCTTCTGGGAATACAACTACCTGATTATAACCAGAAAATCCATCCATCATTGACATTCTGGATGCTCCAACCACTCTCTGCAGGATGTGGTCCATCTTAGGCAGTGGGTAATTATCTTTCAATGATGCTCTATGTTAGTGTCAGTCTTTGCAGCCTTCCTCCAGTGATCAAACATGCTCTTACAAAGTGATTTTAAAGTATCAAGGTCAAATTTTGTCATTTCAAAGAGTCTTCAAGCAAAATTTGGTCACTAGGCATTAGGTCTAGGGTTTGCTTTCACTTCTTCCAAAGTTGTCCAAATGTCAGTCTATGTCACCATTCAGCTGAGTGTATCATCATTCAGGGGGTTTCCATCATCATGTCAAGTTCCATTGAGTCATTTTACATCTTGTTCATGCTTCAGTTGTGCCTAGGTAAGGTCCATTTCCCTCTCCTAGGGTTTTGGAGGTAATTTCTCTTGGACGGTCAAATCATCGGAAAAACTTGTATCCTGATGTTCACACACCTTCCCCTATCCTTAATATACCTTATTAAACATTTCCCATCATTGAGATTCCCCAAATTCCTCATTTTTGCACAAACCCTAGTTTCTAGCCACAACTTGGCAATTTTCTAGGCTAGGCCTGTGTTTTGCCCTTTTGGATCCCTTCCCCTCACTCAATCTCTGTGATTCCACTTTCCCCTGCTTCCTAACATCCCTCCCTACTTCCAAAAATTTCCCCAAGAATTTAGAAGCCCCCTATCCCCTTCATTTCGCTTCATTTCGACAAAATCCCTTGTTCCACACATCGGGATCGGTTTCACTCAAAAGATGTTTCAGAGCAATAAAAGATGAAATTTGGGAAACTGAGAGAGGTTTTTGTCCACAACATGCCAAGGAAGAAAAAAATCCTTCAATTTTTACACAGGTATCATGGTTTTAGAGAAATGTCAAAAATACCGTTGCCTCAGGAGAATTGAATGCACCTCTGAAGTGACCTTGGGAAAATCAAGATTTATCCTAGCATGGTTGGCCAAATGACTTGCATGATGAGTCAAATGATAACTAGACAGAAAGATCTTTCCAATGAGCTATCATGAGCTCAATGTGGAGTTGAGGAAGACCTTCAAACATTGGCTGCAACAGCACTCTGCCTTGAGGCAGCCTCATTCTTCTCATTTTGACTAGTGTTGGGAGATTTGATTTCTGACAGGGTAAATGAACTCCAAATTGCAAAATTCCATTTGGGTTGGAAAGTAGACTCCAAGAGATTTCCAACGACCTATCACACGCCCGATTTGGACACCGGGAAAGCCTCCAAAAGCTTCCTGAAAAATGCACTATGTGGCAAGAGGGAAGAGCGACCCACTTGAGGGGAGCGACCCACTTGAGCAATTTAGCCAGTGTAAATTTGCACGGGAGTGACCCACTTGGGGGGTGCGACCCACTTAAACAAAAAAGCCCAGAAAATTGTGTTTTGTGCCCAGTTTTGATTCAAGTCGACTCCAACAACTTGCAAACAAGTTTTTATCATTGCTCAGTAGATTTTTAACAATGTTGTGATGTTTTGATGTTGGGAAAGAGGCCATGTTTGGAGAAGAATGTATAAACCCTACATTCACATGCAACATAGCTCCTCAAGGGTTTGAAATTATATGGACAGCTTTATGAAGAATTTGGAAACTTTTAAATGGTGGATATGTTCACACCTTGCCACGTTGTACATATGATCCTTATCACTGCTGTTATGCCTTTTCCATGTTTTACACAGTCATATGAAGACTTGTCTATGGCTTTTATTATCATATCACTCCTGCCATTCCCATAATATTGCCACTGTTATGATCATTTGCATCACTATGGTTACTGTCATGATGTCCCCATTCTCTAGTTCATGAAGCACCGTCCCATACTTGTTTGTTTCCTCCGACAGATTTGGGCCATCATCCTAAATTTATACCATACATCTGCATTGGGTATTCATTGTCAAAACTGCTTGTGATCAAAACAGAGATAGTGTTTATGTCATTAAAACAAAGCCATCCCCCATGACGATTTTGGTTTTCCTTTGATACTTGGGTACATGTGTGACATTGATTGGGTTTTGAGCATACATTGAAACTTTGCTTTCACTGCATCTATATCAGTATACATATTGCACATATCTTGTTCAAAGCCATGTCAGAGACAGAGTCAGAGTATGAGCAGGAGTCGGACAGTGACTCAATCGTTGAGGTTGATGTACTGAGATGGAGCATAGCAGTGCGCCAGTAGTGGTAACATATCAGAGAGGTCACAGAGCTTGGTTTGCAGCATCACGACGAGTACTATCTCCACCCGGGGTGGAAGGGGTCTCGTTGACTTCATCAGCAGCGCGAGTACTATCTCCACATGGCGTGGAAGGGGTCTCGCCTTCTTCATCAGCGTAGGTACATTCACAGGATCATGATCGAGACAAAGACATGCTTCGTCACATGAAAGGCCATTATTGGGCTCGCATGCATGTATGCAAAGCGAGAATGAAGATCATGAAGAGGAGGTTGCGCGAAGCACTAAAACGGCGGAAAAATCCTGATCCACTCCGGATTTTGGCCGAGGCTTCATTGGCTGGGCAAGATACATGATGGAGGGTCTTCACTCCGAATTTGAGCAAATTCGGAGAAATTTTTGTCATTTTGAAATTTTTGGTCTCAAAAACAGGTTTTTCAGTTAAGCGGGTCGCGCACTCATGCGCTCACTTTTTTTTGGGACACTTGCTGGAGGAAATTTTTGCATTTTTGGATTTTTCATGGTTATTTATGCATCCTCAGAAATCAACTAAGCATTTCATCAAAATATGGATGGTCAAAAAGCTCAAAAACACCATGAAAACCACCTTGCTGCCACCTTTTGCACCAGCAGGAAGTACCTTTTGGAGAATGAGGTTTTGGAGGGTCAAATGAGCTCCAAATTTAGAAATTCCACTTGGGTTGGATAGTCAACATCCAGGGCTTTCCAACGAGCTATCATGAGCTCAATTTGGATGCCGGAAAGTACCTCAAATTCAGGCTGGAAAACGCGCGACCCACTCGGCTCAAGAGCGACCCACTTAAAATTTTTCTGAATTTTCAGCTGCCAGCTCAGATTTTCGCCTAGTATGGACCAGTTTTGCTTTTGGATGGAATTTTTGGGCTTTTGTGATGTAAATTCATGTTTGGCATGTAACTTTGGCTTATTTTTACCTATTCTAGAAGATTCACTCACAAAAAGGGTAAAAATCATGTAATGGATCAGTTTCCACTCTTTTAGAGGCAAGTTGTTAGCTGCCTAGATTGTAGTTCCATGAACAGAATTGGTTGAAACTGATCCCTGAAGAGGGAATTCGACCCCTAGAGGTGGGGAAAGGTGTTAGAGTGATCTATATATTGTAATTTCTCAATCATTTTCAGAGGTTGGAGAGGTTGGACTCTTGGGATACTTTTGATATCATTGTACATATTTTCATATTTTGGCTAAGGAAAGATCGTAGCTTTTGCGGCACTTGTTGGGATCCCCCGTGGTGTTCTGTTCTTGATGGTGTTTCTTCTTTTGTTTACTGTAAGTTTCTTCATGTTTAATGTATTCCATTCCTTTCATATGCTTCTGAACTAAATTGAATGAGTAGATGAGGTTGAATCCATTGTTTACCGTGCTCTGCCTTTGAATTCATTTAGTTCTATATGTTTTCGACTGTCTGGAGAGGATACAAGTTATTCTTTGCCCTCTTCAGCTCCTAGTCGGTCTGATATGTCTGTATATCCAATAAAAAGCATCAAGACAATCACCTACCTCGCCCCAACTCGAAATCTACAAAGGTCTGACCTTATCCCCAGACCCAAAATTTGTTTTTCCCATTTCTCCAACGAAAACCCAAAAATCAAAATCAAACTTACCTATCTCTTTACTAGCCTAAAATCAGCTCCTATCGTAAGTCATCTCGCACCCTATTGCTCATTTTCTCGAGATCGACGGAGAGAGCCCTCTCCTGTCCTCGTAGGGCTAGCTACGAGGCTAAGCGTGGTTTGATGTAGCCTTGAGTTTTATCTCATTTCAGCCTGAGGTAAATTTGAGCGCCAACACTCTATTCAAATTCCTGAAATCTACACATAGCCTTATTTCTCCATTCTTTTTCCGAACAGGAAGAAGGTTCGCTATCCATTCTGAGTATCTTAATGGCACAATTATCTTGGCCTTCAGTAATTTCTTGATTTCTTTTTCAATGGAGGGAAGTAGCAGAGGATTGATCTGTCTGAGCTTCTACTTATAAGGCTTTGCATCTTCCCTCAGTGGAATCTTATGCTGCATTATATTTACATCAAACGTTTTCAGGTCCTGATAGGACCAAGCAAAAACATCTTTGTAAGATTGAAATAACTTCAAATATTTTTCTTTATAATCCTCTGGGACTCTTTTGGATAATTTGACAATTTCGGGATCAGTAGAAGTACCCAGATTTAAATCTCCTACTTGATCTTCTTCTGTTACTTTTCCAGGCTACAATGGAATATCATCTTTGTTAAATAATCTTTCTAGAGGCACCAGACCTCTAGGTATAACATTTCCTTTCAACTGCAGCACTTTATTTCCTGCTATTCTTTCTTCCCATTTATTTTCCGCAATATTTTCAGCTTCTTCCTCCTCATTATCATCAATTTCCATATTTGTGAATTCTCCCACTGTCTCCATGAATCTCTTCATCTGTTCATCATCTTCAAATACCTGCCAGTGCTTTATGTTATCTGGAATGGATGGTCTGTACTGTACCTCCACTTCATATCTTAAAAGTGGATTCTGAGGAGGACGGAATGTACTGGCAGCTACAGCGAGAGAATCTGCTATTCTGTTTTGCTCCCGGGGCATGAACTGTATATTAAATGCTGAAAAAAAATTTTCTATCATGTCCCATACTTCGTTTCTATATGCTCTGAGCCGAGGATGCTTAGTTTGGCATTGATTTTTGATCCGCCTCACTACTAGCCTTCCGCAGTCTCCCGTGACTTTTAAAAATTGGATGCCCATGTTTCTAGCCGTTTGCGTCCCAATAATAGTGCTTCATATTCAAATATACGTTGTTTGTAGCCTCATACTCCAATTTAAAAGACAAAGTTGCCCATTTTCCGAGGGAGAGATTAATAATACCTCATGATTGCCACTTTCTCTTGAATTTGCTCCATCAAAATGCAAGGTCCATATTCCCGATTCCCCGATCTCCTTTAGACCGGCCGACTTGAATTTGACCAAAGAGGGGTTCATGAGCATAATTTTGATTTTCTTCTAACATCAAACATGAAAAGTCTCCCTCTTTGTTATAGACTGGAGAGTTCTCCGAGCAGTCAGCCTTAGTTACCATTTTAACAAATCTAGTCTCCCTGTATAACCTCCTTTCTTGACCCCCAAAGATTGGAACAGTAGCATATGTTAAATATAATTTAATTGATCCCCCAATCTTCGTACCCCACGACCTTGACAGCAGCATGCCAAAGCGGGCTGGGATATCGACGACCACAATGTCCATGACCACACTCTTTGCTGGGATCTGAGCCAAATTGACCACTAAGTCTTTAATCATTCCCAAGCATTTAACTCTTTTAGAATCAAACAAATATAGTTCTTTGTATGGTCTTGTAATTTGCAGTCCTAGTTACTCCATGACGGTCAAAGGCATAAGATTATGGGAAGCTCCAGAATCTAACATACAATTGTGTAACAACAGGTCATGGATGACTAGGGACACGTAAAAGGGAGGAGTAGAAGGGTCTATCTCCTCGACATGTGGGCCAAAGACTACCATGGGTATTTCTTCTTGAAGATTTAAACTATCGGGTGTAATTGGTGTTTCAGGAGGAAGCATAAAAGAGGTAACTTGAGACTGATATATAGGCTGTTTTAATAACTCAGTCAGAGGGACAGGAATCTTAATCTTCTCAAGTTCTTTTTGTAAATTGAAAGCAGATGGGGGTTTTTCTACCACAATTTCTTTTGACTCCTTATTTTCAACTGAAGACTTAACTTCTTTTGATACTGACTCAACGTTAAGAGGACTGACTGTTTTTGAAGAAGAAGGAATCTGAATATTAGACTGTGAGGGAAAACTTAGAGGGTTCTTACCTTTTTCCATACTTTTCTTCGTAGCTGATTCCTTCTGAGCGGATGCTTCTTCTTGAGGTGGTTCTTCTTCCTGTTCTTGAGTTCGGGTCCTCTTCCTTGAAGATCGGAGATCATATTTTACGTTGAATTGTGCTTCCATAAAATCAGCAAATTTCTTACAGTAATGGTCGATCTCTGCTTCTTCATCTTCGTCTTGCAACGGGAAATCCATATCATCATTATTTGAAAAAGCCATATTTGAATCTTCTAATCCATAAGCTACATCCCCAGTGGAGTCATCTGCTGGTCCTTCCAGATATAAGGGATGAGGTACCTGGTCTTGTTGTTCTTTTGTCTCTCTCGGCAATATCTGGAGAGGTGGCCTTCTATACTGGGGATTATATCCATTGTTTGGAGCATTATAGAAATTCTTGGGAGCTGTATTTTTAGCTTCCAGTTCAAGCTTGACCATCTTCTTTATCATCTTACTTATTTCATCCAATTTCTCTGGATCTTTTCCTTGACTTGAAGTAGAAACCTCTTCTTTTCCTCTCCTCCTAATATCTTGTTCAGTTTTTCCATTTAGTTTCCCACTGGAGGCAAAGTTCGCTTCTAATTCCAGAGCATCTAATTGTGCATCATCTAAAGTGGCAGGTGTCCTTTCCCTCAAAGAGAAGCCAAAATCAGATTCAAAGGCTACTATAAAAGTTATCTTGGCAGCAGCTTCATGGGGCTTCATCTCAGGGGGAAGGCTCAGGTATAACTTATTGAATCTTTTAATAAAGTCTGAAACCCCTTCACTCTGTTTCTTCTTCATGGTATTAAATTCAGTGAGACATTGACCGTGATCTTTCTTTTCTCCCCACTTCCTGAGAAAAGTATTATCCATTTGGTCCCAGGTGGTCACAGAATTATTTCCCAACGTCTTAAACCATTTTCTGGCTTCCCCTTCCAAAGACTGCACAAATAATCTCAAGACCACATCCAGATGTTCAACATTTAGGTTTTCTGCAAAAGAACAGAAGGTCTCAAGATGTTTCTGAGCATCAGCTCCATTTTCACCATTAAACCTTGGCAGAATATTTAGATAATCCTGTGGCATATCATTTAACACCTGGGGTAAGGCCAGTGGGGCGTATTTGTTCAATAGAAAAGCAGGTACGTTGGCCATTAGAGGAGGTAGGGGTTGTAAAACAGTCTGAGATACAAATGAAGGGAGAGGAGTAGGAGGAAGTGGAGTATGAATAACGATGGGAATATATTGCACAGAAGCTTGAGGTGTGGATGGGAATAACTCACGGTTAACAGCAACTACTTCTGTGACCTCTTTAATTTCTTCAGCCTCGAAAGCAAGATGAAATTCTTCTTCAATCCAGGCACTTCCTCTACGTGGAGTCTCCGAGTAAAACTCGGGATTTTCTGTTCTAACTTCTTGAGAAGAAGAGGGCGGGTAATCTTCAACGAAATATTCAGGGTTTTCAGCACAAACTGACTTCCTCTCTTTCCAAATTCTTTTATGAATAATCTTCTCTGGGTCAGACACGTAAGGTGCTTTCGACTGGGATGCATCTGACCTCAAATGTGGCTTACGAGGAGCCAGGACTACCAATAAAATTTATCAAATCAAGACCGTTGGAGTCGCCAAGGTGAGAGATATGTAACCCTGCAACCCTTCAACTCTCCGTGCTCACCCGATTAGAGTGAAAATGATTTGTCGAGACCCATGGAAACTCGATATTCTTGATCTGCCCGGCAACGGTGCCGTAAAGATGTTGTGGATATCTTCGTCACCCCCTAGAGACACGAGAGTTTCCATAGACCAAGTTGCCTAGGACATCTTAATATAGCAAGGAGCCCTTTATAGTTTGGGTTGTCAGTCCAAGAACTCACTTACTATCTCTTGTTCTAAACAAGGAAATTAGTTTTGAATGGGACCAATCTCTCTCAGAAGCTGGTACAAAGACAAGAACAATGTAGGAACATCAAGTAAAACTCCAATACAAAGGCATCAGACAGTTAAGAGACCGCTTACTGTAAAGAGGGCCAGTTCAGGTAATATATCACAAAAATCAAATATCAGATGATGAGTGCAGTGAAGAAACATAAAGAAGATATTAGCTAACATAAGATTGATACCCAGATACACAACAGAACCATATAAGGGCATACCAATTTATGAATCCTTATATGACAATGGCGTTTTAAAAGCACCCCCCTCAAACAACTAATATAGCAAAAAATATGGATGAAGTGAACATGAAACAGTACACCATGACTAGGCCTATTTAAAGTGCTTGAATAATTCCAGAAAGGGCATCAACAAGGATGAATCCTTACTGCAAACTAGTGAGCCACTCGCATTCTAGAACATGATACAAGAAGATAAATAGCATGAAAGAGATATTTTATTAACACATAGGAGAAATTACATACTGTGAGATACCAGAGACCAGAATCCTCATTACAGTTATAACCCCTCCTCACTGAGACCCTACAGGCTCTGATCCTTCATACAGAAAATATTACAAGATGTATACGAGAGCCTTTTCACTGCACAGTCTGCTGATAGAAATCTGGAACCCTTACAATACCTTTTCTTTTTGCCTTTATAGATGAGACAGAGAGTTCTAGAGGAGGAGGTAGATAGAAAGCATTTAATAACTTATTTTGAATCAAATGGCGGAAAACATTCACGCCTACACTGTGAAATGACTGAACATAATTGTCTGTACTTTACAATTTATTTCTGGAATGAATGCTGGAAATGAAAATCTACCTATACACAAGACATAAATAATAAAATATGTAAACATTCGGCCTTTTCCTGGAGGAGGAAGATCTGCGGCAATAAAACCTTGAGGCCCCTGTTTCCATGCATGGTACTTTCGATCCTCTGTTCTTGAATTTAAATTTGAAACCTCTTTCGAGCTGGACCCTGAATTCATTGCTTCTTCATTAATAATCTGTTGCTGCATTAATGTTTTCATCCACCCAAATGCGTCCCTTTTGATTTCTTTGGAGAGTTCCATGGAATGAAGTACCCTTCTTTAATGGAGGTCACATCATAGTGACTTCCGGATCTTTTCCGCTAATTTTGTTCCCACCACAAGTTCCTGCAAAAACCAAAGCCTGTTGAATAAAAATAATGACAGAGATAGTGGACAAAGTGAGACTAACAGAAGTGGTGGCATAGATATGGGAGGATTACGGAACGACGCGGGGTGGAGACTTCAAATAAAAACGTTGAAGCGTGGCACATAACCGGAATACGAGAGCAGTGGAGGAACAGTGGATGACATGTAGGCAAGTGATGAAAAATGGCGGAAGAACGCTGATGATACGAAAACTTCAAGGATTAACTTTTGGGGGAGTTACAAAGGGAAGACATAACAAAACAACGAAGCAAAGGCTTAAGAGGTGGGACCCGGGGCGCATATCGCAAAATAGCAAGAGGAGAAAATGCGATGGAAGAAGAATGGAATAGCTGAAATTCCGCGCTCTGCGCTATGCGATGGGCGTGGTCAGTCAAGCGCGGATCGCAAAAATGAAAAATGTGATGGTGGGGGGGGGGTGCGCGAGAAACTGCGCTTTTGCGATGAGGCAGACCTGCGATGGCGTGATTATGCGATCTGCGATAAACGCTCAAAGGGGCAGCACTTGGTTACATGCGACGAGGGAGGCGCGGAGTTAAGGGAGAAAGAGGGCCAGGCCTTATATAACTTTGCAGAGCGGCGTTTAGCCCCTGTCCAATGTATTTCCTGTGCGGGAAAAGGGTAGTAGTAGGGGGAAAAGAGGAGGCTTTAGCCCAAATTTGAATGAAGGGCTGACTTGTACAACAGCAGGATTGTTGTCTGAAAAGTGTGCTTTAGTAAAAGTTGGCCTAAAGAAGTCTATGGTTTGCCCTGTCCTTTGGCTCGCTTCAAACAGTTACTTTGAAAGGATTTTCTTGTTTAGTGAAGTTAATAGATTATTGAATGGTTATTGTCTTTGCTTCTTTCACAACACTTTTAATGTTCCATATCACAAATTAATCTAAAGGAATCCTTTGATATATATGACTTGCCCCATGGACCACTCTTGAAACTTATTGTGCAATTAAATCCTTTTGTGACTCCATAGCCCAATGGATTGATGTTTTTTCTTACTTTTCCTATCAGCTGAACCATTCTTTCAACTTACTCACACCTTTACCCTTAAAAAATACTTCCTTAATTTTGATGATATCCTACCCCAACCAAAACAAACAAACCCCTTGTACTTCATAACTAGCCTAATATCATATCCTGAGCCTTAAAAGCTTATCATTCTAAAACATATATAGAGAGACCCCTCTCTGAATCTAGGATGGCTAGATCCTTGGATTCCAAAGTGGTTTTGATGTAGGTCCTACAACGTTTGTACTTTCCAATATTGCAAACTACGGAACCCTAACGCTTAGATTCCATAAATGTTTATTACATCTCGAATGGATGCGTCCTATTTATATGTAAGCCGACATGTAAAATATATATTTAATGAGGCCATGATCCAGATTTATGCAGGAACGCAACAGAATACAGATATAGCCATAGATACAGAGATGCAGCGGAAATAGTGCTTCATTTTATTAATAAAAGAATGACTGCAATAAGCTTACAAACATAATGGAAACAAGCTAGGGCGCTGGTAGCGTATCTCTGAGAAGAGATGTAGCGTACGCAGGCCTCTAAACTGTGTTACATTGAGGCTCGCAGGCCTATTACAGAAATAATGGAAATAGATGAGCTAGGGTACTGGCAGCGTATCCCTAAGAAGAGATGTGGCGGCTACCAGCCCCTGAACTGTGTTACAATGCAGACATGATGGAGATGCGGCGAGCTAGGGAACTGGTAGCGCTTATCTCTGAGAAGAGATGTATCGGCTCCCAGCCCCCTGAACTGTCTTACAATGAGGCTCGAGGGCCTATTTATTGTTGAGAAAAAATGTAGAATCCGAAACGTCCAAAACCCTAACCGTAGGAGATGAAGCGCCAAAACTGTGGGTCCCGTTTGGGTAAATTGGTGGTTCAACTTCCCGGGGGCGTAACTTTGGCATCCGATCTCCGTTTGACACGCTCAATAGCTCGTTAGAAAGATCTATCCGAGGAGTACAATTTTGGAACGGGCAACATCGGTCCATGGACCCATGTTTCCCTCCGTTTTCCCAAAAAACGTCGTTTAGGGCCTCAAAACAGCTCCGGAAGTTTAAGACCCGAAAAACTGCTAAAAATAGTAAGTTGTGCCGAAACTTACAAACTGAAATAACTGATGGTGGGGGTTCAAATGGACTTGGTGGGTGGCCACCAATATCCACCTGGATTATTAATGCCCCAAAACGGCTCCGGGTGTGCAGGACCCGAAAACCTGCTATAAATAGTAAGCTGTGCTGAAGCTGAAAAACTGAAAGAATTGATGCTGCGAGTCCAAATGGAATAGGTGGGAGGTACAATTGGACACCAGGTCCAAACTCCATCTTGTGATGCCTCAGATGAAGATTCAAATATTTGTATTGGATTCCTTTTCGAGAGGTGTAAAATCAATATAAAATTGATTTAATCTCGATGAGTAGAACATTTATTTTGAATTTATTATTTATAATAAATTTAAGTGCAGGTTGGCCTTAAGGTTTTACACCCCCAACAGATGTGTCACACACCTCAATGATGGATATAAATACAGTCAAAGTTGGAGAGCATTTCAATCATCTCATCACACATCTTCTCCTCCGATTATCTACAAGCATTTGAGAAGCAGTTTCATCTCCCACGTAAGAAGGAGGACGAAATCTCTTTATGAAATTTAAAGGACGAAATTCTGCATGATGAAATTTTTACGCGGTTAGGGTTGAATTTCATTGTGAGCGTTATTTGCTCAACGCATGGTCTGTTTGAGCTAAAATTTTGTGGAGAGTTAAATTTTTGAAGGCCGTACTCATTGGCACAAAAATAGAGGTCAAAAGGTTGACCGAAGTTGGAGCTACGTTGACTTTATTGTTGCTGCCCTGCGTTGACTTTTTCTGGACTGCGTTGACTTTCCGGGGTTGACTTTGAGTTGACTAGATGATTTATTTGAGGACTATTGTGACACATTTTGGGTTGGCCGACAAAAAATAATTTGCTGGTTGAAGCATCCCGCTGACCGCCGTAATGCACCAACCCATTCTCCAGTTTCTGGTTTGTCTTCTATAGATCCACTGGTATGTTCTATCAGCATTTTACTTAAATATTTATGTGATTGCTGTTATAAAAGTAAAATTGCATCAAGCATAGAACATCTAAAAAAAATTACATGGTATTAGAGCTGAGGTGAAGACAACCCCTAACTTATAGCAATCACCAACTGAGAAAAATGAGTTCCACAAGTTATGGCTTCAAGGAGGATGACAAGCTGACTGTAAGGGATGACTTCCATGCTTGGAAGATGATATTAGATCTCAAATTGGAAGACCATGATCTCATGGACTATGTATTGGGTAAGATACAAGAACATCCATCCACTTCTACTGTTGCTGCTAAAACCAAGTATAAGAAGGGGGAGATCAAAGCAAAGCTAATGATCATGGAATCCATACATAAAATTCTGGCTGCCTACATATCTAAGCTAGGAGCATCCAAGGAGATGTATGATAAGTTGATACAAATGTTCAAAGTAAACAATGCAAACCAAGTTCTATTCTTCAAGAATCAATTGAAGAATATGAAGAAAGGAAATGATGAGTCTGTCCAAACATACTTTCTGAAATTGACTGAGATTAGGAACAATCTACTGGCTATTGGGGAGACAATAGCCGATCGTGAGATGGTACTCACCGCACTTGGAGGAATCCCATATGAATGGAAAGTATTCAACACTACCATTCTCAATAATAGTACAATTCCTAACTTTGACGAGTTATTGTCAAGATGCATGCAAGAAGAGACAAGGATGAAGGAATTTGAAAATGACAGAAATCCTGCCTATGCTGCTCATTCTAGAAAGAAGAACTCTGGTGGTCCTAAGAACAAAGGAAGAGCAAGGGCCCAAGGAAAGAGAGAGCGAGTGTTTCACTTGTCTAGGCTGAGTCACTATGTAGAGAATGTCCTTTCAAGAAGGATTCTCCCAGATCGTGATGACAACAATAACAATTGGAGGAATGGAAATCAGAGAAATGGCCAGTCCAAAGGTGAGAGGAAGGCTCCCTCTGGCGGAAACAATCAACCTTTCAAGGTCTAGAAACTCCAAGTATGAGGAGTCAAATGTTGTTGATAAAAGAAATGAACCCTATTCTTATTGTCGCCTCTGTTAGTTTTGTGACCTTAACATGGATGTACGGGCGTGGAGTAAGAGCACCTCGAACACATCACTGGGTTCAAAGAAGCACTCTCTGATATGGTTGAGAAGGACACTAATCTGAAAATTGTCCTTGGAGATAATGCCACATATCCCATGAAAGGGACAGGGACTGTTACCCTCCACTTGTCTCAAGGTCAAGTCCTCCGCTTGCAAGATCTACTCTATGTACCAAAATTGAAGAAGAACCTTATGTCTATATCAGCCATGGAAGACAAAGGTTTCAATGAGGCATTCATGGATGGAAAGGTGTGCATGTGGAAGAAGAGCTTCAAGGAAGCTATCATGATTGGTTTTAGAGTTGGAACACTCTACCAGGTTGAAGGAAGTCCACTGGGAGTTATGACATGTGATACTAACCGACAAACTGAACTATGGCACTGGAAGTTTGGACACCTTCATTACAAGGCCCTTCCCGAGGTAAGGAAGGTGGTGACAGGGATGCCCAATTTTGGAAATAATCATGAAGGTGTATGTAAGGGTTGTGCCGAAGGAAAGCACACAAGGGGACCTTTCCCCTCAAGTGTCACAAAGACATGCGAGTCTTTGCAATTTGGTCAGTGAATCTCTGGTATGCTACAGTGGCTTGTCACGGGAGGATGTTATTACTAAATGACATTCAACGATGACTTCTCCTTAAAAACCTGGATTACTTCTTGAAGAAGAAGGATGAGGCTTTCAATAGTTCAGGTACCTTCAAAGCCTTGGTGGAAAATATGACGGGGAAGAAGATCAAGATTTTGAGGAGGCGGCAGTAGCCATGGATATGAGTGAATGAAGTTGAGACTTTGCGAGAGGCGGCATTAAGAGGGAGACTACTACGTTGCCTATACTCTGAGCGAACGGCGTTGTTGGGCAACGAAAACGAGGACCATTGTGGAAGCTGCCCCTGCCATGCTATGTGACTAGGGTCTACCGAAGTTTCTGTGGGGAGAAGCTGCGAATACTGCTGTATACATTCAAAACTGATGCCCTCATTCCGCCCTGGACTCCAAAACTCCCAAAGAGGTTTTCACTGGTAAGAAACCTGACGTCTCACATTTTAGAATTTTTGGATGTCATGTTTATTTTCATGTGCCAAAAGAAAAGAGAAGTAAGTTGGATGCTTCTGGGAAGAAAGGAATGTTTTTGGGCTACAACGCAACCTCTAAGGCCTATAGAGTCTATGTACCTGGTCAAAGGGAAGTAGAGATATGCCATGATGTCACTTTTGATGAAGATGCTTCCCTGAGGAAAGTAGTAGATCTTCCGAGATCTGAGGAAAATCATGAAGCAAGGCCTGGAAATCAAGAAGAACCACAGGATGAGACAATTCCTGATGTTGAAGGACCAATGGAACCAATCAATCCATATCCTTCACTGAGAAAGAGACCATCATGGCTCAAGGACACTCTCGAAGATGTCGAGGGACATGCTGCCCCGAGGGGGACATTCTGAGAAAGCAAGAAGCCATGTAGATACCAAGGGTATCTGGCTGCCACGAGTATTATTGTACAATATGAACCTAGATATTTTGAGGAAGCCATAAAGCATCAAGTCTGGAAGGATGCTATGCATGAATAATATGAGTCTATAATGAAGAATGATGTCTGGGATGTGGTTCCAAGACCGAAGGACAAATCAGTTGTCACCGCGAAATGGCTCAACAAGATCAAGCATGGATCTGATGGAAGTGCTGAAAAGTTCAAGGCAAGATTTGTTGCCCGTGGCTTCTCTCAAAAGGAAGGAATATATTATGATGACATATTTTCACCTGTGGCATGATATACCACCATTGGAACTATCATAGCCCTTGTTGCTACGCAAGGATGGAGTCTTCATCGGATGGATGTCAAGACCGCTTTTCGGCATGGTGTAATAAAAGAAGAGGTGTATGTCAAAAAAACTCTAGGGTTTGAAGTCCAGGATTGGGACACTCATGTCTGCAGGTTAAATAAAGCCCTCTATGGGTTGAAGCAAGCACCCAGAGCTTGATACAAGAGGATAGATAGCTACTTGATGAAGTTGGGGTTCACTCGAAGTAATGTTGATTCGAACCTTTACTTCAAGGTTGTCCAGGGGAAGCTTCTCATTCTGGTGTTGTATGTGGATGACCTCTTCCTGACAGGTGTTGACCCTCTCATTCATCAATGCAAGAGGGAGCTCGCCGCTGAGTTCGAGATGAAGGACCTAGGACTGATGCACTACTTCCTAGGCCTGGAGGTCTGGCAGAGACCTGGAGAGATTTTCCTTTCTCAAGGAAAATATATTGTGAAACTTCTGGAAAGATTTGGTGTGGTGGATTGCAAGTTCGTGTCAACACCAATGGAACTCAACTTCAAGAAGTTGAGTGGCAGCGCTGCTGGGCCCGTATTGGCAAATCCTACTGAGTATCGTCAACTCGTAGGGGCTCTGATGTTCTTAGTGAACACCCGTCCAGATATATGTTTTGCAGTGAACACTTTGAGTCAATAGATGGTTGAGCCTCATCACTTTCACTGGGTTGGTGCCAGGAATCTTTTGAGATACCTTCGAGGCACGATAAACCATGGGCTGAGATACACTGCCGGGAGCGTGACACTCCTTGGATATACTGATGCCGATTGGGCTGGCAGTGTGGTGGATCGTAAGAGCACATCGGGATGCTGCTTCAATCTTGGTTCTGCTTCGATCTCATGGATGAGCAGGAAGCAGAAGTCGGTGGCTTTGAGCACCACTGAGGCCGAATACATTGCTGCAAGTATGGCCTGTTGTGAAGCAGTTTGGTTGCGAAAGCTCTTTAGTGAGCTGTTTGGACATGTGCTAGATACCACTGTGATACTCTATGATAACCAGAGTGGGATTTGCTTGACCGAGAATCCTGTGTTCCACGACCGATCCAAGCATATTGATATCAAGTACCATTTCATCCGGGATATGGTACAGCGAGGCGCCGTAAGGCTCGATCATATAGGAATTGATGAGAAGGTCGTGGATATTCTCACTAAGCCCCTGGGGAAGGTCAAGTTCCTAACCTTCCGTGAGAGACTTGGTATCGTGGAACGACCCTATGATGTGGGTCCTGTTGGACGATGAGCTCGAGGAGCTCTGGGGGGCTTTGGGGACAGCTTCTCGGAGCTATGAGCAGCCACAAGGCTAGGCTTGCCAAACCTTGTTGGTGTGCTTGGACCCCACCGTTGTGATTATTGAGTTGGTTCACCTCTCATTATCTGTGCCCCGTATGCATCCAACCCATTGAGTTCAGGGCTCATGGGAAGTACCTCTCATTTGGCCAATGAGATGGGAAAAGCTAGAGACCAGTAGCAAAGACTGATGGACGCATAAGAGATTTTCGTACTCTCTATCTAGGATGGCACGGTCCAACCACTTGATCTGGGATCAAGTCTAGTGAGGTCTCGGACCTCCGCCTGACTTCGGGTCAGATGAACCAACTTCGGGTTGGTTGGAGACTCTTTATGAGTCTGATAGAGGTTTTGAACCTCTAGGCTGAATGTGTCAGTCGGGCGATGATGTCTTTGTGACTGACCCACTTCTGTTCTGAAATAAAGAGGCTAGCAAAGCAAGTTACGGCGGGATGATGCACGATGTTTGATTGCACTGGTGGATGGAGTTCTCCCTAGTTGAGAGGGAGTGTTAAATTTGGACAACTAGGTCCAAACTCCATCTTGTGATGCTTAGATGAAGATTCCAATATTTGTATTGGATTCCTCTTTCGGAGAGGTGTAAAATCGATATAAAATTGATTTTAATTTGATGAGCAGAACATTTATTTTGAATTTATTATTTATAATAAATTTAAGTGCAGGTCGGCCTTAAGGTTTTACACCCCCAACAGATGTGTCACACACCTCAATGATGGATATAAATACAGTCAAAGTTGGAGAGCATTTCAATCATCTCATCACACATCTTCTCCTCTGATTATCTACAAGCATTTGTGAAGCGGTTTCATCTCCCACGTAAGAAGGAGGACGAAATCTACTGCAGCTAAAGGACGAAATTTACTGCAGCAAATTTTCTGCAGTTAGGGTTTCTGGGCAAGTTTGACCAGCATTGACTTTGGTCAACGCATGGTCCGTTTGAGCCGAAATTTTGTGGAGAGTTCGATTTTTTTAGGCCGTACTCATTGGCACAAAAATCGAGGTCAAACAGTTGACCGAAGTTGGAGCTGCGTTGAATTTCTTGTTGCTGCCCTGCGTTGACTTTTTCTGGACTGCGTTAACTTTTATGGGTTGAATTTGAGTTGACTGGATAATTGATTTGAGGACTGTTGTGACACACTTTGGGTTGGCCGACCAAGAAGACTTTGTTGGTTGAAGCATCCTGCTGATCGCCGTAACGCACCAACACATTCTCCTGTTTCTGGTTTGTCTTCTATAGATCCACTGGTATGTTCTATCAGCATTTTACTTAACTATTTATGTGATTGCTGTTATAAAAGTAAAATTGCATCAGGCATAGAACATCTACAAAAATTTACAGGAGGCCATCGATATCCACCTGGATCAAGTCAACTTTCAGGATGATCGTGTCTTGTCTTTTGGAGGTCTTCTTTCAAGTGTAACATGACTCTATTAACATGAAAATGACTCTTATAAATCCTAATGACATCAAGAAGAAGTCTATCTACATAGTAAATCTTTCTCATGAAACCCATGAAACAAGTACAGCAAAATAAATTTTATTATCTTTGTCTTCTTCTTTATATAAATATACAATTACATAGTCAACATGAAGACCAACCTCGTTACACTTTTCAACAGAGAAGACCCCGGACCAGTGAAAAAACATTTTTGGAGGGTCGGATTAGTAACTTACCTGTGGACTTGACTTTCCTTCAGAACATAAAAGAGCTCAAACCTTGAGAATTGTTGCCTTAGCCCAAGTTTGAGAACAGTTTTCATATCCCAGACTTGTATTTTGCAGTGAAGAACAATAATATATTCATTGGTATGTGGAACACCCACATGGAACATAACATGTCATTTTCATTTGGTTCTTGATGTTGTGGCGCTGAAGTATAATGATGTGGCACACCTATGTGGTAGATGGTGTATCATCATGACTTTTCTCATTGGTGATGTGGTGATGACATGGTGAAAACATTGCACTAACGTGGCACTGACATGGAGAGGAAGTGGAAGGTGATGTGGAGCTGGGTATTAACCTATTGTTATACTAGGATGTCGAGGAATTGATTCCAACAAATTTGGAATCCAGTATTTGGCATATCTCCCAATACTAATATAACCTAAATTTTTTCAATTATATTAATTGTAGCTACAAATCCTTAGTATATTAACATGAACTAATTATATCCCATTTTACACTTAGAAATTAAGGTTCTAAATATGGTCTTGTGGTTTAAGTGCTTTTTGCATAACAGCTACATAACACTTTAGTCTATTACTTCACGCTTATATTTGGGTGAATAATTCCCTTGTTGCATTGAGTGCTAGTATGAGGAACACTGGAAGGCTATAAAAGAGATAATTGATGTTCTTGAAAGTGCCTCTAATGGTTTCTATTACATGTAGATAAATCCTAGGATTTATGCACAATATTAGTTATATTAATCGTAGCTCGATTTAGCTCTATTCCTGATGTAGCATTAATTAATGGTGGCCTATGGTAACTTTGTCTGTGTTTGTTCATTGTATAAGCTTGGTAGAAATTAGTACTATTCAAATAATTCATTTTTATATGACTTATCTAATAACTACACAACCACCAATTTTCTAATACATATGTATACAGTCGAGAAGTGATGCTCATTAGACTTCCCTCATAGACAATAAAATAAACCTAAGACAGTATGAAATACTTGTAGCTTCTAATTATGTAGCCATCGTGTGATATTGTTATCCATTATGTTGTTGCAAGCATTTATACAAACTGATAATAAATGAAAATAGGCTATCCCAGTTGGGCATGATGTCAAGGTGTTGCCATGGTGTATTCATGCTTGGGCATGATGTCAAGTATTAGTCTAAATTTAACATTAAACATGGTGTATTTTTTAATGCACATAATAATATAAATAATAGACACGTATTATTTCCAGAGGTATCCTATATGAATATACCTGATATTTTTATTTACCTTAATAAAGGGTACAAGGTGATGTTATCAAATATTTTTAGTCATGTTTTATTGTTGGGAAGTTTGTCTTGCTACAACAGAAAGAAAATGGAGTCGTGTTTTAATGGCTGGGAAGTTTTCCTTGCTACAACAACAAAGAAATGGGTTTTTGTTTTAATTATTGGGCAGTGTGTCTTGCTACAGTATCAAGGAAATGGAGGCATGTTTTAATTACTGGGAAGTATATATTGCTACAGTAACAAGGAAATGGCCATCGCTAAACTTCACATATAATGGCTCAACACTATTACCATCACCAACTTATTGCCCATTGACCACCAAACTAGTGGACTTATCCAACTTTGGTGTTTGTGTTAACCAACTGAAATTAGTTGTGCATTTTTCCTTTGAAATTTTGAAAAATATAGTTGAGTCATGGAGTCTTTTACACTATAATGGTAGCATAAGACTAATTTATATTTGTGTGATTTTCATAAATAGTTGGTCTTTATATGATATATTTCCATCACTTGAGTGTGTAACCATGCTAAGCACTAGTACAAAGACATTCCATTCTTGATATGGTAAGATTCTTGGACATGTTAATTACTTTTGAATTGGCATTTCCATGGTGCTTTTGATGTTTATTTCACAAGGAAAGCTTCATGGATGGTAGATCATGATAGGAATTTCAATTATGTGTACACTCGGATATGAGATTAAGATTGTCATGTTATTGGATTTATTCTATCATAATACCTCTCTTGTGTGTACTACAAGAGTAATCACCCTATTTAATGATTTATAATTGGGTATACATTTGATGACCATCCCCACATGCACCATGTATTAAATGAATTCAGGTATAGAAATGTATAGAGGCCTCCCTTTGAGGCAAAAAAAATGACTTCTTTAGAGGTAGCAGTATGAAATGATAGTTGTAGGTTTCATTTCCCTCTTTACAATCCTCTTGTGTTGACTCCCTAGGAGGAATTTCAAGCATAACTTTGCAGTCTTGTAAATGCAACCGACGGGTTTCAAACCTATAGAACACATCTAATAGAACAATGATGTTAGGCCAAACCTCAGAAAAAGGGTGTTGGAAAAATAACATAAGAATGGTCAAAACTAAGCCATTCAAGGAATAGTGGATCACCCAAACATAAACAGGAACAAAAAAATTCACAATTACACATGGGGGTATGTTACAAGTGACATCATATCCCAAGCTCCAACACTTGACCTTGGGTTGAAAAATAAGTATAAGAAGGATTGGTATTATTCATGCATGCATAAATCCTCGATCCTTATGTTATCGTAGAGTAGCGTGCCATTGTAGGTAGATCAAAATTGAGGTGAGAAACAAGAGTTAGATCTAATAGTGGCACCATACTACCTTGGTAGATCGACATAGAGATACAAATTGCATCATACTATCAATGGTCCTGACTTGTTCACAACTTGATTGAGAACAAGTCCCATCATTATAATTTATAAAGGATACTATCATCAGTCATTTTTCCAAAATGTCACAACTTCCTCAAAATGGAAGAGTGTCATTTCAATACTTCTTCTTATGATAACTATATGCATGAATATATGATGATTCCAATATTGATTTGCCTGCAAATATGTTTTCATGCCAAATTTGCATAAGTATCCATCCCTCTGGCTAGGGCTTCCATTTTCACTGGTGGACTGATATTTCCTTTTGATAATTCAACTTTCACATGAGTGAAATTTCAAAGTAGTTCAAGGACCTGTTCAAGAATCAAGAACTTGACACTTTTTTGCATGAATTACGATGAATGTCTCCTAGTATTATCCTTATGTTGATAAGACACCTGAATATTTTCTCCTTTCAAATTTGGCCCACAAACTAGGGCATTCAGCAAGCACAAGAAATGTTTCTGCTTCTTTATTAGTACTATGAAACTGTTTATTCTTTCTGGTTTTCCCAATGCTTGTCAGTTCAAAGATGAAACCTCGATCGTTTGGAGGGTTCATGTACTCCTCTTCTACATCAAAATCCTGGCTTATTGTTGATAAATTATCCAACATTTTTTTTTATAAAATGGTTTGTTTCCATCGGTACTCCGATGTTAAGTTTTTTTTTTAAATCGTTTGTGTCGTCGGTATTCCAACATCTTAGCATCGTCGCTCTAGCAACATTTAGTTTTTTTTTTTTCATCGTTCTTCCGACAGCTTAGAACCGTCATCTAACGACTTTTATTTTTTATTTTTTATTTATTTTTTGTTTCATCTCTCTTCCAATAGCTTAGAACCGTCTCTATAGCGACGTTTATTTTTTATTTTTTATTTGTTTTGTTTCATTGCTCTTCCAACAGCTTAGAACTTCGCTCTAGCGATGTTTACTTTTTTTTTTTGGTTTCGTCGGTCTTCCGACTGCTTAGAACCGTCATTCTAGCGATGTTTACTTTTTTTTTTTCGTTGGTCTTCCAACCTTTTAGTACCGTCGTTCTAGCGACGTTTGGTGGCATCGGACTAGCAATGCTTGTGCCCATCGTTCTAGTGATGTTTGGAGGCGTCGGACTAGCGACACTTGTGACCATCGGAAATGCGACGATTGATTAAATGTCAAAAGTGCGACAAAAATATAAAACGTCAGAGGTATTGTCGCCATAACGATGTTTAAGTCAAGTTTCGGAAGTCCGACGTGAGGAGAAACCATTTTTTTGCGCACCAAAAACCATCCTTCTTGGGTCGCTTATCTGTCGCAAGAGCGACATTTTGGCCGTCGTAACTTGGGGCAAATGTGCTAGTGAGTCACTTCATTGGTTGTGAGATTGTAGAAAGAGACCTATCTGATTTGGTAGGGCTAGATACCAAGTCCAAATTTGGTTTGAGGTTACCACCTTCGGTCTCCTTTCTCAGCCTTGGGAAATTGAGGAGTGATAACAAGCTTCGTAGTGAAACTGGGCATTGGTCCATTCCCAAACACATTGGGATGAAAGAATATGTCACATTTGTGATACTGAAGATGAAAATAATGTTCTCTTGGATTTTTCGTCTCTTACTCATATCCATTCACATTTGCAAAAAATTTGCCACATTACCAACCTTATTGACTTGTTAAGTCAACGAAACTATAGTGATTTAGGAATGCTCCTTTTCGTTATTTTTTATCACCTAAATAAAATACTAAAGAGTCTCAATTAACACTTTTCTTTCTTAAGGTCAAATATACCACATTGATAATATTGGACTTTAATAAAGTTTGATAATATTTGTTTTTTCATTATTTAATTATTTTAATTATCTAAAAAGAAAATATTGGTTAAATATTTATTTTTTTAAATGATACTTTTTAGTGAGATAATTTTTATTTTTCATTTTTTTTCTCTTTTAAGAATTATTTATTGTTATTCAAAAAAATTGGAATTTTGACCCAATAATAAATAAATAAATGTTGATGCAGCATCAATACTTTTCATTTTCAGGGTGTTTTTTCATGTTTGTTGCAAAAAAAAATTGGTTTTCAATGTCGTTGCTAAAAATGTGGAATTTTAACCCAAAAAACATTGATGCAGCATCAACACTTTTCGTTTTCAGGGTGTTTTCCATGTTTTTTGCCCAAAAAGTTCTCATTTTGAGGTTGCAGTTCTAGTTAATTTGGTAACTATGTTTTATACATGATTCTAGGTGTAGCTTCAATTATTTCCATTTATTTGATATCCACTAAGAAATGAAAAAACTTCATCTCCTAGACCAAAATTTTTTTCTTCTTTTTGATTCACTCTCAAAATGAGGAGAAATTCACGAACACATCCATGCTCTCCATGCAAGGCCTCTACAATATCAAAAGAAAGTGAACAAGGTGGTGGAAGAACAAAAATAAATCTTCTCCTCACCCATTGGGGTACCTCTCATCTATCAGGTTAAGCATTCAATCAATTTCCCTCGATGTACCTCTCCCTAATGGGCCAATATTTTGTCTCTCTTTTTTAAAATGAGTAAATTAGGTGCTAGTTCCAAGATCTAGCTCAAAAAGGGGACATTTTACTAAGCTCCTCACCCTACAAAAACCCAATTATATACGTTTATATGAAACTTGAGACCCGACGACTCTACATTGATTATAAAGCCCTGAACAAAATCATTGTCAGGAAATAGTACCCAATTCCTCATTTTGACAACCTTCTTGACCAAATCAAGGAGTACTTTAGTAATATCGATGTGAATTTTTGATAGCACAAGGTCCTAATAGAACAAACTGATGTATGGAAGACTACTTTCCAGTCCAAAGAAGATTATTTTGAATGACTAGTCATGCCCTTCGGTTTGACAAATTCCCCTACAACTTTCATGAGGTTGATGAATAATATTTTGTGGCCTTTCACTAATTATTTTTTGGTGCTATGTTTGGAGGATATTCACATCTTCAATAAGAGTTGGGAAAAAAAATTGCAACATATTTAATAGGTCCTTAACAATTTGCAATATCACAATATATATGAAAACTTAGAAAGATGTTCCTTTGGCATGAACAAGATTCAATATCTAGGCTATATTTGTGATGAACGTGGTGTGCATGTGGATTTATCCAAGATTCAAGTAATTCATGAGTAGCTAGCCCTGACCACTCTAACTAAGATTTAGAGTTTGTTAGGCCTTACAAACTAATATCACAAGTTCGTGTTAGAATTCTCCTATATTGAATTGGCCCTTTAGTAAAGTGTGGTGGTAAAAAAACTTTCTTGTGGGGCAAGTCACAACAAAAATATTTTGATGATATGAAATACCTCTTGTGCTCATTCCTAGTGCTCTCATTACCTGATATGCAACAACATTTTGAGATTGAGATAAATGCCCTAATATGTATTTCTAGCTCCTAAAGTGACCACCTTGATTCCCTTACTTTTGAAATTTACTCTTCTATATAGGTTTTCTCCCTTATTTATCCCAAAATATTAACTTATTATATATACAAGCTAAGAAAATAGAAATATGAGATTAACTATTTTACTTCAGACATATTTACATCTTCCTGTAAACAAAATTTGGTGTTGTTCTCACCCCATTCTGTAATTTGTTAGCTTTTATGAATGGTAGCCTTGAGTATTAGATATTTTTTTCTACCAATTTCATTATTTCATTTCTTCAAAGCTACACTTGCAACCACATTCCTCTTTTCCTATTTCATTACATAGGTTTCTTATCTTTTTCATCATCCTCATTGGCATGAACCTTGTGACTAAGTAGATAAGATGAAGAGTAAGTTAAATGATCTTGTCATAAAGAGTATATATGTGATGAGTTTCTCAAAAACACAAATTGAACTTTCTATTTCATACCATTTTGTGTGTCAAACTTGGGCCTTTGGTGTCATGGTCAATCTAGGATTATTCAATATTATAGGTTTCCCAGTGATTCTTCTTAGAGCATTGAAACAAGAATACTTAGGCTTCACCTTCCATATCTCTTTTGGATTATGAATGAGATTCCATGTTTCCTTGCCTTGCATTCTCTCATCCATTTTGACCTGATGATCATTTAGACAAGAGGAATCCATTACAATTTCTTATTCATATACGCTTAACCAAGAAAAACTTCCAATCGTTGCCTTCAATACAAGAGTAATAGTAAAAAGAATTTCATTGGGATTCTTGCTTCATGTATCTTGTGTAACTTTAGGCTTATTTAGCCTATATTTCCATGTTTTTGGCATAAACAATGTAACAATGTGAGAACTCTACAGTATGAACAAAGAATAACCAGTAAATACACAATCATTTCGGAATTTTTCTCATACATATGCCTAGGATTACAATAGTACTTATTATTAAGAGCTGAAAAGATGGTTGATAGTCAAATATTTGTTGAAAAAATATGACAGTTAATTTCATTTAAATGTGAACTGACCCCTAATGTAGATGTTAAATACACTAAAGTTGATTACTCTTAATTACATGTGTTAACGGCTAACACTAATGTTTCACATGTGCCATCTTGCTGAGTTTGTATGTGAAGCTCATTTAAAATGGTGTGTGCTTATGACGAGTTGTTATAGCCCATGCCACAGTTACACGTATCAACCAGAAAGGACCCACATTGATTGTTCCTGCCTCACACTTCCAATAAAATGCATCTTACGATAGTTTTGACAACTAGGGTAGAAATTTAGTTGGTGCTTTGTAGAACTAGAACAATAGTTGAATTTTGGTAACAAAGCTTCTAAAAACACATAGACTGGGAAATTCAAAAAACTAAGTATTACGGAAATTGTTTGTATTTTGTGTTCATTCACAAAATCAAATTGCCAACAATTCGCAATTGATTTCTCATCAAAGAGGAAAGTTTCGGGGAGAGATTTAAATCGTGATTTCTAAACGATACACTATGGATACACGACTTGAGCGTGACATGGTTGTTGTACTCCATGTCACACCTCATGGTCTGTACTGCCACATGTCACCTATTTTCCCAAAATCAGTGTGCATAAATAATGTATTGCAACTAGAATGTGTCATCATTTTTGAGTGTCATGTCATCATTTTGCACACTATTTTTTCCACAATGGCTATTTCCAATTCAACTAATTAAAAGGTGTAAAGGGCTACATCGTTCAACTATTTACTAACATTTACCCTCAAGCATTGAATAAATTGTAAACAAATAAACAATTTGTACAAGATTTTGTACCCCACATGGCACCCCAATGTCTGTACTACCACTTGTCACCTATTTTGCATAAATCAGTATGCACAAGTGTCATTTTATCATTCTGCACACTATGCTTGCCACAACGGATATTTCCAACTTAGCATAATTAAAAGGTTTAAATGGCTACATCGTTCACTTGTTTAATGACATGTACTCTTAATAATTGAATAAATAGTAAACAAATAAAGAAGGTGCAGAGGGCTTGATAACCAATATATGTCATAGCCGATTACGAATAATGACAAAACATATGTTCTGATAACTTCCAAAAGAGGGAGGGACTATGCTACTATGAAAATATCACACCTGTTAAATAAATAAGTGACTTTTAATAATGTTTTGACTATAATTTTCTCTACAAGAACTTTCTCCATAACACCTTATCCAAACTTGTTTATCACACACATTTATGCATAGTGGCTCAATCCCTTTGTCAACAAAATTGATTTATAGAGGAGAGTTGTATTGTTAGTGTGAATTCTAATCGCAAGCATATGAAAAAATCCCACTTTAGTTGTGCATAACAAATAGCCCTAGCATCAAAGATGGCTGCTAATTTCTTTAGATCTACAGTTAGTTGACCAAGATAAATGCTACAAAATCCATATCTATGCAGTAAAAGACATTAAACAACAAATAAAAGCAAGATTTTCTCCATGCATCCAATATACAAGACAAGAATATTTTTAAAGAATTTTTGTATTTATGACACCTGGGAAGGGAACATAGAAAGATGCTACCACTCCCACTCAATGGGATGGGTTCTTGTATGTCCTCAGTGCTTCAGATCTAAGATCCTTCTCTCTTGATGGTGTATAAAACCCAGAAAAAATGGAACTCAAGGGGAGTTCACAAGAAAAAATATAGAAAAATATGACAATGATGGAGGATCAAAGTCAAACCAAGAGTATATATCCAGAGTGATCTTTAGGCAACAAAAGGTGGTGAATGAATGGAAAAACCCTGCTATTTATAACAAAATATTGAGTTAGTCTAGATATTGGTGCATAATTAAAATATTATTAACCAAATCTAGATCCAACTTTAATGGAATATTATATTATATTTGTTGGAGGGAAAAAGAATTTGAATTTGGTCAAATCCCTTTATTTGTAAATTAAAAATAATAAATGATTCATTTATTATTTTAAGAGTATGGTTGATTAATAATTAAATAAATAGTTATTTATTCAATTATTTATAAATGATTTAGTCAAATTTAACAAGGAATATTATTTAAATAAGGTTTAAATAATTATTCCTAGAAAATAATAAGATAAGTAATGATTTATCTAATTAATTTTCCATTTTTGGGTTAAATATGACCAAGCATATTAATTAAATTGTTGTTTAACTAATTATCCCTTGATGAAAATCAAACAAATAAGGATTTATTCAATTATTCCTCATGGGGTTTCCTGTTTAGACCATAAACAACTTAATAAATAATGGATTACTAAGTTATTTTTCATAGTGAAAGCAATTTTACTTAGGGTAAAATTGGTCTTACATGGTGTACTTTGGGCCATATAATAGTAACAGGTTAGATGACCAAAAATTGGTGTAACAGATTTCCCCCCCAGCGTGCGAGCATTAGGAGCTAATCATATAACCAAAGTACCTTGTAAGAACTCAATCACTAGACACCGAAAGGGGAGTCAGAGGGAGAGAAATATAAGGTAGACCAAAGCGCTAGAGGACAAGACCCTAAGGAGGCGAGACTTACAGGTGTGACAAGTCTCTTTTGAGTACCTATTCTACAAGAGGCAGGGGAGTCATACCTATATCCACCGAGATAACAAAGTACAAAGACTAATGCATCCAGTAAACAAGGGACTGAACTATATAGTACATGCTAGCATAAACATGGGTTAGATAAAAACAAAATAATGGATCCCACATACATACTATGCCTGGGATAACAGCCAGGACTTATACAATAATATCTGATTACATGAGATATAAGTACAACCAAATAGGCCCTGTAAACAGGAGAGGGCTCTAAAAATCTGAATGATACATGCAAACTAAAAGGCGTTGCAAGCGGCTGAGGCCGAAACCATCAAATCTAAGGATCTCCATCAAAGGCTGTAATGAAGAGGTCATCTGGGCATGTGGGGGGCTGCCTGAAGGGCCACCCCCTCATGAGGTTTGAAACATCTCACACACACACTCGGGAATCACTGGTATAATCTACTGCATCATTGAACCATCAAGTATACAGATCTCGATCATGCCGTAAGTAGCTGGAGGTGAGAAACAATCAAGTCAAAGGGGAATAAGGAGTCTCTTTTCCTGATCTGTGGCACTGAACAAGAGTGGAAGCTGGAACCAAGGTATAACGCCCTCTAGATCTGTCTTCTAGAATGAATGATATGATGTCGACAGAAGGAGGTCCACAATAGGTGAGGTAATAATGGATCCTCAACTAAGGCATGAGAGATAATAGTAGAGAGACTGATAGAATGACACCAGGGATGATGATGGAATGGGGGGTACTGAGTAGCGGGATGACGCCTTCCATTGTTAGAGCATGAAGGGCATGGATGACCTGGCAGCAACTGACACAATATCAAAGGGGATAGGGGACAGTATGACTAGAGGTCACAATCTGCGACACGAGAGAGTAACCAAACAATGAAGGATGGAGGAATATAGTGGGATACTAGGGGACTCGGGATAGACTCCATGGATGTGATGATGACTCAACTCGGATGCTCTAAACAAGGATGTCTCGATGATGTTTCCACATAGAAAAGGTCTGGTGGGGACCATAAAAACATGAGTACAAAATGGTTACTCACGATGAAAATCGACACGAGCGTGGACAAGTAGGGAGGCAAAGTGGTTCCCCAAGTAAAAGTGTTGCAAGTGAAGAAATTTGGTTTTGAGGAGTGGTGAAGTGACCCTTCTTGGAAAGATGGTTTTCGGGTTAAGTATCAAATCACAAAAAACGAAAGGATACCCATTTGAGAGCTCAGTGAGAGTTTTCTAACAGTGCTGGTGGTTTGTCAAACCGAGCTACAGTTTGGGCGTAGCTGGTGAAAGAAAAATCAGGTGTTTCTCTTATAATAAGGCATTTTCCTTCCAATTTGATTCATTTGCAAGTGAAGCTGCTGTGAATGTAGAGAGGATAAAAAGGCCCTAAATATTGCTGCGATCGTAGCAGACAAATCGACCATTGGAATCGATATCCGTCAGTTTTAGGTAAGAGGCCTCACCATACCCTTTCAATTCATGGGATTAAAGTTTCAGATTAGACACCCAGAGCCCAGGAACATGTTACGTCACACTTTTTGGGGTCTGTTCTGTGACTTGGGTAGCAGGTACTGGGTAGAAACATGTGACCTGTCCCAGGAAATGACCTGAAAAGTGTGACCTGTTAGAGAAAGGGGGTTTCAGTGCTATTTTTGGCTGAGAGCTGGGATTTTTATCATTGAGGGGCATAGGTGCCCCGAAGCATGTTATGGTCATGCCAAAATGTATTTAGAAAAGGGGAATCTAAACACATTTTTAAGATGTGGTGTGTTAGTCATCAATATTTTTTACTTGTTGGTGATGACTAGTTGTAACATCCAAGTTTTCCAACAGCCGATCTGAAAATTTGTCAAATTTTCCAGCTGGGAAAACACCTATAAAATTTTTTTTCTCTCCTACCTTTCAGTCCGCCCATGACAAGATGAAACCCCATTATCAAATCCTACTTAGCCTCAGCCACACTAGTCTACCTATCAGCTCTAAAGAGACAATCTGAATCTATTCAAAAAACCTCCCCTAAGTTAGGAAGTGGCGCTTTAAGGCATTTCACCCTTGGCAACCATCAAAGAGCCAAAAAACCTCCATCTGCTATAAGACCAGTCATGACAGACCTCCCACTCTGCTAATGAAGTTAGTCACAGCCCTAAGTCATGCCACTTATACACCCTTAAGTCTCAGCAATACATAGACCATACTCTCAAGCTGATTTTAGGTGTTTTACATTGTTTGATGGATTTTACAAGGACAAGAAACATGTCAGCATCTCAGAAGACAATTCTTGGCTCCACATGAGAAGACAGCTGCTTCTCAATGTGATCATTAGCCTGAGATGCATCTACAGGGCAAAGAGTTATTCACCAAACTCTTGCAACCTCATTCACAGCCTGAAAGGACAGCAGAAGAACTAACAACACTGTCAAGAGGCTGTTGATAAGTCATGGCTAAAAACCCTCCTTCATTTATAAGCAGAGGGTTAATGCGCCTCCTTCAACTATAAGCAGAGGGCGATGGCCAAATTTTGACTTGAAGAATTGCAAACTGACTCTAAGATAGATTTGTTTTAAAGAACAGTGAGACAGTGACACAGATTTTCTGAAGCAAAATAATGATTGCAGGCAGAGGTAAAAGCATTAATGTTTTCAAGTTTTTTTGCTTGCCATCATATCTAAGAGGAACCCTTGTCAAACCTGCTTATCAAACAATCTTCAGACATTTCGCCAAGTAAAGGGCCTCCTTCATTCACAAGCAGAGGGCCAGGGCATTGACTGTTTTCAAAATTTGATTGATCAAAGGTGAAGTGGTAAGAGACCAAGAAGGAAAGCAGGGGTACCACTGAAATCAAAAGGGTCAAGCTTATCTCTTAAACAGGTTTTTTCTGTCAAAGGACAGTCTGCAGCTCCAACAAAACAAAATTTGAAGAGTGGCTGATGAGGTGAGTCATTGCATAGGCGAAAGAAATAATGATGATTATGTTTTAAAAGTACTGGTCTCTCTACTCATAAAAGGTGTCTGTAAAATATGCTTATCATAAGTTGACAAATGAAATCTGAGCTTATTTCCTCAAGAAGCAATACAACTGAACACAGTTGTTCATAATATGCAAAAAGGACTTTGACATACTTTCATATTCTGGAGAGGATTTCAAAACAGATGTAGGCATGTTCAATATAAAAAGGTCAATGGTACCATATCAGTTCATTTTGAGTAAGGGAGAGGTGTTAGAAAAAGCACCCTTTTTGACAGAGAATGATAAAACATAGCTGAATGCAACTACATTTTTTGCACCTATAGTCAAGATTAGTTTCACAGTGGGCATCATTAACTCCAAAGCATTAACAAAAAAGTGTTAGTTTATGTTGAAAAAAGGGAAAAAGAAGCTCTGTCAAAGTGTCAAAGAATACCCCCTGCAGCATGAAAAATCCTCTACAGGTGTCCTCTTTTCATGATAAAGATACACCAGAGTATTAAAGGGTTATTGAGATGACAAGTTCAGCTTCTCCCTCAACAAAGGGCACTGCAAGTAAGTATACATGTTCATCAAGTACAAAAAGAACTTTGGCATATTCTCTCAGGTTCTGGAGATCATTGAAGGCAAAGTTTACATGCCACTGCAACAAGAGGAGACATTTTTCCCTCTATGTGAGAGACAGTCAAAATCTTAAAAGAAAAATCTCTTAAGAGGTTTATGTCATTTCAAAAGGGAAAACAGGCTTAGAAAAAACTGATCGTTGTCTTCATGTTTTGTTTGGTGAGAAAGAAGTTTGGAATTACAATATAAAAAAGGAGGACCCTTTTTATTCTCTAAATTAGAAGCAGTCAAACTTTCAAATTCTCATAAGGGTTAAAGGAGTTCTCGCTTATCAACAAATGGTCTTTACCATTATAGCACGTATCCAAAAGCAAAGTATCGGGTTATGTTTTGATGAAGTTTCAAATTTGAATTCAAAAGAAAAGTTTTTTTTTTTTAAACTGTTGAATATACCCTCTCCAAATCAAATGTTAAAGAAAAGTTTGATTGTTGCCTTCCAAAAGGTCAAGTATCGTGACACATTCATTTTTGCAAAAATCCAAAGCACGAATGGAGCCCCTTTGCTGCCATTGAGATTGGAGAAAAGTGTTTGAGCAGAAATTACAGGTTTTAGGGCTTGAACTGCACGGCGCGCCTATAGATGTGCACGGCGCACTCAGAGACAAAAATACACAGGCGTATAACTGTTGCGCGGAGCGCCTGTAGCATTGGGTCCTGTCGGCCCGACAGGTGACCCGACACCAGTTTTTGCGCGACGCTCTTTCTTCTAAACGCGTCGCGCGTATGGTTGACCTCCAACACGCCTTCAAATCACCTCCGAAGGTTCTCAAACGTGTGAACAACACCATCATCGAGTTCTTGAGGTACTTCTACTGCCTCCCTTAGGTTTTTTCAAGAACTGTTGAGTAGTGCAAAAGGGTTAAGAACCACAGTCTAAACCACAGTTTGGGAGTAGGGTAGAAAACAAAATTTACTGTTTTATATTGGCTAGAGGTGAAGTTTTAAAAAGGATTGAGTTTTCATTAGTGTGAATAGCCATGAAACTTCCCTCAAACTGTGATGAAGCAAGGAAGGTGCCCAGGATTTTTAAAAAAAGGAGGGAGTTGAAACAGTAGGTCAGTTTGCAAAGACAGTGGTCATTATATGAGCATTCCTTAACTCTCAAAACTCTCCTCCTTATGTTAAAAAGATAAAAGGCAGTGTTTGGTTTTCGTTTCCATAGAGCAGAGTCAGTAAGGCCACCATTGCATTCGGAGGTGTCTTTTGTGAAGCTGTGCACAAAGAATAGTGGGGTATAAAAGAAACAGTGTTTTGATTGAAGAAGAGGCTCGATTGTTTAAACTGCTACAGATTTTTAAACTCTCACCGAACATGACGAACTCTGTCATCATTCCTATAAACACAGTAACTGTTGACTGTGTAAATGCCTTTGCAACTGACTGTCTTCATACTGCTGAATCTATTGTTTAAGTGGCCTACAAAGAAGAAAAGGGTTTTGAACTAAAAAGACTGTGTTTTGCCTTCCTCTAAAAAGACAAGGGTGTCTTATGTCCTCAAAACATCAAAGGGCAGGGTACCCTTACCACCAAAACACAAAAAAATATCACTATCGACTGTGTTTTTGTTCTTCAAGTTTATTTGTTGAGTTGTATGTCCAGGGGAAAGACAACATTCTGAAGGAACAGGGGTATCATATCAAAAAGGAGACTTTTTACACAACATTCAAAAAACATTGTTGCCTTATCAAACAGTGAGTTGACAGGCTGAGACGGAGTTTGGTTTGAAGAACACATTTCAAAGATAGTGAGGCAGTTTGGTGTTTCAAGAGCGCATCTGGCCCAAGATGCCGCCCAGGAAAGATAACAGAAGTGGGTTGCACAAGAGATATGAGCCAATTTATACTGAGGATGTCAATGCACACCCATCTATCCTTTTCAATTTTCATGAGGTGGGTTGTTTGGATTTCTGTCAGAGGGTACAAGAAGTCAAAAGTTTCTCGCCTTTAACACATTTGTGTGCGTTGAGGTTCAAAGACAAACATTTTCAAGTAGTAGGCCTTGATTTAAAATTCTCCCCTAGGTCTGTGTCCAAGGCCACTAAAATCCCATACATTGGCGAGAAATGGTTCAAGCAAGCCTATTTAGACTCGGATGACTACAAACCATTCCTGAAGCCTGAGCATAGAGAAGCATGCCCTGCTATTTTCCCTTTTTCTTATATTCTAGCCAGCTATGCTCCCCTTATGAAGATTATAATGAAGTATTTCACTTGTGAAGGGAGATTCTCCTGAGTTTATGCATACCACATCTGAATTTTGATGCACTTCACAAGAACCAAGCAGCTCAATCTCCCTTTCTTCTTGTGCAAAAGCATTGAGAAAATGGCCTCCTCAGTCCAAAAGAGGCCCCCATCACAACAAGTAGCTTCTCTATTCCACCATTCTCTTATTAAAATCATCATCCTTCACCAGCTGGAGAAGAAAGAGGTTTCTTGGGATGTTTTCATTAGTCACCCGGATTTCTCCACTGTCCCTCCAGTCCATACATCCCCCACATCGCCTACTCATCGCCCCTCGCCTTCCTCTAGCAAACCTACTCCTAGAAGGCTCAGATTCACTACAGAATAGTCAAAAGAGCATGGAGAAGGAGAGGTAAGTGGATAGCAAGAAGAGGAGGGACATGAGCATGAAGAGAAAGATGAGGAACAACAGGAAGAAAGTGATGGAGGGCAGCAGCAGACAGTGATGAAAGTGAGCAGCAGCAAGAGCAAGAAGAGGAGAGTGTTGATCAGCAGCAAATCAGTGGTGATGAACAACAGGAACAAGTGGAAGGGCAGCAGTTTGGGCAGCAGTTTGGGTAGCAGTTGGAGCAGCAGCTTGAACCACAAAATGAACAGGAAATTGAAGCACAGCAGCAGCATGATGTTGGTGATCAAGGGCAGCAGGATTTTGAGACAGAGCAGCATCATGACATTAAGGAGCAGGAGTAGCCTAAAGAATATAAACAACAATCCCCTCATGACACACAGCGGTCCCCTCATGATGCGCTACAACCTCCTCAAGATGCACAACAGCCTCAAGAGGAAAGGCAAATTCAAGGGGATAATAAGCAAGATGACAAAGGCAAAAGAATTATGCCTTCGTCTCCTGAAAAAGCTAAGCCCAAGACAACAAGAAAGAAAGTGCTCAAGGTTGTCACTTCAAAAGTGACAAGAACTCTCTGGAGCAAAAGAAAGTTGCCAAAGAAGCCTATCACTGACTTGCCTAGAAGGAAGAGCGCAAGGATAGCCTTCCAAGGCAAAGGAAAATGAGAGGTAGGAGAAGGTCATGAGCATGGAGGTGCATTGGATGTCATCCCAATCCAAAGTGATGACAGTGATAATGAGGCCTAGATTCTAGAAAACCTTCTAATCCATAGAGAGGGCCAAATTGATGCATTGGAGAATGACCTTCATCGGGCAAAGAACTTCAATCATTTCTTAGAGATCCAAAATAGGCAAATGAGTGTCCATATGGCTGTTTATGAGACACGAGCAATCAAGTACAAGAAAGAGGCTGCCAAAGCCCAAGCAAAGATAGAGGAGCTCATAGGAGATATTGATGAAGGTGAAGAAGAGGACCAGCCTAGGCGAAAGAAGCCTAGAACCATAGGGCTTAAAAGAGCCCTTGAAAAGCAAAAGGAAGAGGAACAAGCCCTTTTTCAATCCAGTCCCCTCACTGCATTGCTTGAGCAGAAGATTGAAAACAATAAGGAGGCATGGCTAGAAAGAGCCAATGAACACTTGGAGAGAAAGCTTGAGAAGGAAAACAGGGATTTAGAGCTGCAAAGGAGGATGACAAAGCATTATCAAAAGCTAAATCAGTTTTCCCGTCGCAAGTTAAAGGTTGCCCAAGAGAAGCTAAAGGAAGCAAAAGGGAAGCGCTCGGCACGGAAAGGGAAGAAAGACACATCAGCACTTGAAATTTTGGCTTCAGTTTCGGAGCATGTTGCTGAGGACCCTTGAGGGTCATGCACACCGATTTTGGGCACATTTTGATAAATTTTGGTTTTTTGGCATTTTTGAGTTTTTGGTGAAAACTCGTGAAATTCGCCATTTCTTTTTGGGGATTGGTCAAAGGAGGAGAATTGTATCATTGGATGCCATAATTTCATGAGCACACCCTCAGCGATTTTCAGGACATTTGGAGATCATTTTCCCCCTCAAAACGGCGAAAAATGCTCGCTTTTTGCACACTCTGCCCGGTCTATCAGCAGACTGTAATTTTCTGGTTTTTTACACACAGGTGCAGATTTGGAGGACTGCCAGGCATCAGATTGAGAAAATTTCAGTTGTTTCGGAAAGTAGATACTCAGATCTTTCCAACGAGCTATCATGAGCCTCGTTTTGACATCGGGAAGGCTGCCAAATGTTGCCGGCAAGTCAGAGGACCTTTTGCTGATATAAATTTGGAATATTTTTGTAATTTTTGAACCTCTAAAATCTGCTTTTTCCAAATGTACGTTTAGCTATTTTTACTCATGAGAAGTGATGAAAAGTCAATATATTTCCCATTTTTAGAATTTTTTAGATATTTTATGAGATATTTTTGTGCCTTGGGCTTTGCAAAGCCTCAAGGACAAATTTAGATATTTTGATTAGGCCAATAAGATAGCAAGTTGAACCATGAGGTTTTCCTCACTTGAGCCTATATATTTCAAAGACTTGCATTGTAAACAAGGTTGAACTTGAGAAGAGAAGCAATAGATGGTCATATGAGATTTGGAAGAAATACTTGTGTTATGCTTTTGGATTGCCTCTTGGATGAATGAAGAAGGATTGTTGATGGATTCCATGACTTGGTAGAATGGTATAGTGTCTCCTTCTATGTTGTTGTATTCTAGTTTTCATTCATTAATACATGTTTCTTGCTTGCTACAGATCAGTAGAGAACAAATTTGAGACCTGCCCTTGGAGGCACCTCAAATTTCCTGTTTCTTCATAGCTTTCATGTTTTCCTCCTCCTTAGTCATATTAAAGAATTCTTAATTGCTCTTTAGTAACTTGAGGATATTGTTGCTTGTTTCACTAATGGTTTTATGCTAGCTAAGTATGACTTACGATACGCCCTGCTTACCAATGGCCAGTCATAGCTCCATCCATGAAATTTCTCTTTGACTGATTAGATTATCATCTTTTTGAACCAATGAGGCCTAGTTTCGATCTAGCCCTTTGTCTAAAACTATGCAAATCTTGTTTTCAAAGTGACCAATGACTTGAAAAACTGTGTTTAGGCGTTCCGACATAGTGTTTTGAGTTTTTTGTCTGTCTTAAGTGTTTTCCCCAAAGTCTGATAGCCATTTCCAGAAGTTAGAGAGTTATACTCCTCTATGCATGGCTTGAATGTTTATTTCTATGTATTGATTAGCTTGTAGTTACATTTTTCATGATTAATGGTTTGCCCTACCATGTTTATGTCTGCTATTAAACTAGTTATGCTTGAAATCATTTGTTGTTCACAAACTTGATTTCCATTTACTCCATTTTTCCCAAAGATCCTTTCTACCTTGAATCAAATCGGCCCTACAGCAGCCTTGTATCATCATCTGATAGCTTCCTTGACCTTTTGACCCCATAGCCCAGTTAATCTAACATCTTGTTACCTATCTTATATCTTTGATCAGTTTCATCCCTCACAACCTAAAAACCAAAACCAAAAACTTACTTCATAACTAGCCTAAAATCAAAACACAATAAGCAAACACTCAGATATCCCTTACACATATAGAGAGAGCCCTCTCTGAGTCCACGAAGGCTAGGTCCTTGGGCTCCAAAGATTGGTTTGATGTTACACTGTCATTTGGTTAGCCAATCAGCCAAATCACGGGACCCTAACATAATGGCGATCACGGTGGGACTCTGAGTTAGTGACAATCTAAGGACACCTTAGAACTCCAGAAGTCCCTTATTTTCAAGAATACCTGCATGTTTAGCCACCTCATCGCCACCCTAACATAATGGCGATCACAGTGGGACTCTGAGTAATAAACAAACTTAGTTTCCCTAATCTTTAGAGACTTTTGAGATTACTATCTGATCGACTTATCCCATCGCTCACTAACTTAACGGGAGATGGTGAGACACTGAGTACATGACAGTCTAGCAAACTCTTATAGACTCCTTAGTCCCTCAGATACTTGAACAAGCAACCAGCCCATAAAACCTTTTAGAGTAAACTCTTTTTGTTCTCGCCACCCTAGCAAAGTGATGAAACAAGTTTAGAATACTTTAGTAAACCATAAGCTGCACATAAAACTCAAAAAACCCCAAAAAATCCCTTAGATTGGCTTTTCCCTAGTTACTGGTGGTGGACCATAACTATATTCTTACAAAAACAACCAAGTTCCACTTGGCGACTCCACTAGCCTCCAGTAGGCCTAAAAACTCCATAAAAGACCAAAAATATTCATAAACCATACCTTTCTGCTAACTCATCGTTCCAGAAACTGGAAACTTAGGGTGGAAACTCTTTGATCAGTGACAATCTAAGTATAACTTAGCGATTCGAAAGACCTCTCCTAAACATAGAAAGTAAGAAGAAACCTTCTTGCCAAGAGAACCACTAGCTTGTCCATACAGCTTAGCAAACTGTAGAAGCCAAGTGAATCACTCTCCTTTGCAAGTTTCCATCTGAAAGTTTGCTATAAAATTTTTTCCAAAGCATCTTTGATACAGTTGGTGGTGAACCATATTCCTCAAAAGAAATCCACCTGGCGACTCCACTAGTCCATCCTTTTTAGTTTTGACCATCCTTCACATCAGTAGAACTTTAGAGAGGCCATTCATCCAAAACATTCACTAATACCATCCTCTCTAAACTCTAGACTCGAAATCTGGCTTCGTGAAGAATCAACACCAGATCTCATCCAGACCCAAATCCCCCTATCATAGTAGATGACCCAGAGAAGATTCTGTGGCAAGCTTCCAAAACTGACAATCTAGCTACTGATAGATCCTTTCGTAAAACAAGATCAGTACCTGAACATCTCACTATCTTACCAGATTCCCCTTTTGACTTAGAGTCATCAAAAACTCTTTTTAGAAGCAAGCCGCATAGTAAGATAAACTTTGACGATCTTGAACCCCTAGATCCACCACAGAGTCCTAGTAGATAAGCCTCACCTTCCACACCTCCTGACTCCCAGCTTCTCCATCACTTTGGCTCCGTCTATCCCAGATCTGCTCAAAACCAGATCACTAGTCCAAGTACATCTGCCACACCTATCCAAGCCACTACTGTCCAAACCACCTCAGCTCATCCCACAAGTCCTCATCTTGTACATCATCCACCAGCTCCCGTCATGGCAGCCTGGTACGCACCTTTGGTGTTGCCACCACCTTTGGCTCATATACCAGTTAACTATCAAGACAAAATCCCACATTTTACCGGAGAAGAGACTTCCACAGCTCAACAACATGTAAATAGGATTAGTGATGCCTTTGAATACTTGGAATTAGAAGACGAGACCATCAGAATGAGAATGTTCGCCCAAAGCCTGGGCGGAGAACCCAAAAAATGGTTTAAAAGCTTAACTCCAAACATCATTCACAACATCCCAGAACTCTTCCAAGTCTTTTTAAACAAGTGGGAAATCCGAAAGAACCCCATTCAAATCCTGTCAAAATATAACAATCTTAAATGGGAAAATGGGGAAAGTGTCCAGGGATACTGCACTAGGTTCAACAGTGTGTATAATGCCCTTCCACCTCACTTCAAACCCCCACTTGGTTCAGCCTTGGCAAAATTCCCCGAGGGTTTTAACCCAGACATGACTTATCAGCTAAGAGACAAAGACCCCCATACCTTAGAGGAAATGCAACAAGTAGCCATAAGAGCAGAAGCCAACCTAGCAGAAAAAAGGGCTAGGACTAGATCAGAAAGGAAGGTCACATACTGAGATGAGGTATCCACTTCATCTCCTTCCCTAGATCCTAGAATCGATGACTTAGTCAAGTCTATGGCCAAAATGTGGGAAAAGATAAGTGAAAAGGCCCCTCTGAAGGACAATCAGCCAGCCCCTCCAAACAGAAACCGTAATCGAAATTTCAGGAGGGAGCCACCTCAAAACAGACCAAGGGAAAATGACCAAAAAATTAGGCCACCATTTAATGAAAATTATGTGGAAGAAGATGATAGGGATGCAGAACCCATTGATGAAAATAATTTGAACCTCATAGGGTCTGATAATGAGAGTGAGGTTTACCTCATGGAAGAAGAACAAGCATTCTTCTCTCCAAATCAAGATGAGACCAACTATGAAGATCCCGACGATCCTACCAAAGATTTTCATAATGCCATAATAGAAGCTCACAGGAAGTATGACCTTAGAAGCAAAAAAATCAGGACAATACCAAGAATGGTAACTTAGACACTGTTAAAACCCCTGATACCATCCTTAAGAAAGCAGTAAACAGTGACAAATTCACGGTCGGGAAAAATGACCAAAACAAAGATAGAGTTACCAAAACAAGTCCTGACTCAGATACTCCTAGTACTTCCACAAAAATTCCCGAGGTGACTGTGGCAAACAAAGTCCCGAAACAAGGCTAACAAACTCAGAATATAGAGAAGGTCGTGATTGAAAAAGCTGAAACAAAAATGTCCAAACTTCAGCTGCCTTTTAGCTTTGAGAGCGAAATTGCCAAAATCAAGATCACCATGCCTCTTACCGAGCTCATTACCCAAAGCCCATATAAATCCCAAGTGTTAAAGGTCCTAAATCTAGGGAGTGATGCAAATACTCTTAATCTAGCTGATGACACTCCTGAAGTGTTGTTTGGTCCAAAAATAGAGGGGAAATTCCAAGAGGGAACCACTCTTCCATTTTACATTAGTCTAAATATCCACGACAAAATCCTTCACAATGCCATGCTAGATTCTGGCGCCTCGCATAATCTTATGATGAAGGTTGCAATGGAAAGACTAGGCCTGGAAATCACCAAACCATACAAAGACTTGTATTCATTTGATTCAAGTAGAGTCAAATGCCTAGGTTTGATCAAAGACCTTTGTTTTAGTCTGGCCCAAATACCTGCGAAACATCTAATCATGGACATAGTAGTGGCAAATATCCCTCCCAAATACGGGATGCTTCTATCCAGATCTTGGGGAGCCAAACTCCAAGGAAATATTCAACTGGACACGTCTTATGCCACCATTCCTGTGTTTGACCAAACAAGAATACTCTACCGAGAGTCACACATGAAATACATGATTAGTAGTCAAGAGAGGCCAGACAACATTCCAATGTATTCCTTACATTCTGACCTGAACTCTTTTATTCTGCATATTGATGAGGATATGGAGGAAAAGTCAGAAGAAACTGAAACAAACTCAGACTCACCACATCAGTTGCCCCTAGTTCTCTATGATGAACTAGACACTCAAAATTATCATGATCATACATAGCTATGTCTCGAGGAAAGTAAGTATGTTCCTTCTGAAGTGGGATTAGAGCAAGAAGCACAAACCCTTATGTACTATCAAGCAAATTGCTCGAGCTTTAGTCAAACACCAGCAGTAACCTTCAGAAACTTTTTCCGGATAAAGGCTTTAGAAGACTTACACATCATAAACCTGTTTGGAACCCAAGAGCAAGGGAGTTTAATGTTTCTGCCATACCTAAAGGATTTACCATCATATAACTCTTCCACTGCAGATGAAACTTTGAATGTAGCCGTAGTAGCTCAAAATCTAGAAAAAATGCCTGATAAACTTCGTATGAGCAAAGATGATAGCTGCAGTCCAAGCATACCTGAGTTACTTAAATTGGCTCATATATTGTCTTTTCATAAAAAACTTAGAAATGCTAGAATTAGCAATCTCATGCAGAATACCATTTCATACAAGGAAAACAGGGGAAAACACTGTACCACTCCCATTCCTTCAAGAAACAACTTCGACAAGAGAAAATATAACAATCTAAACCAATCTGTAATAATCAGAGACAAAACAGCTGGTCATAGGGTCTGTTTTGATTTTAGGAACACTACTGCATATCCCTATAACAGAAATTTTGTCCTTTCTACCCAAGACCATGATATACTAATAAAAAGTGCTTTTAATCATATGTTTTTGCAAGATGACATTTCAGGATATAGTCAAAGGATTCCCTTGCAAAGTAGACAGCCTAAAGATTTTTTTCAGTATGCTGGACTGCTCATGAAAGCCATGTTTCCAGTCCTTAATTTCTGCATTTTTGCATACCTTGATGATGTCATTATTTATTTCAAGAATGACCAAGAGTATATGCATTACTTAAGGAAGATGTACAGTAAAGAAAGGAGTGGAAATCAGATATACAAAGAGGTATAGCAGAAGATACCGGTTTGTTCAGAGATTCTTGCATGAATCCCTATGTCATGTTAGAGAGAGAAAACTTTCCAAATTTCTCTTTTCAGGAGTTGAGTGGGTCGAGAGTGAGAGGAGATCCTTATGAGGATAAGCTGCTTAAATTTTGTCATTTCCAAGATTTCTGAGTTTGAAACACTTTCATTCATTGTATATACCACTGTTTGAAAAATACAAAACAGAAAAGTCAAAAACAATAAAAAGTAGAAAAAGAGGGCGGTTGAAAAATAGGAAAAGGCCCCATGTTCCAAAAAATAGTCCTTCGGAAAGCGCGCAAGTCTAAATGCCGCTACTAGTACTCAAATGTCTTGTTCAGCTATCTAGCCTAATCATATCTGAACATGTTTAAATTTATTTGCTGATAAGTTAATGAGTGAAAAAGATGGTCAACATTGTGTAAGATTGACTTATCACTGAGAGTAGATTAGGAAAAGATTCTGGTTCCACATGCCTAAAGCAGAACCAAAGAGAGAAGCGAGGGATGAAAAATACATTTTACATCTTCGCCCCGTTTTTCTAGATTTCCTTTTTGCAAAATAATATTTGTATGTAGTTTGTCCTTTCATGCCACAAATACATGACAAATCAGACTGTTTAACCCTGATTTGATCATTTTGGATTTCATGTTTTAGATTAGAGAACAAAATCCTGTCAAACAGTTTAATCTTGACAGTCGATCTAGTTTAGGTAGAGTAATGAAGGAGTTCATTAGTTTAATCTGAACTCTCGGCAGATATAAGTGTAGAATTAGATAGGTTCATTTTGCAAAAAGAAAAAGTATGCATTGTCAAAAGGCTGCTAGTTCAAATGTGCCAAAAAGGAGAAAAAATGTTAGGAAAGATAGTGGGGTAGGTAGAAATATCATTGATGCTAATCGTGTTGTCTCTTTTCAGAAGTAACATCAAAGAAGAGTGAAATTTTGCGCCAATGGGTAAGGAATTGGTCTTCATAAGCCAAAGATCTGAAATTCTGGACACCTCCTGAAAAGGAGCTGCCCTCCCCAAAAGGAACCACTGTTAGTCATCAATATTTTTTATTTGTTGGTGATGACTAGTTGTAATAGCCAAGTTTTCCAATAGCCGATCTGAAAATTTGTCAAATTTTCCAGCTGGGAAAACACCTATAAATTTTTTTTTCTCTCCTACCTTTCAGTCCGCCCATGACAATATGAAACCCCATTATCAAATCCTACTTAGCCTCAGCCACACTTTTCTACCTATCAGCTCTAAAGAGACAATCCGAATCTGTTCAAAAAACCTCCCCTAAGTTAGGAAGTGGTGCTTTAAGGCATTTCACCCTTGGCAACCATCAAAGAGCCAAAAAACCTCCATCTGCTATAAGACCAATCATGACAGACCTCCCACTCTGCTAATGAAGTTAGTCACAGCCCTAAGTCGCACCACTTATACACCCTTAAGTCTCAGCAATACATAGACCATACTCTCAAGCTGATTTTAGGTGTTTTACACTATTTGATGGATTTTACAAGGACAAGAAACATGTCAGCATCTCAGAAGACAATTCTTGGCTCCACATGAGAAGACAGTTGCTTCTTAATGTGATCATGAGCTTGAGATGCATCTACAAGGCAAAGAGTTATTCACCAAACTCTTGCGACCTCATTCACAGCCTGAAAGGACAGCAGAAGAACTAACAACACTGTCAAGAGGCTGTTGATAAGTCATGGCTAAAAAACCTCCTTCATTTATAAGAAGAGGGTTAAAGTGCCTCCTTGATCTATAAGCAGAGGGCAATGGCCAAAGTTTGACTTGAAGAATTGCAAACTGACTCTAAGACATATTTGTTTTAAAGAACAGTGAGACAGTGACACATATTTTCTGAAGCAAAATAATGATTACAGGCAGAGGTAAAAGCATTAATGTTTTCAAGTTTGTTTGCTTGCCAACATATATAAAAGGAACCCTTGTCAAGCCTGCTTATCAAACAATCTTCAGACATTTCGCCAAGTAAAGGGCCTCCTTCATTCACAAGCAGAGGGCCAGGGCATTGAATGTTTTCAAAATTTGATTGATCAAAGGTGAAGTGGTAAGAGACCAAGAAGGAAAGCAGGGGTACCACTGAAATCAAAAGGGTCAAGCTTATCTCTTAAATAGGTTTTTTCTGCCAAAGGACAGTCTGCAGCTCTAACAAAACAAAATTTGAAGAGTGGCTGATGAGGTGAGTCATTGCATAGACGAAAGAACTAATGATGATTATGTTTTAAAATTACTGGTCTCTCTACTCATAAAAGGTGTCTGTCAAATATGCTTATCATAAGTTGACAAAGGAAATCTGAGCTTATTTCCTCAAGAAGCAATACAACTGAACACAGTTGTTCATAATATGCAAAAAGGACTTTGACATACTTTCAGATTCTGGAGAGGATTTCAAAACCGATGTAGGCATGTTCATTATAAAAAGGTCAATGGTACCATATCAATGCATTTTGAGTAAGGGAGAGGTGTTAGAAAAAGCACCCTTTTTGATAGAGAATGATAAAACATAGGTGAATGCAACTGCATTTTTTGCACCTATAGTCAAGATTAGTTTCACAGTGGGCATCATTAACTCCAAAGCATTAAGAGAAAAGTGTTAGTTTATGTTGAAAAAAGGGAAAAAGAAGCTCTATCAAAGTGTCAAAGAATACCCCCTACAGCATGAAAAATCCTCTACAGGTGTCCTCTTTTCATGATAAAGACAGACCAGAGTATTAAAGGGTTATTGAGATGACAAGTTCAACTTCTCCCTCGGCAAAGGGCACTGCAAGTAAGTATACAAGTTCATCAAGTACAAAAATAACTTTGGCATATTCTCTCGGGTTTTGGAAATCGTTGAAGGCAAAGTTTACATGCCACTGCAACAAGAGGAGACATTTTTCCCTCATGTGAGAGACAATCAAAATCTTAAAAGAAAAATATCTCAAGGGGTTTATGTCATTTCAAAAGGGAAAACAAGCTTAGAAAAAACTGATCGTTGTCTTCATGTTTTTTTTGGTGAGAAAGAAGTTTGGAATTACAATATCAAAAAGGAGGACCCTTTTTATTCTCTAAATTAGAAGCAGTCAAACTTTCAAATTCTCATAAGGGTTAAAGGAGTTCTCGCTTATCAACAAATGGTCTTTACCATTATAGCACATATCCAAAAGCAAAGTATCGGGTTATGTTTTGATGAAGTTTCAAATTTGAATTCAAAAACAAAGTTTTTTTTTTTAAACTGTTGAATAAACCCTCTCCAAATCAAATGTTAAAGAACCGTTTGATTGTTGCCTTCCAAAAGGTCAAGTATCGTGACACATTCATTTTTGCAAAAATCCAAATCACGAACAGAGCCCCTTTGCTACCATTGAGATCAGAGAAAAGTGTTTGAGTAGAAATCACAGGTTTTAGGGCTTTTTGAACTGTGCAACGCGCCTATAGATGTGCGTGGCGCACTTAGAGACAAAAATACACGGGCGTATAACTGCTACACGGCGCGCCTGTAGGTGCGCACGGTGCTCCTGTAGCGTTGGGTACTGTCGGCCCTACAGGTGACCCGACACCAGTTTTTGCGCGTCACTCTTTCTTCTAAACGCGTCGTGCATATGTTTGACCTCCAACACGCCTTCAAATCACCTCCGAAGCTGCTCAAACATGTCAACAACGCCATCATCGAGTTCTTGAGGTATTTCAGTTGCCTCCCTTAGGTTTTTTCAAGAACTGTTGAGCAGTGCAAAAGGGTTAAGAACCACAGTCTAAACCACAGTTTGGGTGTTGGGTAGAAAACGAAATTTACTATTTTATATTGGCTAGAGGTGAAGTTTTAAAAAGGATTGAGTTTGCATTAGTGCGAATAGCCATGAAACTACCCTCAAACTGTGATGAAGCAAGGAAGGTGCACAGGATTTAAAAAAAAGGAGGGAGTTGAAACAGTAGGTCAGTTTGCAAAGACAGTGGTCATTATATGAGCATTCCTTGACTCTCAAAACTATCCTCCTTATGTTAAAAAGATAAAAGGCAGTGTTTGGTTTTTGTTTCCATAGAGCAGAGTCAGTAAGGCCACCATTGCATTCGGAGGTGTCTTTTGTCAAGCTGTGCGCAAAGAACAGTGGGGTATAAAAGAAACAGTGTTTTGATTGAAGAAGAGGCTTGATTGTTTAAACTGCTACAGATTTTTAAACTCTCACCAAACATGATGAACTCTGTCATCATTCATATAAACACAGTAACTATTGACTGTGTAGATGCCTTTGCAACTGACTGTCTTCATACTGTTGAATCTATTGTTTAAGTGGCCTACAAAGAAGAAAAGGGTTTTGAACTAAAAAGACTGTGTTTTGCCTTCCTCTAAAAAGACAAGGGTGTCTTATGTCCTCAAAACATCAAAGGGCAGGGTACCCTTACCACCAAAACACAGAAAAATATCACTATTGACTGTGTTTTTGTTCTTCAAGTTTATTTGTGGAGTTGTATGTCCAGGGGAAAGACAACATTCTGAAGGAACAGGGGTCTCATATCAAAAAGGAGACTTTTTACACAACATTCAAAAAACATTGTTGCCTTATCAAACAGTGAGTTGACAGGCTAGGATAGAGTTTGGTTTGAAGAACACATTTCAAAGACAGTGAGGCAGTTTGGTGTTTCAAGAGCGCATCTAGCCCAAGATGCCGCCCAGGTAAGATATCAGAAGTGGATTGCACAAGAGATATGAGCCAATTTCTACTGAGGAAGTCAATGCACACCCATCTATCCTTTTCAATGTTCATGAGGTGGGTTGTTTGGATTTCTGCCAGAGGGTACAAGAAGTCAAAATTTTCTCGCCTTTAACACATTTGTGCGCCTTGAGGTTCAAAGACAAACATTTTCAAGTAGCAGGCCTTGATTTCAAATTCTCCCCTAGGTCTGTGTCCAAGGCCACTAAAATCCCATACATTGGCGAGAAATGGTTCAAGCAAGCCTATTTAGACTTGGATGACTACAAACCCTTCCTCAAGCCTGAGCATAGAGAAGCATGCCCTACTATTTTCCCTTTTTTTTATCTTCTAGCCAGCTATGCTCCCCTTATGAAGATTATAATGAAGTATTTCACTTGTGAAGGGAGATTCTCCCGAGTTTATGCATACCACATCTGACTGTTGATGCACTTCACAAGAACCAAGTAGCTCAATCTCCCTTTCTTCTTGTGCAAAATCATTGAGAAATTGGCCTCCTCAGTCCAGAAGAAGCCCCCATCACAGCAAGTAGCTTCTCTATTCCACCATTCTCTTATTAAAATCATCATCCTTCACCAGCTGGAGAAGAAAGAGGTTTCTTGGGATGTTTTCATTAGTCACCCGGATTTCTCCACTGTCCCTCCAGTCCATACATCCCCCACATCGCCTACTCATCGCCCCTCGCCTTCCTCTAGCAAACCTACTCCTAGAAGGCTCAGATTCACTACAGAACAATCAAAAGAGCATGGAGAAGGAGAGGTAAGTGGACAGCAAGAAGAGGAGGGACATGAACATGAAGAAAAAGATGAGGAACAGCAGGAAGAAAGTGATGGAGGGCAGCAGCATGACAGTGATGAAAGTGAGCAGCAACAAGAGCAAGAAGAGGAGAGTGCTGATCAACAACAAATCAGTGGTGATGAACAGCAGGAACAAGTGGAAGGGCAGCAGTTGGAGCAGCAGCTTGAACCACAAAATGAACAGGAAATTGAAGCACAACAGCAGCATGATGTTGGTGATCAAGGGCAGCAGGATTTTGAGACAGAGCAGCATCATGACATTAAGGAGCAGGAGAAGCCTAAAGAATATACACAGTAGTCCCCTCATGACACACAACGGTCCCATCATGATGCGCTACAGCCTCCTCAAGATGCACAACAGCCTCAAGAGGAAAGGAAAATTCAAGGGGATAACAAGCAAGATGACAAAGGCAAAAGAATTATGCCTTCCTCTCCTGAAAAAGCTAATCCCAAGACAGCAAGAAAGAAAGTGCCCAAGGTTGTCACTTCAAAAGTGACAAGAACTCTCCGGAGCAAAAGAAAGTTGCCAAAGAAGCCTATCACTGACTTGCCTAGAAGGAAGAGCGCAAGGATAGCCTTCCAAGGCAAAGGAAAAGGCGAGGTAGGAGAAGGTCATGAGCATGGAGGTGCATTGGATGTCATCCCAATCCAAAGTGACGATAGTGATAATGAGGCCCAGATTCTAGAAAACCTTCTAATCCATAGAGAGGGCCAAATTGATGCATTGGAGAATGACCTTCATTGGGCAAAGAACTTCAATCATTTCTTGGAGATCCAAAATAGGCAAATGAGTGTCCATATGGCTGTTTATGAGACACGAGCAATCAAGTACAAGAAAGAGGATGCCAAAGCCCAAGCAAAGATAAAGGATCTCATAGGAGATCTTGATGAAGGTGAAGAAGAGGACCAGCCTAGGTGAAAGAAGCCTAGAACCATAGGGCTTAAAAGAGCCCTTGAAAAGCAAAAGGAAGAGGAGCAAGCCCTTTTTCAATCCACTCCCCTCACTGCATTGCTTGAGCAGGAGATTGAAAACAATAAGGAGGCATGGCTAGAAAGAGCCAATGAACACTTGGAGAGAAAATTGAGAAGGCAAACAAGGATTTAGAGCTGCAAAGGAGGATGACAAAGCATTATCAAAAGCTAAATCAGTTTTCTCGTCGCAAGTTAAAGGTTGCCCAAGAGAAGCTAAAGGAAGCAAAAGGGAAGTGCCTGGAATAGAAAGGGAAGAAAGACACATCAACACTTGAAATTTTGGCTTCAGTTTCAGAGCGTGTTGCTGAGGACCCTTGAGGGTCATGCACACCGATTTTGGGCACATTTTGACAAATTCTGGTTTTTTGGCATTTTCTAGTTTTTGGTCAAAACTCATGAAATTCACAATTTATTTTTGGGGATTCTTCAAAGGAGGAGAATGGTATCATTGGATGCCATAATTTCATGAGCACACCCTCAGTTATTTTCAAGACATTTGGAGATCATTTGCCCCCTCAAAACGGCGAAAAATGCTCGCTTTTTGCACACTCTGCCCGGTCTATCAACAAACTGTAATTTTCTGGTTTTTTACACACAGCTGCATATTTGGAGGAATTCTAGGCATCATATTGAGAAAATTTCAGTTTTTCTGGAAATTAGGCACTCATATCTTTCCAACGAGCTATCATGAGCCTCGTTTCGACATCGGGAAGGCTTCCAAATGTTGCCGGAAATTCAGAGGACCTTTTGCTGATATAAATTTGGAATATTTTTGTAATTTTTGAACCTCTAAAATCTGCTTTTTCCAAATGTGCGTTTAGCTATTTTTACTCATGAGAAGTGAGGAAAAGTCAATATATTTCCCATTTTTAACATTTTTTAGATATTTTATGAGATATTTTTGTGCCTTGGGCTTTGCAAAGCCTCAAGGACAAATTTAGATATTTTGATTAGGCCAATAGGATAGCAAGTTGAACCATGAGGTTTTCCTCACTTGAGCCTATATATTTCAAAGACTTGCATTGTAAACAAGGCTGAACTTGAGAAGAGAAGCAATATATGGTCATATGAGCTTTGGAAGAAATACTTGTTATATGATTTTGGATTGCCTCTTGGATGTTCTTGGATGAATGAAGAAGGATTGTTGATGGATTCCATGACTTAGTAGAATGGTATAGTGTCTCTTTCTATGTTGTTGTCTTCTAGTTTTCATTCATTAATACATGTTTCTTGCTTGATATAGATCAGTAGAGAACAAATTTGAGACCTGCCCTTGGAGGCACCTCAAATTTCCTATTTCTTCATAGCTTTCATGTTTTCCTCCTCCTTAGTCATATTAAAAAATTCTTAACTGCTCTTTAGTAACTTGAGGATATTGTTGTTTGTTTCATTAATGGTTTTATGCTGGCTAAGTATGACTTACGGTACGCCCTGCTTACCAATGGCCAGTCATAGCTCCATCCATGAAATTTCTCTTTGACTGATTAGATTATCATCTTGTTGAACCAAGGAGGCCTAGTTTCGATCTAGCCCTTTGTCTAAAACTATACAAATCTTGTTTTCAAAGTGCCCAATGACTTGAAAAACTGTGTTTAGGCATTTCAGTATAGTGTTTTGAGTTGTTTGTCTATCTTAAGTGTTTTCCCCAAAGTCTGATAGCCATTTCCCGAAGTTAGAGAGTTATACTCCTCTATGCATGTCTTGAATGTTTATTTCTATGTATTGATTAGCTTGTAGTTACATTTTGCATGATTAATGGTTTTCCCTACCATGTTTATGTCTGCTATTAAACTAGTTATGCTTGAAATCCTTTGTTGTTCACAAACTTGATGTCCATTTACTCCATTTTGCCCAAAGATCCTTTTTACCTTGAATCAAATCGGCCCTACAACAGCCTTGTATCATCATCTGATAGCTTCCTTGACCTTTTGACCCCATAGCCCAGTTAATCTAACATCTTGTTACCTATCTTATGTCTCTGATCAGTTTCATCCCTCACAACCTAAAAACCAAAACCAAAAACTTACTTCATAACTAGCCTAAAATAAAAACACAATAAGCAAACACACAGATATCCCTTACACATATAGAGAGAGCCCTCTCTGAGTCCAGGAAGGCTAGGTCCTTGGGCTCCAAATATTGGTTTGATGTTACACTGTCATTTGGTTAGCCAATTAGCCAAATCACGGGACCCTAACATGGTGTACCATTTTTTTCGTTATGGTTATGCAGTTCGAGAAAGGAAATGGAGGATTACCAATCTCTTTTGGTACTACATATATGAAGCAAATGGACTAAGTTTCTGGGTTAGAATACATGGTGTCACTATCCCAAAGAGTGGATTTGGAGATAATGAACTGGTGCATGACTGACAACATCACACAAAGCACACAGAGGTGTATGCCTTGGAGGCTTAGGAGGAGCAGGTGTTGTTTGGGAAGTCGTGTCCTTAGGTGCCTTCTTGCTATCTTTTCCTCCCTCAATCAAAGCTTTCACAACATGAGTAGGTTCCCGTTGAGGTGGCTGAGGCATAGAAGCAAAGGAAGGGGTCATGGGGACCGGTTGAACTGGGGTTAAAGTAAGATAAGCTTTGGACTGACCAGGTGGGATAGCGGATGGAGGATCAATGTACCATACTGGGATCCCCAGGGTCATGTTAGAAAGGGATAAGGTATCCATCACAGGTACTGAAAATACTCCAGGAGGGGGATCTAGAAACGGTATTTGATCGGAGGGGTAATGGTCAGGCGGGACAACTCTGAGATGGTTGAGGCCAAGAGGAACCGTGTCAGGAGGGTGGATAGGCTCATGGATACCAGATGTGGATGAGGGGCTTGGAGGAGTGGGTCCTGAAGGTTGAGTCAAGGTGCTAGGAGCAGTTTGCGGAGGGCGGGGATGCTGACTAGTCGAACTAGTCCATTTGAGGTTGGACCAAGATGATTGCATCATGCAAATGTTCGACGAGCTAGGATCAGAGACAGGAGGAGAAAGACTAGGGAATGAACCAAGAAAAAAGGATTCTTTGTAGACTCCAGGTGAAACACTGGTCAAAGGTTCGAATATTTTATTATTGGCCATCGAAGAGATGAAGGACTCAGGGGAGGTTTTGAGACTTCGGCTTGTAATATGTCAACTAGTCGATGGTGAAAATCTTTCCATTATGAGGAAAGAACATCTTATGGTGAACCGCAAATGGGATAGAAGACATCGCATAAGTGTAGTAACGACCCAATATAATGATGTAATCTAAGGGGGCATCAATGAATTCTACGTCAACACAAACAATCTTTCCCGCAAGAGTAATGGGACAATTGCAGAACATGCCTATGGGCTGGGAAGAGTGGCCATCCCACGCCTAGAGGGTGATAGTGGAAGGGGCCAACTTAGGAGATCTGAGTTGCTTCCAAACCGAAGTGGACATCACATAGGTGGATGCCCCCTCATCAATGATACAATGGGAGACATTGCCATTCCGGATCTTGACGAGGATTTGGAAGGCGACGGAAGCAGGAAGGGGAGGATGTTTTGACCAGTCAACATCGAAGATGATCAAGCGATCATATGAAGGATCCACAACACCCATGGAAGTTAGTAGATATTTTCATTGTGAAGGGCACGACTGGAGGAGTTCCAACGTTGAGATGGCAGCAGGGGATTGCACCAAATCATCTACTATACTATACGAATGGGCAGCTTTACCAGAAGTAGTGTTTCGGTGTAATGGTCCCTTAGGGATCTTAGTATGAACCTCTACCTTAGGCTGAGGGATCAGTAAGGGACCATTCATTGTCAAAACAGGCTTAGTGGAACCTAAAGAAGGGGGCTTGGGGGCAGACATAGCGGGAGGCTTGTTGTACTGACGAGACCGAGCCTGAAGGTTGAGGTCAACGGTAATGGGTTGGTCAGAGTTCATCATGAGAATATGGTAATCAGAGGTACTAGATGGAGGAAGCTGAGTGGCTGCCAGACCTTCAGGTGGTTGGGTAGCCACGAATCCTTGCTGGGGGAAACGATTGATAAACACAACCGACTGGATAGGTGCAACATGGGGAGGAACCAAAGGGGAGGCTTGCTGTCCCCAGGATGTTGCTTGAACTTCCCACATCTATTGCATCTGAGGTAAAAGAGGAAAATCGTGGGTATAATGACCATATACACTGCAACAAGAACAAGGTTTGTTCGTGCGAACAAGACTTTCCTTCTTAGGCTGAGTGCCTTATTGCTTGTTAGTAGTGTTAGGAGTATTCCCTTGGGGATTGGGTCCTAGATTACCCGGGGCAGATTGGTTTTGGTTGCCTTTCCTCTTATTTTTGGAAGTATGAGGATTAGTCGCACCCTATTATACATACAATTGCCCCTGGGGGTGTGGTGGCTGTTGTTGCGAGGGTTGAGAAGGCAAGGGAGGCTAAGGTGCTAATGCTGGAGGAGCTAGAGCACCAGGCTGCAGATATGGAAAATAAGGAGGTTGGGAAACATTGTGGTAAACAGGGTGGGAAAAAGGAGGAGGCATGCCATATCCTGGATACATGCTACCAGGAGGGGGGACAGTGCTGGATGAGAAAGGGCTCCAATGATATCGTTGGCAGCGTGGGATGCCCCCGGTGTGTTGGCACCACCGGGTCTAGGGAGATCAGGTAAGATGGTATAAACATAACCAGACTGAGCATAGATCAGTTCATATTTCAATGCAATCTAGAGAGTGACTTCTTCGGTCTGAGGGAAATGAGATGCAACATCTTTGCCAATAGCAGGAAAAAGGGGTCTAAGGAACCAGTCCTTGTAGTCACGGTCTTTGAAGGGAGGGGATCGACATAGGCTCTTTCTTCTCCGTCATTCCTAGACATGATCGAATAGGTGAATCACAGACGATTTACGGAAAGAGTTCAAAAGTTTAGTACCAGTGTCATAATGAAGGGGAAGTTGGAAATAAGACAAAAAATCCCTAGAAAGAGTCACAAATGTAGTATGAGAGGAGGAGGTCTGGTCAACATACCACTTAGAAGCTTCTCTAGTAAGCGTAGGTTGGAACAACCGAAGACAGATAGAGTCATTAGTGATGGAGTTAGATGAACACCACATGTGGAAATATCTAACATGGTTTGTAAGATCTTCTCTAGCAAGACCTTCAAACTTGGGGATTTCGGAAGGGAGATTGGTTGGCATATCAGGCCAACCAAGATCATGGTGTATGGGGTTATTGATCAACTAGTTAAAATCAAGAAGATTGAGGCCTGCCATATAAGGGAGCAAGGGAGAAGCCGGGATAGTTCTTGTTGCGGTCCCACTAGTATTATTCCTAGCATTAGGGCTAGGTCTATCACTAGCATTAGATCCTGAACTAGACATGGTGAAGGTGACAGGAGGAGAACCAGGGATAGAACTAGAAGGGGAACCCTATGAGCCAGAAGTGGAGTCAGAATAGGGACTCGGTGGGGGACTAACTCGAATCCTATGTGGAGGAGTAAGTTTTCCTCATGGAAACTAAGGATGAAGGCCAGGAAGTCTCCAGGATAAACGCCTTCAGGGTGCAATGATGGAAGAACAAGCATGGATCACAAAAGGAAGAGAAACCAACAAGGACGAGGAGGTGCAAGATCAAATGATTACAATGTCGAAACAAGGGCAGAGAGGTGCGGTATAAAATGATTACAATGTTATAGTCTTGACCTAGCAATGTAAACTAGGCTCTCTTCACTTAGGCTGTGCATGTTAAGTGTGTTATTTTTAATTTTTAAACCCAGTTGTGTGTAGAGAACACTAGTAAAAAATGATGAAATTAATGACTAGGTGACTAAAAATGTTAGTCACTGCAATTTTTTCAAGTGAATTACTACTAAATTTGAGCAACTTTATGGGATCGAACTAAAAATGACTAACTTAAATGGCTAATTTAGTCTTGGAATAAAATATACGACTAGATAACAAGTGACTAAACTAAAAGCGACTAACTTAAACGACTAATTTAGTCTAGGGATAAAAGATATGACTAGATAATAAGTGACTAAAGTAAAAGCGACTAACTTAAATGACTAATTTAGTCTAGGATTAAAATATATGACTAGATAATAAGTGATAAAATTAATAATGATTAATGTAAATGACTATTATAGTCCAAGAATAAAAATATGGCCAAATAACAAGTACAAAAAGTATATGAATTAGTCATTTATGTCAGCAATTTTTAATTGTGTCACTCCATATATGGAAAATTGCAATTTTGGTACCGAAGTGTTACATTTCACTATAGCTGTCTCTGAATCCATTTGCAGTGTTAAAATTTAGATACAAAGGGGTCTCTGAATTTACAGTGTTAAAATTATGAATACCCTTTTGTCTCTAAAGTTTAATAGTGCAGATGGATTCATCTACAATTAACATAATTGCATGTATCATCTATCAAATTTACACTCATGCCTTCATTATAATTTTAGTAAAGGTTATAATATTAATTAGATAACCAAATTAATATTTATATTTATATTTAATATTTGGCCATAAAGTTTACATTTTAAACTTCATTGATTTATGTTAAAAGTGTGAGATTTTTTAAATCTAAGGCTAAATATTCATATTTACATTTTTTTTTAACAAGAATGGGTATATTTTTTATTTATGAAATTAGGTCGGGCCACAGCCTAATCAACCCTTGATACATATTCTTTTTCCCCAAAATTCCCTTTGAGTCGAGATCTGCTCTTACATAGCTGATTCGCTCTCACATAGCTGATTCTTAAGGGATCAGAAACCAAATTGGGACATCGTCGTTTTTTGAGAGATATCCTTAGGCTAAGAGGCAACCTGCATTTTCTTTTGCATCCGCTTCCTTGTTTAAATTTTGGAGGACATGGAAGAAGGAGTTGGAAGTGTATTTTTGTAACACTTTTCTGAGTCTTTGCAGAGTCTTATTGAGAGATGGGTTATTAAATTGATCTCTTGTGTTCATGATCTTGATCAGGATTTCCAAGTCTTCGAAAACTTGTATGTCTTCTTCTCCATGCTCTTGTGTGCTCTGGCAGGCTTTGACTAGTCCTAATATTTTTTCTTGATTGTTAGAGCTCTGCCCAAGGCCCCAAATGAAACTGATTCTGCTTTTCCAAATCCAGGGATAGATGAAACCCCCAGCTCCAGAGGTACCCGGGCTTCCCTTAGAAGCTCCATCAAAAAAGATTGTGGCTTTGTCACGAGACTTCCACCAATTTTTAAAGTCAGTCTCAGGAATCCGCAGCCTCCATTCTAGATTATGACAATATTCGTATTTACATTTAATAAATAGATAAATATAACATTTATTATGTTAAACATGTGAGTTCATTTAAATATGGTATTAAATCATCATATTTACATTTGATAAATACTAAATAGATAAACCTAAAATATATATTTATAGACCTATTTAGTAAATAGGTATGAAAATTTATTAATTTAAGTATGAAACTTAATTAATTTTTTAATGATGTATGAACCTTTGTTTTTTGTAAGTCAATGTTATATTCATGTAGGAAAAAATGAGTACATATAGCTAGTTACAAAACAGGTGGTCTAGTCTCACCTCGACTGGATTTGTTGACAAAAATTTGCACCAGATGCAAAAAAATACAAAAGAGGGACTAGGGACATTGTCCATAAATGGTTGGGCCAGAGGCACCAAAACACATATAAAATATAAATAACACCAAATAGCATACTAGTCATCCAACGTGATGGATGTAGGGTTGTCCGGGGTTGTTCCTAAATGTGGTGGAAGACAGAAGTCACACTGACTGTGCCCTTCAAAGTGCGCCAACCAAGTCTCCAACTTTTCTACTTTCTTAGTGAGTTGATTTCAGCCTCACCAAGCCACTACCAGTCTCTCCCAGACTTGGCACTGTAAATAATGCATTCGGTCCAATGTTTCCATTTGCTCTGCATGCTTCTCACAACATAATCTCTCAGTTGTGTCCACTCTTTCCATTAGGCTGTTGATAAGTGCACGATAGTTCTCTAGGCAGCAATGTTGGATAACCTGCCCCTCATTTACCTCAAATCTATCAAACCCATGATTCCCCTTGCCACCATAACCTCCTCCATCCCAAAAAATCTAATTTTGAACCCTCAAACCCCCACCTCTGCTATCCCCCCGTTTACCTTTATTATCCCCCCGCTTACTTTGATTATATTTGATTAATAATCAAAGTAGTAAATCTATTTTTGCAAAAGAGCTCCCCTAAAGTCGTGCATAGTAAGGACTTTGAAGCCCTTTCCTGTAGCTATAATAGAGTCTCGCATAGCTTGGTAATAAGGTGATTGAGCAACATTAATGGGATATTTGCATCATACCAACATCTAGCAATGTATTGAAAAGAAGATTCTTTGCATAGTTACAAGACATGCCATATAACCCTCAATGATAGAGAGCTTGACATTCACATTTTTGTTTAACAGCTCAGATTTCCTGATGGGGGAGATGGTGAAGGGGGTTTATTAGCATATATGGCAGCACTAATGAACCCTGGTTTTGGAGGAAAGAATGTGAAGAAGGATCCTTTTGGAGGATCGACGACTATGGTACATTGATAGAGGAAACCGAATATGTATGATAGCCAATGTCTCCATAATTCCATTTCTCTATTGAGATTTATGCGTCAAATAGTCATAATGTCCCTTAACCCAACATGGTACCAGGTTTATGTACCCAAGCTCATGCAGTGGACCAGAGACAAGATAAAAACCCCTACAATGTCACCATCTTAGAGCTCGAAGGTGTAATCATGGATTGGAGACAAGATCAAAACCCCCACAACATCATCATCTCGGAGCTCGAAGGCGTGACTTGCAATAATGAGAGGGTTTTCAAGCTTAGTGTCGTGGGATTTGGCCTCGACAGAACAATCTTGCCTTTCATTTTCAACTGCACCAATTTAGACTCCCTCAACTTGTTGGCAAACTGTTTGACTAGTGAGATAACAATGAAGCTCCAATATATGGTCAATGCAATCTAATTCACTTGTCGTAAATCCTCTGCGCTTATCTAAATGTCAAAGATCTCCACGACAACAGGATCGCGAGAAAAGGTGGCCGACTTTGGAGTTTCAAAGACTGGATCCAAAGGTAGTTTTGTCCTTTGGGTACCTTGATCTTGAATACTTCATAAGGCAGCAACTAACAGATAAATCTGATGTGTATTCTTTTGGAGTAGTTTTATTGGAGTTCTTGTGTGCAAGGGAAACTCTTAATCTTGTTTTTCCTAAAGAAAAATTCAATATAGAAGAGTGGTAAATGCATTGGTAGAAAAAGGGGAAGCTTGAAAAAATCATTGACCCTCACCTTTTTGGGACCATCAACTCTGGTTCTTTGAAAATGTTTAGGGAGACTACCGAAAAGTTCTTGGAACGGATGGGCTTCGGCAGACCTTCAATAGGAGATGTTCTGTGGAACCTGGAATATTCATTTCAACTCTAGGAGATATCCATGCAAAATGATCTAGATGAGAATAGTACAAATCATATTGTAGATGTTCCTTTGCATTGCCTAGATCCCGAGCCTTTTGGTCCAAGTTCAGTATGACTTCAAGTCTTGTACGAAAGTTGTCAATTTATAGATTTCATTAATGAGCATGTGGCATTTTGGAGTTCTCAACATCTCACAGAGGGATAATTGTGAGAATTTACTTATTGTTTGGAACATGTTCTCCTTTAGTGGATATGACACATAGTGGATCCATACCTTGGTGCAACAGTTCCTTACCTCGGGATGTTTGCACAAGATTCAGGGAAAAGTGAACACACAAAACTAGTGGCTTTGGTTTGGGAGGAGAGCTACAAGTATGTAGAAGAGATTGAGGGCACATGCATTATGTTCCTTTTGGCTGTCGAGAGCCTGAGACTTTTTATCCTAGCATTATTGGATGAGGTGTTGATGGAAGTGATGATGATTTAGAAGATGCAACCACAAGCATTTTGTTCTCACAACTGGTGAATCCTCGTGGGAGGTGATCACAAAACAAGACTCCTTTTCCATGTTCTAAATTTACCAAATTAGCACATGCAAAGAGAACATTGGTGAATGTGAAATGGTTAGGTTTGGTACTTGTTTTTTGCATATCACATTAAAAATCCAGTGCCTCCTAATATAATCGACCACCATTACAGATGATTACACTACATTTGGTTTATACATTTAGTTAGGTAGGTAGGGTGCCCCTATCTCCCATCTCACTATAGAGTAATTTGGTCACATATTCTTTCTTCTATGATACTGGTTCCTCTCTCTTAAGTCCTATCTCTTGTCCTTATTCTCTCTCCCTTTCTCTCCTACCTCCCTTTCTCTTCCCCAATCTCTCTCTCTCTCTCTCTCTCTCTCTACCCTCCAATCCTCTCACTATATCCCTCCCTCTCTCCTTCTTTCTGTCCCCCTTCCATCTTTGTGTCAATGTCTCCCTCTATTACCCTTCTCTACCCCTCTCTCTTTGTCCCCCTAACCCCTTAACCACTAACTCATTATTCCCCTAACCCCAATCCCTAATCCCTTAACCACTAACTCATTATTCCCCTAACCCATAAATGTGCCTAAATCCCCTAACCCCTAAGCCCCCAATTCCTAACCCCTTAACCACTAACTCATTATTCCTCTAACCCCGAACCCCTAAGCCCCTAATCCCTAATCCCTTAACCAATAACTCATTATTCCCCTAACCCTTATAACAGTCCTTAAAACTCGTCGCGATTAACCATTCCAAAAAGATCAAGTCTAGTTGGGACTTACGATCAGGTTAATTCCCCCTTGTTGGCAAGGTTAAAATGGTTAATCTTCGATAGGAAAAATGTAGATCAAATATTTCATTAAAAAGAGGGAACCATACCCTCTTTTCCAGGCTATTCCTATCACTCGCTTGGCCTCTTCTTGCTCTCACATGAATGTAGTCTTGCTTGAATGGTACAGAAGAAGGTTTCATATTATCAACTGTTTGTTTGGGACAACATTTAGTTATTTTAGTATTGTTACATTCTTCAAGCTTATCCTTTAAATCATCCTAGTCTTTTGTACTCTCTCCAAATTTGTAGTGCTTTCCATTCCTCTCAGTCCCATCTATTTCCTTGGTCTGTTAAGGGACAAGGTAAGCAACATTAGGATGTTTTTGCAATAAAAAAGGGTACTTCTAGGACATAGTTAGGTGGAGCAAGAGTATAAGAGCCAAATTTCTCATGAATATGGGACACTCGAACTTGAGATTTATAGTAGCAGTCATGAGGTGCAATGTGGTTTTTGAGACTTCATCAGATGGCCATTCTCCGGAATTAAATTGTGTGATAACACTGTGGTTGAGTTTGAAACTAGAGATTGAACATACATTTGGTATAATTTCAATATACATTTTCATCAATAAATGTAAAGCAATGGCTAAAAAATATTAGAAATTAATAAATAGAGAAGACATGGCAACAAGCAACAATACCTACAAAATTGTTACATTGAGAATCAAAGAATAAGCAACTATTGTGCACAAATAGAGACCAACGAAACTATCATCTTAACCCTTAACCCCTTAAACACTAATTCCCAAACCCTAACCCATTTAACCCCCTAAACCTCTAAACCCCTAACCCATTTAACCCCTAATCCCTAAACCTCTAAACCCTTAACCCCTAACCCCTAACCCATTTAAACCCCTAACCCATTTAACCCCATAAAACCTAAACCTCTAAACCCTTAACCCCTAACCCCTTAAATCCTAATTCCCGACCCCTAACCCATTTAACCCCCTAAACCCTTAAAACCCTAACCCATTTAACCTCCTAAACCCTAACTCCATTAACCCTTAACACCTAACCCCTAAAATCCTTAATTTCTAAATCCCCTAACCCCCTAAACCTCTAAATCCCTAATCCATTTAACCCCTAAACCCTAAACCTCTAACCCCTTAACCCCTAACCCCTTAAAACCCAATTCCAAACCCCTAACCCATTTAACCACCTATACTCCTAAACACCTAACCCATTTAACCCCCTATACCCCTAAACACCTAACCCATTTAACCCCCTAAACCGTAAACCTCTAGACCCCTAACCCATTTAACCCCTAAACCCTAAACCTCTAAACCCTTAACCCCTAACACATTTAACCCCCTAAACCCCTAAAACCCTAACCCATTTAACCCCCTAAACCCTAAACCTCTAAACCCTTAACCCCTTAAACCCTAATTCCTGACCCTAACCCATTTAACCCCATACCATAAACCCATTAACCCCTAACCCCTAACCCATAAAATCCTTAATTGTAAATCCCCTATCCCCCTAAACCTCTAGACCCCTAACCCATTTAACCCCCTAAACCCTAAATTTCTAACCCCTTAACCCCTAACCCCTAAAATCGTTAACTGCTAAATCCCCTAACCTCTTAAACATCTAAACCCCTAACCCATTTAATCTTCTAAACCCTAAACCTCTAACCCTTAACCCCTAACCCCTTAAACCCTAATTCCCAACCCCTAACCCATTTAACCCCCTAAACCCTTAAAACCCTAACCTATTTAACCCCCTAAACCCTAACCCCATTAACCCCTAACAACCCCTAATCCCTAAAATCCTTAACTGTTAAATCCCCTAACCCGCTAAACCCCTAACCCGTTTAACCCCCTAAACCCGAAACGTCCAACCCCTTAACCCCTAACCCATTTAACCCCCTATACCCTTAAACCCCTAACCCATTTAACCCCCTAAACCCTTAACCCTTAAACCCTAATTCCCAACCCCTAACCCATTTAACCCCCTAAATCCCTAAAACCCTAACCCATTTAACCCCCTAAACCCTAAACCTCTAAACTCTTAAACCCCTAAACCACTAACACCTAAACCCTTAACCCCTTAACCCCTAAACCCCTAAACCGTTAATGCTTAACCCATAACCCATTAACCCCTCACCTCTAACCCTAAAATCCCTTATTGCTAAATCCCTAACCCCTAACCCCCTAATCCCTAATCCCTTAACCATGAACTCATTATTCACCTAACCCCTAGCTGCACCTAAATCCCCTAACCCCTAAGCCCCCAATCCCTAATCCCTTTAAACACTAACTCATTATTCCCCTAACCCCTAAATGCACCTAAATCCCCTGACCCCTAACCCCTCAACCCCTAACTCATTATTCCCCTAACTCCAATCCCTAATCCCTTAACCACTAACTCATTATTCTCCTAACCCCTAAATGTACCTAAATCCCCTAATCCCTAAGCTCCCAATCCATAACCCCTTAAATCCTAAGCCCCCAATCCCTAACCCCTTAACCACTAACTCATTATTCCCCTAACCCCTAAACCCTAAACCTCTAACCCCTAAGCCCCTAATCATTAATCTCTTAACCACTAACTCATTATTCCCCTAACCCTTATAACGATCCTTAAAACCCGTTGGGATTAGCCATTCCAAACGAGAGCAGGTCTAGTTGGGACCTATGATCGGGTTAATTCCCCCTTGTTTGCAAGATGGAATACCATGAGCAAAACCATGGGTTGCAAAAACCTCTCCTAAATTTAGTATTTTATCTCAATTTTATTTTAAAAATTAATTAATTAATTTCTTTAAAAACTCTTCTAGATAAGTCACATAATTTTTTAAAGTTTGATGCCTTTCAAACCACTCATTGTCTAGTTCATCATCAATATTTTTAAAATAAATTTATTAAAATGAAATTGAATTGATTTTTGAAGCTTTCTTTTAAACAATAGTTGATATTACAAGGAATCACAGAATTCACTCAACATCCATCAAAACAACAATGGGTATGATATTAAAAATGATATTTGGAGGGCATAACATTAAAAATGATGTTTGGAAAAATGGAGGGAGGCAGTATTCATTTTTTGTTTAAATTTAATTCATTTTTCGTTTAAATTTTAGTCATTAGTTAAAATAACATTTCTCCCGCCCAAACTTTGGTTATCTCTCGCTAGCTTAGTGATCAGGGCTTTTATTGTGGGTCTTGTTCTTGCAACTGCGTTACTGCAATTTCTGCAATTTCTTCAGCTGAATATTCACAGAGATTTCCTTCGGATACCCATTTCATCAATGGAGCCAGACAAGTCTAATGTCGACTTGTTTGATGATAGTGGTGATGGAGGGAGTGAAAAAAGCATTGAAGAGCAGAATGAGGACGAGCGAATTCATGAAGACGACGATGAAGAGTGGCTCATTGTGGAGAAGGAGGATGCTTTTACCCATGGCAATTATTCTCAGTGATTCTTCCAGTCCACAGAATGGCCTCAGATTTATAGAGAATTTATGGATACATACAACATTGTTGCATCTCCATCAGTATCATTTGGTTGGATGCAACGCCAACCAAGGTTTGAACTTCCATGTTCTCAAAAAGGTAGTCTATTAACACAGGATGCACCTTACTGGGATTCCAGGAGACCATTACTAGAAAAGGAGGGACTTGAAGAGAACCCAACATATATACCAGTTTCTACAGAAGGGGAAAATAGAGGTGGATTTGATAAAAGGGTTGTTGACCGAGAGGCTGGAAATGCTATAGAATATCGAGGACAAAGCTGCAGCTTTGTGCAAGCAGTAGTTAATGGAGTGAATGTACTGGTTGGTGTTGGCCTTCTTTCTACCCCATATACTATTTTAGAAGCATGTTGGATAAGTCTAGCATTGTTGTTGTTGTTGCCTTCATTTGCTGCTACATAGGTATTCTCTTATGCTACTATTTTGAGAGCTAGGAAGGCATCTATACTTATCTAGATATTGGAGAGGTTGCACTGGGGAGACTTGGTCGTTTTTTTATTTCTATTATTTTGTACTGTGAATTCTATGCATATTGTGTAGAGTTTATCACACTGGAGGGGGACAATTTGACAAGGCTTTTTCTAGGTTTTAATTTTGATATTGCTAGGACTGAACTGAGTTCTCTCTATTCCTTCGGAATTTTAGCTACAGTGATAGTGCTACCGACTATTTGGCTGAAAGATTTGCGAAGCTAGTGGAGTGCTTGCAACTGTTTTGGTTATTGTCACAGTTTTCTGGGTGGGAGCCATATATGGGGTAGGTTTCCACCCCATTGGTTCACTGGTGAATTGGACCAACCTTCCTTTTGCAGTTGGTGTGTATGGGTTCTGTTACTCTGGCCATTCAGTATTCCCAAACATCTATATGTCGATGGAAGACCTCACTCAATTTGACAAAATACTAATTTTGAGTTTTTTTTTTTAAATTTTTAAATTTTAAATTTTAATTTTAATTTTATTTTTATTTTTTTATTATCTATCCAGTGCCTTTAAATCTCCTCCTGCTAAAATCTCATCTTGGCACAATTTCCCATTCCCTAGTCTTGCAGCCACATTCACTGCCCTGTCTGAAATTAATTGTAAAGCTATAAATTTGATGCCAACAGAAAGTGAACATGTTTTAAAGGTCGATCTGAAGCAAACAAAGAAAAGAAAATCAGACAATATAGACAAACCTGGAAAGAAAGATGTTATCAAGGGGATCAATGATCAGTCTATTTCTGTATCTGATTTTTAGTTAGAGGTTGTTGAAGAAAAAGTGAATTTGAAGAAGAAGAAATGCAAAGACAAGAAAGAGATGGATGAAATAACTTTTCCTCAAGGGAAGCCAATGCAGTCGATTGCAGGCATAGAATTTTCACCAAATGATGTTGGATCAGCATTGCAATTTCTCTAATTTTTCTCAGCATTTGAACAAGTATGTACTTCTTATCCATACTTCTTATCCAAAATGTGTTTTAAGTTCATATATATGGTTCAAACTGAAAATTTTGCACCGTGGATATTTTCTATTACATTGCCATAGTTACACCTTCAGCAGTACCAATTTTCTGCTACAAACACTCTAGTGTGACAGTATGAAGTGGAAAAAGTTTACATTATTGTAGTTATACCTTCAGAAGTACCAATTTTCCACTACAAACACACTAGTGTGACAGTATGAAGTGGAAAAAGTTTAATACTGGTTAGTTTACACCATGATTTGGGCTAACATCACTTCCTACGTATTCAGTTCTTCATTTTTGCATGTTAGATATAGCCCATAACACCTTTCCATTCTTTGAGAGCTATGCTTTTACACTAGTCAACAATAATTGTTATAGAAGTATTTTTATTGTTAAAATAAAAGTAATATTTCCAACGAAGACTTTTGGAAGTATCTATAAATGAGGTCTTATAGATGTACCTTACCGATTGATGACAATATATGCTATGCTTAGTGAAAGTGAAATACCCAAGCCTCTCTGATCATCAAGAAAATATGGTTTTGTAAGGTCTCTATATTATAATGAATTTCCACTGTGTTGCTATCCACATGCTTATATTGCAAGTATGAAAGTTTAGTCCTAATTGTCAGGCCTTGAATTTGGTTCTATTTGAAGCAGCTCCTCTTGTTATAGGGCTTTGACACATGCTTACCATTCAACATAGCAGTATGTGCTAAACTTTGTATTCATAAACAAATGAGCAATGATGACTCAGAAATGCCACTAAATGAATGAAAAAACCACTGTTCTACGGGGATGTGTCCCTTAGGGTGGGAGGGGGCACCTCCATGTTTCCCATGTTCCCAAGGTGTATTTTTCTTGTAGGATGCTCCAAGAAACATTTTTCCACATATCTCTTTTGGGAAATGTGGTGAAACATAGAGGGAAATGAATTTTCCCAAAAGGGTTTTTTTAATTTTCCCTTTTTTCGGACGATTGAAGAAACATTTCTATACATATCTCTGTGGGAAACGTAGATGGAAAATTTTCCCTCATGTGAAGGATGCATTTTCCAAAAGGAGGGCTTAAATCCTTTCCCTATAGAAAATGCGCTTTTGGATGTCTCTTAGAAAAAATGAGTTGCCAATTTTTATGGTGTCCCAAATGCTTCTACTTGCTTGTTTGACCATCCCTATACGTGCAACCAAGACTGCGATTCCTTCTCTTCCTTTTCCAAGTGACTCTTTATTCACGTTGTGTTCACACTTTCCAATGCCATTGCAACCCTCACCTAGTCCAATATACCATCATTTCGACACGAGTCGTTGATCCACATTGTACTTTTGACTAAACAATGCTCATTAAATTGTACTTTGTCAATTTTGGATTTTTGGCCATGTTATTAGAACCCCATTGTCAAGGTTCCTAGTGTAGTCAATGTTCTTTATCCACGTTGTGCTCACTCTTTCAAATGCAAGTGCAACCCACACCTAATCCAATATACCATCATTTAGACATGAGTAGTTGATCCACATGGTAATTTTAACTAATCAATACCCATTAAATTGTGCTTTGTCAATTTTGGATCTTGTTCACAATCAGAGCATAACATGGTCTTAATGTTGTGAAAGCTCAGTGACATTTTATTATATAAATCCTGTATTGATGTGTCAGTCCAAATTTTGCACAAGTGGAGGCATTGAATGGATTTCCCAAAAGGTTGTATTCTGTTTCCATAATGCTTCAGGCATTTCCAGTAAAACACTAAAAGCTAGATGGCAAAGATATTTGTGTATTTCATATATTGTCATTGAAATATTGAATGATGCTGGAATTGTTGAAACTGTCAATTTCACTCTTAAATGGTCCTTGAATTGAGTTTTAACTCGTTGATATCTTTGTTTCTATGGAATTAAGTTTAGTAGCATCATAACAACTTTGAGTTCTATTATTCATCAAGTTTTGTACAACCTTTGGAATTGGAATTGAGTTCAGTAGCTACATAACAACTTTGAGTTCTCTTCCACATCTGGGTACTTTCCTATGAAATCTGTCACATATGCAAACCTCGAAAGGGTGAGAATACACAAGAATAAGCTCATGGGATAGATACCCATTTCACTCTCAGGGCTCCCTCATGTTTATATGCTACTGTGTGTCAGCAACAATGGCGTTCATAAGGGGAGGACTCTCCCATGACAACCCAAATCAATGGCGGAGAGAAAAAACCCAAACGGACCAGATGATTAGACACTTCCAATTTTCGTGACAAGAATCAAACCACTCCATATCCCTGCTAGGGTAGGATATATATCTTATAATTTAGAAGTTAGAACTATATATATCTTATATATAGTTGGAAGTTAGAATTACTTTCTTTATGGGGTTTATCATGAAAAAAACAGTAGTTGGAAGTTAGAGTCAACTGCTCTATCGGGATTATCATGAACAACAACAGTTTTATTTTGTCACCAAAAGTTCATTGAAACTGCAATTTGAGACAGATGGCAACGAACAAGAATTTGAGAAAATTATAAATTACTTTGTTAACATAAATGAATTATGAAACCAACCCATTAAATGGTTTTCATATTGCTCAAGTAATTATCTGGTAACAAAAGTTGAACTATTTTGCAGAGATGCAAACTTTTCGGTTAAATTCATCTTAATGTTTTCCCCTTCCTGGAGAGTGCCATGAACCTCTGATACCATGTCATCACCACGAAACTATAAAGAATATGAAAACAAACAACAAATCCAAAGCAAATGTCCACTGGCGATGTTATTAGAACCCAATTGTCGAGGTTCTTAGTGTGCTTGATGTTCAAGGTGATCAAAGGTTATAGAGCTTTTGCAAATTTTAGTGGTATGTAGAAGTAATTAATTGATTTTTAGTAATAAAAGTTTGTTCCACTTGTATATTGTGCAAGATTTTAAAAGGAAAAAAAGATCTCTATCACTTTTTGGATAATATAATTGGATTGTTTACATATATAATCACAAAATATAGCCAATAAGTGAAAAAAAACTAGGTATGGAAGGCAACAACCCCCACAAAATTATTATTCGTATACTCTTGGTATTCTAGCACTTGTGTAATAAGTTGGAGAGCTTGTCTACTAGGGTATTGAGTTCATGGTATATATGGCCATAAGAGAACCAATCCAACTTGTTGTAGACTTGTTTGATACCTTGCAAAATGTGAGCCAAATGAGGGGCCACTATGCTGAGTTTGTCGCAGACTCAATCCACAACAAGTTTTGAATCCCCAAAAATATTTAGTTTTTTGACATCTTTTTGGTTGACCACATTGACAAGAGCCTAGAGAGTTGAAAATTCAACTCTCATGTTTCTGCCCATACTGGGATCATATTTGATATGCAAAAAATGAGCAAGTTTTGCATATTTCTTTCCACAATGATTTTATTTCATTTCTTTGATCTTTGATGTTGTGTCATCAATTAAAGATTCCATTCCTCCTTTAGCAGGACTGCCTACATACAGACTCCACTTTCAGGTTGTGTTTCTTTAAGTGGTTCACGCCAAATGAATTTCTACTCATCGATGTTGGCTGGGTCATATGGTAATATTTCATCTACTTTTCATCAACCTTTAAAGACAAAAACTGGCATATCAAATGATTCACACCCATTAATAGGACAAAATAAACTGGCTACAATCCATTCTGGTGAGATGCTGGATATATTGAAACCATTCCCACAGGCTTCAGAAACCACTCTGGATCCATTTCAAGTTCTGGATGGAAAGAAAAACTCCTTGCCAAAATATCATGGCAATTAATCAAGTTCTCTTGCAGTTGCATTTGTCAACAATGAAGATAATTGTAGTTTACAGTTTTCCATCATTCCTCCATCTGAAGTATTGAATATAGATAAAGCAGATGGAGTTAAACTGTCACCAGTGAACATGCCTATTGTGACAACATGTGATCTCTATGATGGTAAGGTTTCAAATTGTTCTATAGTTTCTACACTTGAGTCTAGATTAGATCATCATACTATTGAAAAGCAGAAAATTTTTTCTAAAAAACAAGCAGGTCTTTCAACAAATGGATGTTCAAATAAGATGACAAAATCTGAGCACAAGCCTAAAAAGCAGTAGATGCAACAACATGTGGCATTGGTAGGAAGCTCTTCAAATATGGAAAGGGAGTCAAAAGGAGAGGTGGTTGCAGAGGAGTCTAAACTTAGCGGTTCTCACAGGCAGGTGGAGGAGTTACTTTTGAGTCAGACTTCATCATTTACCTCAACAAATCCTTCAATGACAGCCTACAGAAGACAATTAAATTTGATGATGGAGGGGATAATTATGACCTAGCTATAGAAACAATTATGCATTCTTCACTGCCAGAGCCTGATTCTGTAGCCCATCCTTGTGGTTCATTTAGCAATCCCAAAAAATGTGAAAATATATTATTGCCAAAGAAGTCACCACGAAACATGGTTAATGTTGTGGACTCTCCCTCGTTAAGGATATCAGGAGTTTCAGCATTTGTAGATGAGATCACCGAAAGGAATATTTCCAGGGGAAACTTGGAACCTTTACAAGATTCAGAATCTGTGAGTGAATTGATCATTGTTGATATGTCTTCATATTTGCGAAGCTTTGGTGAGGGATATGAAGGAAAAACAAAAACTTTTGGGCTAGTTATAGATTTTTCTACAAAGGATGCTAGAGTAGTAAAGAAAGTAGCATAAGATATGAAGTTTGATAACAATAACGTTCTTGTAGGAACATTGAAGAGCCCAACATGCACTGAGGACGACATTAAATCATATTCAAAACCTAGAAAATTGAAGAATAAACAATTTGAATCAACAAGCGACAATGCTAGACAAAGCTGCAACAATAATTTTGTTAATTCTGTAATTGGAGAGAAGAAAGATCTTGGAAATGTTCTCCATCCTAAGCATGGGATTGTTGTGGTTTCTGATTCCCCATCTGAGTTGTCAAGCTCACTTGATGCTGACATAAACAAAGAGCTGGCTTATTTTTCCAATTCTGTTATTGGAAAAGAAAAATCTAGTTTGCATGTTGGGGAGAGAAAAATCAATGGAATGCATGAGAGTAGGTTGGCATCTCAACTGGCTACACATGAAAATGGCATAGTGGTTGTTGATCAAAATCTACTCAAAGAGAAAAAGGGTGAAGTGTTAGTTGTATCTGAGCAGTCAACAACAAATACATGCAAGGTGTCTGAATGGGAATTACAATCAGAAGCTACAACAGTCCTCCCTAAAGCTGATATGGCTATTTTGGAGGAAAAACTAGGTTTTCTGTCTAGTAACAAAGTTGTTAACTACAAACAATCTTCTGGATATAGAAGCAAAGGTAGGGTTAACCATGATAGTGCTAAATTACTTGGGGAAGGATCAACTGCCAATGTGAAGGTAATTGACACACAAGATAAGGGTCAAGTATCCACCACTAATAGTGATATTTGTGAAATTTTTTCTCAACTTCAGGTGTCATCTTTTCCTGTTGAAAGTGAAGGAAAGCAAGATTTAATATCTAGATTGACAGAAAAGGAGAATAAAATTTCTTCCAATGTTTCTGCGAAGAAGAGCGTTGAAAATATTGGCGATGTTGCCAAGGTAGTAGTTGTCAACAAGAAGAAGAAAAAGAAGGATTTTTCTAGTAAGGCAGATGTTGCAACTCCCACTAGGATTTATATAGTGCTTATAAGGTTCAAGAGGAGAAGGAGGAAGTTGTGAACCTTCCAGAACCATCCAAAATAGTAACTGATGATGTCAAGTGTAAGACTTCTTCAAAAGAGCTTGAGAAGCAAGTTCTGAAAGAAAGGTTTGCCGGAAGAAAGGTTTTCATCTCACACCTTTGAGCAAAGGAGCATGGAGGTCTCTTTTTCAAAAGGGGATCCAATTATTGGAGGGTTGCCCAAACATGTTGCAGAGATTGAGGGCAACAACGTTGTTAGATCTGGAGTTGATCTAGTGCCTCATGCAGAGGAAAGAGGAGCTCTTGCTCCAAATAGAGGGATGCTTGCATCTTTGCAAGGAAGTCCCCAGGATCTCATGTGTAGAGATCAAGGAACAACTCATGCTCTATCTATTCCATTATGGAGGAGGTGTGAAACCATGGATACATAAGGAGGAAGTAGGGAGAAGACCAAGCATCATGAGATGAGGATTATACATCCCTATTCATTTTTGGAGGTTGATGCACCTATGAAGGTGATTGGATTGCGCAGTGGAAGCATGGACAGATTTGTTCATCCATACATGTAGTCACCTCTTGATGATGATGTCTCACTGCATAGAGACATTTTGCCGGGAAGACCACTGGATCAGCAGAGGAGGATGGATGCTTCACATGTTGGGGCACCAATCATTGATTTTAGGAGGGTGGAGACCTGGAGAGAGCTTGATACAGCATTGGGAGTCTGGGGTAGACTCAAGGAGAGAGAGAGAATTCTCTCAACATCATCAGTACCCACTTCCATTTTAGATTCTGCGTTGTGGCAGAAGCAGTAGAGGAAGGACAACAACCTTCCAAATTGTATCTTTGACATAGGATATTTCAAAGCAGATGGTGACCATATGATAGATGCTCTTCAGGAGAGATCATCAGCGCTATCACTATGGAGGATAGATCCATATTGGAGCTCCCAGCTGTCAGTGGAGTATTCCAAGTATCTTTTTACTTGCATGATCTTGGATGGCCAGTTGCATGAGGAGGCATATTCAATCATAGATGGGGTCTTATTTTATCATGGTAGGATCTTCTTTCCTAGAGCTTCCAAGCTCGAGGAGAAGTTTCTACATGTAGCTCGGGAGGATTTCCTTTTCAGTCCCACTTGTTCTATGAGAGCATATCGCACCATCATGGAGGGGTATTCTTGGATGGGCTTTGAGGAGGAGATATATCAGCATATGAGCAGATGCATAAACTAGATGGAGATGGAGGAGAGACATGACTCTTTGAGAGAGTTAGCATAGCCACCTCTTTTCTCTTTGAAGATGAGAGGAGATTCACTTATGATCCACTCCACTTGTATGAGAGGAACATATGGTAAGGGTGATTATTATTTTCATGATTATTTATATGATGTATGTCCCTTAACCATACATGTGCAGGATGTTGCTCCCAGGAGGAGCATTATTTCTTTAGAGCTTTATGGTCTAGTTGAGGCCATAAGCATGATTGATGAGCATTCCCTAGGAGGACTTGGGGAAAAGATATATTATGGAGGACATGATCATTGTACACTTTGCATCATTCACTTCCTCCATACTTATGAGGAGATTGGAGTAGCAGGCAAGTGGTTGAGAGTCCACACTTTTTATTAGTCTCTATTACAGTTGAGGGTCAAGCTGCACTGGTTACACCTGAGGGACCATTGTCCTTCTCATTTATTGCATATGGCAGCAAGTATGATTCTCATATTTTCTCCCTATGGCTCTATTGTTTCTGTCTTTATGAGGAGAATACTTGGGAGAGAGACACATTGGGTGAATGTGTCCTTTGAGGGAGAAATTCCTCATACTATTTGCACTACATGTTCTAAGGGGAGCATGGGATATGATTTGGTTACCTTAGCAACATAGTTGTCACTTTATGAGGTGAACCATATGATGGAAATGATGCCATATGATGATGATTTCCAACTCATCATATATGGAGATACTTGGGCCAGCTTGATTTGCAGCGTTGGGGTAGAGGTCTTTAGAGGTCTAGTCCTCATCTTGCCACTTGAGGGGAAACTTATTGCATCCCATGGACAACCAACACTCTACACTTATCATAAGTGGAGAGATGGACAACGAGGGGTAGGTTACATTGCTTACCATGTGCAGATTTTCATCCCACCCACTTTGCCGGAGCCAAAGGTGGATGACAGCTTTCAGGAGTTGCCTAGTTGGAAGGTGACTCATTTTGCATGGCTCATAGCTTGGAGATGGGGAATCCATATGGGGAAGATATTTCCCATTATATTTCAGATCCCATTCTTCAAAGGGACCTCTAGACATCACTTTGCTATCTTCTTGAGTATTTCACCTTTACATGACGATGGCTTGATAACTGACTTACATGCTAAGGAGGAGCATTGTGGAGATTTGATTGATGAGATAGCATCACCTTCCTTGGAGGAGATCATCATACAGGGATGCTATAGGGAGAGGAGAAGAAAAGAACTTAGTCTATCCTTGCACTTGCTTGAGGACAAGCAATCTTTGAGAGGGGAGGAATGTAATGTTCCAAAATTTTCATGAAGAAAATTGGAACATTAATTTTTGCTTATTTCATCTAGGAGGTGAATAAAATGGGTAAAAGGCCCATAAGTAGGAATAAGATCCTTCATAATGTGAAAATGATCATCAAAGCAACTTATTTTTCACCTTCTAATGTGAAAAGCGGGGCAATTTGCATGAGGAAAAGGTCAAGTTTGACCAAGTCAACAACGTTGCTTAAGAGGTGTAGCTTGCATGAGAAGACATCGCAGTTTTGGAGGGAGAAAGATTCCTTGTGGATGAAACCCTAATGTGTGGGGTCCATGGCAAAGAGGCATTCACTTGTATAAGAAGAGGAGGAGGCAGCCATAGGGGGATATCTTGGATCATTTGATTATTTGTCTATTCAGACAAATTGCAAACTCCGACTGTTCAACAGAGTTGCAGTGCTGCTTAGCACGAGGGATTCCTATTTAGGATTTCCTCTCCTTCTTGAGAGGCCTCTTGAAGGATTGCACTTCATCTTCTCCATGTCTTGGCTCAAGGCCAAAGCCATTCTTCATATACTGCGTTATCTCTGCTCAAGAATAACGTTGTGTTGTTGGGGCATTGCAGTGGAGGGTTCCACAACACTTCTCTTTGGCTTATCTTTCAAAGGAGGGAGTTTCTCTTGCTCCAGGAGGTTAGTGAAAAGGATTTCAGAGATATATTGCACATCTTGGCATCAAGGCCAACATCTCCCATCATAGACAGCGCAGTTCATCCTCAAGACTATGTTATTTCAGTACACACTTGCAGTGAGAGGTTGCACCAGCTTCTTGGAGGGCAAGATTTTCAGTGTCGGGATCAGCCTTGCATTGAGAGATCCATTGGAGGAGGTTTCTTTCAGTTTGAGCATCATCTTCAGCCATCTCCATGTATTTCTATTATTGAGTTGCAGTTGCTGCCCAGCAACTCTGGCATTTCTACAAAAGTGCCAATTTCATGTATATTGTAGCCAATCCTTCCAAGGATTGTGTACTAGTGTTGTATTAGTGTTTTCAGGGGTTGAGAGCTTGCTCCCCCTCTTTATTTGAGTTGATATTGATATATCACTATATTTACATTTTGTATGTTGCAGTCTCCATTCATAACTGTGCAGTCATAGCTAGAGCATAAATACATAGTAGTGTTTTGTCCCATTTCATGTACTTGTCTTGTTGAGGCTTTCATTTCCAAGCTTGAGTGATTGGATCCTCAAAGCATTGTACACATTTGCTGCTATATTATTCATTGATCAGCTATTTACTTCTTCATGTGCCATGGCTCAATAGAATAACGTTATCTTTCCATTGTATGTTCATACATTGCTACAACCCCATTCCTTGGGAAATTTCTGAAGGGAACTAGGTGTGAGAGGCTTGTCTCACCACCCTAGAAGGATCTCTTTGGTCCCAACCCTTGGATTTTGGTCTTAGACACATTGGTCTAAGGGATCCAGATCTTGGTATCAAATCCTACTGCCTCCATTTCTGGAAAATGGGTTTTCCAGCTATGGATTGCTAGCCATTCCTAAAAAGGGAAATTACAAAAACACAACGATAATGTTTTGAAGTGATGAAACACCATTTCATGTGTAAATTGTAGTCCAACCAATATTAAGTTGGAAAATCATATTGTAATACTTTAACATTTCATATAATATAATCTATGTGGTTGAAATTATTTATAGTTGCACTTGATATTATTTAGTATTGTATTAAAATATGAGACTTTGTCTTTTCATATTAGATGAACATGCACATTGTATGACATTTTTTAAATGATACAAATTAATTTATGTTGATTAATTATGATCACAAAATAAATTTAAAACTATTAAATTAGTAGTTTATATTGATTAATAATGAACACAAATAAAATGAATATATGACTAAATTAGTCATTTATAATGATTATTAATGAAAGTAAATGAAATGAATATAAACTACTAAATTAGTCATTTATATAATGAATAAATTACGAATGCAAATGATAAACTTGTGACTAAAAATGACAACTAAATTTTGCATATATACAACTATTAGTAGCTAATTTACAGTATCTTATAACACGACTAAATTTAGTCATATTTCTTCGTTCATTAATTGGTTTCAAACGATGACTAAAATTTTCATATATATGATTATTAGTAGTTAATTTGGTCATATTTCTTTGGTCATTAATTCATTTTCTCAGGTGATCATATAGTAATATATTTTGTTGTATATTTGGTCATTAATTGTGACAATTAATGACCAAATCAAAGATTAAATCAATGACCAAATTAATGATCAAATCATTGATTAAATTAATGATCAAATTAATGACTAAATTAATGACCAAATATACAACTAGACAACAAAATTGAGATAACCAATTAATGACTAAGCTAAAAACGACCAAAAGTTGGTCACGTTATAAGATACTGTAAATTAGCTACTATTGGTCACTGACCGAAAAATAGTCATTTATATGCAAATTTTAGTCATTTTTTTAGTAACTAATTAGCCATTTTGTACTAGTGGAAAAAGAAAAAATGTGTTGTATAACTATAAATAAATATGCAAGTAACAGTAAAGTAAACTAAATATAACATAAAGTAAACAGTTAAACATGCATCAATCTAAACCCAAGGAGGTGGGCTTCCCAACAACTAGTCTATGGGTGGGAAAAAAATCTAGTCAAAACACAAAAAAATAGCCAATGGATCTAAATTTGGGAGGGACAATGATCTAAAGGTCAAATTTTCTAGAAATAGGTGCATAAAACAACAAAAAAACCAGAGGGAAAAATGCTGCAAATGACATGGCGAAAGGCTACAACTTGAAGGGAAACAGAGGGGACCCTAAAGGAGGACCAAACAAAATTGAAAAGAGGTGTTTTGGATGGATGAATAACCAATCTAAAATGGATCTGAAGGTATAGGATCAGATCTAAAAAAATGGTTGAACACACTGAGATCGCAGACGACTTGCTTCAGCTAAACTCCTCCTAGAAAGGTGAAAGCATACTGAAGCCCTAGGGAGATTGGTTCCTACTTCGACGAGTAAAACAGAGCAAGTACAAGTACAAAATGGGTGGAGACGGAGGTCATACAACCCTGAACAATAGCCCAGACAAACCCAAAAAAATCACAGAAAAATTCCCACAAAAAGTACAGGTCGCAGTTTTTGACCTGTTTTTTGCAGAGGTCGCAGGTTTGAGATTGTTTTCTACATCCTGAAGGTTGAGGTCGCAAGTTTTGGCCCAAAATGTGTGACCTGCACTTCCGACACTCTTGGGAGTTGGTTTAAAAAAAAGTGTCGTCTTAGATGCGGTTGATACCTGTCACCTACTCAGTAGGCCCAGAAACACACAGAAGTTAGACTTTTTATTGTTTTAGGCTTTTAAGCCTAAAGGTTAAAAACAACATCAAGAAAAGAAAAACAAGAAGTTGAAGAAAAACCCTAGGGGTTGAAGCAGCTGGTAATGCAGGGATCTGAAAAACAACAGCGGTCGTAATTATAAACCCGAGTGGAGTCGCCAGTTGTTAGTGTGAATTCTAATCGCAAGCATACGAAAAAAGCCCACTTTAGCTTTGCATAACAAACAACCATAACATCAAAGATGGTTGCTAATTTCTTTAGATCTACAATTATTGACCAAGATAAATGCTACAAAATCCAGATCTATGCAGTAAAAGACATTAAATAGAAAATAAAAGTAATATTTGCTCCATGCATCCAATAGACAAGACAAGAATATTTGTAAAGAATTTATGTATTTATGACACCTAGGAAGGAAACATAAAAAGATGCTAACAGTCCCCCTCAATGGGATGGGTTCTTGTATGTCCTCAGCACTTCATATCTAAGATCCTTCTTTCTTGATGGTGTAGAAAATCCAGACAAAAATGGAACTCAAGGGGAGTTCACAAGCAAAAAGATAGAAAAATATGACAATGTTGGAGGATCAAAGTCAGACCAAGAGTATAGATCTAGAGTGATATTTAGGCAAAAAAAGGTGGTGAATGAGTGGAAAAACCCTTCTATTTATAACAAAATATTGAGTTAGTCTAGATATTGGTGCATAATTAAAATATTATTAACCAAATCTAGATCCAACTTTTATGGAATATTTTATTATATTAGTTGGAGGGAAAAAATAATTTGAATTTGGTCAAATCCCTTTATTTGTAAATAATAAAAAAATAAATGATTTATTTATTATTTTAAGAGTGTGGTTGAATAATAATTAAATAAATAGTGATTTATTCAATTATTTATAAACGATTTAGTCAAATTTAACAAGGAATATTATTTAAATAAGGTTTAAATAATTATTCCTAGAAAATAATAAGATAAATAGTGATTTATCTAATTAATTTTCCAGTTTTGGGTTAAATATGACCAGGAATATTAATTAAACTGTTGTTTAACTAATTATCCCTTGAGGAAAATCAAACGAATAAGGATTTATTCAATTACTCCTCATGGGGTTTATTGTTTAAACCATAAACAACTTAATAAATAATGGATTACTAAGTTATTTTTCATAGTGAAAGCAATTTTACTTAGGGTAAAATTGATCTTACATGGTGTACTTTGGTCCATCTAATAGTAACTGGTTAGATGACAAAAAATTGGTGTAACAACAACAACAATAGCTATAATGGCACCACAACCACTCTGCAAACTACAACTGGTCACAACTTTAGAACAACAAATATAAATAGACTGCAGGGACTCGTGATGGTAGCGAACATGGCTACAATTGGACTAGCTAACAATGACAATGACTCAGCAAGAGAATGAAAAACCCCTTAATTCTTTTATCCAAACCTCACACTCAAATTTTCTCCTTCATGATGTGAGATTCAAAATATTATTTGCTATGTTGAGCTCTCCGCTGTGCGAAGAGGCTTAAGCCATCTCTATATGCTTAGTCTTTTGGGTCTCTCCCTTGGGGTATTGCATTCCCATCTCATCATTAAATAGATATTAGATAAATTAGAAATAATCTAGAATCATTTCATATTAATTTCTTCTAAAAATATTTAGGATTCACATGAATTTTTTTATGGGAAATAAACAAATTTTATAACAATATTTTGAATAATAATGTCTAAAAATATTTTTATAAAAATAATAGAAATGGTAATTAAATGTTTGAATGCTTTAGTTAATAATAAATATTACCCTTTAATAGAACCATATAAATTTGTTTAAAAAAAAAAATCTATCATTACATACCAAATTTAATAAAAACATATGCATTATGTTTTTAAATTATACCAATTTTCTATAAATAAAAATTGTATATTTAAAATAATGTATTACCTAAAAATTTATATAATTTTAAATTTTTTAATCATATTTATAGGGTTTTGGATTTTCATTAAAAATCTCGCACCATAATTGAGAAACATTATTATACACCATCATAGATTTTCTGGGTAATAATCCATCCATTACGAAGAAAGAATGGCTAGAATTTTGCCTTTGAGGTTTGATTATATTTGTCGATAAAATAGTGACAACTCGGGGCCACTTTTCACATTGAGTCAAGTGAGTCACTGGTCTCCTCTCTTTTGTCAGACTGTGGAGTATGCCAGTAATGTTGGAATATGTAATTCCTACTTGTCTCAGTTGTGACTTTCTATGTATGGAGTATCTTCCTATTCCATAGGAGTTAGCGAAATCTATAGGTTCCTAGTTTGGTGTGTGGTTGAGATATTCTCTCAACCAACTTATTGTGCATCCAAGATAGTTTCCCTATCTTGAGATAATACTTCATGTATATATGTAATTCTATTTTATTAATAGAATGTAGTGTGCATGCTTAGATTCTAAGATGGTTTTAGAGCCCATATGGGCCTGGGCCTTGGCCCCTCATGGGCCGAGGAAAATAAATGAGTGTGTTTGTATTATATTTATTTTTCCATGGGGAGTTGCGAAAGTGGTGAGCGATTTTCTAGACGAAGCGTAGTGTAGAACGAGGTTGTAGAAAGGAGAGATGTTGTGTGTTCTCCCTGATTGCCGCAAATAGCCCAAAGATTAGATCTGTCGTGGAAAATTTGTGGAAATTTGACATTAAATTCCACGAATTTACCATGTTGGGGGCTAGTCCATCATGTTACCCCTCCTGGCCTCCGATGGCTTCTTTTCTGTCACCATCCTCGTCTGTGGTGGCTTCAAACTGGGTGCGTAATGGAACAAGCGTGGCTACAACCACCTCGCCTCTTTGAGTTACGGGTGAATTCCGGTCATGGAAAGAAACTCGGCCTCGAAAATGGAGAAAATGTTGATAGATAGAATGATGGGCATCCCAAGAGGCGGGAGAATGAAAAGGGCCATTTCGTTCCTCAAAATCCCTTCAAATATGTAGTGTGGAGATGATTGCGCGGTGCAATGAATCAGAATTCATTCAAGCTGGTGTTAACACAATATTGGATATTGGCTGCGGTTTTAGTAGTTTTGGGGCTCATCTCTTCTCCAAAAATTTATCAACCATAAATAGAAACACAGTGGGTTTGGATATGCAATTGGTGAGCAGTGGGAGTCATGTTGGCAGCAAAATTTGACCTTGTTCAAGAAGGTCGCGAATACGCCCAGTGGCAGTTGGGTTGTAGTTTGCATCCATGCTGTCAGAAGTGGCTGAAACGATATGGTGAAGTTACCATGCTTAAACTTGAATTGTTGATCCACCTCTTGCCAATTCGGCCTAGTGAAGTTGCTACATGGCTCGTGACCACTGCAGGGAGATTTGTTGGCAAATTTGATGTGTTTTTGGGCAATAGATCACTCTTCCTTATCTGCGAGTGACTTTGGTGAGTGAAGATATAAATTCAGTTGTTGGTTTTAAAGCATGATCGTTAGTGCATGCTTGGGTAATTAGAAGTTTTTTTATGATGAAAGTATATTGGAATTAAAATCAATATACATATTGAGATTATTCACCTCAATATGAAGTTATTTTTGTTAGAATTGACTACTCTAACAAATGACAGTTTAAGCATGGAGTTCCAAGACTTAATTGACAAAAAAAAAGTTGCCCGAGATGTGAATAATGATAAGATGAGGTAAAGGAGTAGCAAAAATTATTATGATGGAAAACAAAGCTGGAAGTTTGTGTTATGCAGATTAATCCCTCTTGCGGACAAGAGAGATCTCCCTAGTATTCTACAAATATCTAGAAACAAACATCCATTTGTAAATCATTTTCTCTAGATTATTTGCAATTCAAAATTATTATAAACAAAGAAAGAGGACATGCCCCTACCTTGAAATCCGACGTTTGGTGTAGTCTTTTATCCAGTTTCTCCAAAGAGGCTTCTTCAGTAAGTAGAACCTGCAATCAAAGACAGACAAAAGAATTAAAAGCACCTGCAACATATAATAATTAAGAACAACTTAGTGATCAAGGAGTCTAAGTATTGAATTATTCAAATAAGCGCAAGAACAACTCAATGAGAAAAGGAGATCCATATGTATTACCTTGAATGAAAAGAGTAACTTTACAACTTGATGCCTTGATGTAATACAAGTTTCTCCCGTGGTCCTGAAAAATTGTTCCTCCTTCATTTTGACAAGCCTTCCTCTCTTTGAACTAGCATGAAGTTATGGACATAAGTGTGTGATCATTCTCATGCCAACAATAACTAGTGTAGAGAGTATTCTCTCCTGAGAATTTCTTTAGCAATTACCATATACAAGGTACCATCTACCCTTGAGACTGAAACATGAGCTCAATTTATAGGGAAATGGAGGTAGTTTCAGTTCCATGAAGAGGGGGATGGATTCCTCTCATGAAGGGATTTGAGCTCCATAGACCAAGGGATAATCTCCATGAGTGGAGGGATAAAGCTCGAACTAATCGCGCGTCTAGAAGCTTCCAGTTGTGAGAATATTCATTTAGCTGGGCTTCTAGAACTTACTTTGTCCTTTATTTGACTGTTTACGGGGGTCCGCAGGTTTTATAAGCAGAACGTGCAGGATCTTCCACAGGCTATAGAACAAATATTTGCGGATCCACAGGAAAGAGCTAGGAAAAGTGCGTAGTTAGACTTTAAGGGTTTTAATGAGATTTTCTTCAATTCCAAGACTTGGTTTATGAACATCAGGTTTTTTTACTTCTAAGGAAGCATAATATAGGTAGTGATGAGCCTATATAGGTAGTCAAATGTCATGGTGACAAAATAACATGTAACAGATTGCCCCCTAAAGTGCGAAGTCTGAGGTAGTTCGGAAGAGTGAAGTGCTTTATCATTCCGAGGATTGGATTACAGACACACCGGTCGAAAACCTGTAAAAACATTCAATGCAAGCATGTATATATATATATATATCATCACTGAGGTAGGTATTCCCATACTCAGATCAAAACTAACTAAATGTTCTGGTACATAAATGATTTTAAAATTACATCAATAGTAGACACAGTATGGGTACAGCCATTTTTCATAAGTAGGCTACTGTATTATGAATAATAAAACTCCTCGTAGCCTGGATGGTGGAAACTAGATCCAGGGTCTTGATTTCCATTTTCCGAGCTAGTACGATTACATCCATGTGATTGATTGTCTCGAAGTCGAACATGGTAGAAACCACTTGATTACCAGTCAATGATGTGAACTGTTAACAAGCATGAGAGAAACCACCAATAATAACAATGGCTCTAAAAGTACTCAATACAACCCACAAAGTGTGAATGAATGATTTGCAGTCGAACACTTCATGGAATCATTCGATCAAAGGTCAATGATGCAACTTGTCGTCGAAAGCGAGAAATCTGCCTTTAGGGCATGTTGATCCCAAGGTACTGATAGGATTCTAGATCAACTTTCTAGATGATGAGCTATCGTCGATAGAAAGTGACCCGTCGCAGGAAAGCTCACGACATGAAACCATTATATCATGTTTTGAAGAAATATTTGCAAGGATTGACTCAGGGATGGTCAACACGAATGTAGACAAATGTTTGCAATGAATGGTTTATTTGAACTATCATTTGAACACATAACGACACTGCAGATGGTTTGGTAACAATTGACCTAAAGCTAATACCCAGAAACCGGCTGAAGACTTTCAATGTGGTTTGATTAACTGTTAGACAAAGGAGTTTCCCAACCCAAGTACAAGTGTAACAAAAGTGTCGTGTTCAAGAGTGGTACACTGCTTTTAAAACAAGGGTGACAACTGGATTCCTTTTCTCTCTTTTTGCCCCACCATTATTAGCAAGTACCTATTTATTTTTGACAAGCTTGAGGAGGATAACATTTTTTTGTTGTGTAAGCTCATCCTTCGGATGAGTCCATCTTAGTATTAAAATCTAACCCTAAGAAAGAGTGGTTCGGTCATGTTGTAATCGACAGGTCCTTTACTATTAAATTTTAATGAGTCTAATATAGGAGAAACTCGACGTTTTTTAGTTTTAGGGAGTTAGAAGAAAAACATAAGTAAACTCTGTGGTTGTATTTTTTCGTAAATTTAGTCTCTTAAGCTCGAAAAAGGATAAAATAATATAGGAGAGAACTCTATTGACCATGAATAACCAACGTATACCTTTTTTGTAAATAGTCCATTTTAGTCCAGAAAAGGGGCAAACTTATACTGAAGAGACGACCGTTCATTTCCTTTACTGAGTTCGAATATTCAAGTACTCAACAATCTTTTCATATTTAGAGAGTTTGGAAAGGGTTTAAAATATAACTCTAGGGTTTCTCTTTTTCATAATTTTAAATAGCCCAAAAAAGTGATAAAAGTATACTCACTTGGCTGACTTTCAATTTAATTTAGGAGCAGGAAAAGACAGAAAGAACTCGACATTTTCATGTATTTTATGAGAATGAAAGATAGAAAAATAATCTCGGGATTTTCATGAATTTAATGAGTCTTGAAAATAATAACCAAAATGGACTCAAGATAGGTTTCATTTTTATACAAGCTTGAAACATAGGAAAAATTATGTTTGATAGTGGTTTCATTTTTACACAAGCTTGAAACGTAGAAAAACTGTGCTTGAGAGTGGTTTGTTTCATTTCTACACAAGCTTGAAACAAAGTACAAAATCATGCTTCATATAAGTTTCAATTCCCCACAAGTGTAACCTGTAAGATCATATACCCCCCAAGCTTCATTTCTTGCACCTAAGTGGACGACTAGTTCATAGGTGGATGGAATGAAGGTTCATTTACGAGATCAGATGAAAGACTCGACTTGACACTTACAAGATCTAATCAAAGACTTGACTCAATTAGGAGAGGATTTGTTTCATTTTTTAATGAGCTCGACATAGGAAAATAACGATGCTCATGGAAACTTGTTTCATTTTTTAACGAGCTATCTATCCGAGCTAGGAAAAGTGCAGAGTTAGACTTTTAAGGGTTTTAATGAGCTTTTCTCCAATTCCAAGACTTGGTTTAGGAAAATTAGGGTTTTTTACTTCTAAAGGAGCATAATATAGGCAGTGATGAACCTATATAGATAGTCAAATGTCTTGGTGACAAAATAACGTGTAACAGTTTGTATGAGTGTAGAATAGACTCATGATCTTGATAATGGTCACATACATTTATTAGTAAGCAAGTCTAGGATGTTTTCATTGTTTTCTTTGTAGAGTATGTACCTGGTAACTCCAAGAGTTGGAGTTGTGTTGTAAGCCTTTTAAAGGCATGTGTATCCCCGTGATGTTCGTGGTAATCTCAAAACCACTTTGTAATTATGTGTTTGTGGTAAGCCGAAAACCACTTTGTAGTGATGGTTTGTGGTAAGTCGAAGACCACATGCGAGAATGAAGTGGACAAGGTTCTTGTAGGCATGGTTTAGGGTCAGTCAACAAAACCCTTGACATAGTTGAGGGTGAGCTGAGAAAACCTTGGGCTTGATTGAATCGGGTCGCCAGTGAGCTGTGGCAGCAAAGGCAGTAGCAGATCACTAGTAAATTGTGAGGATTGCTGCAAGCGTGATTTGTGATAAAGGAGCCAGTGAGCTCATGTTGGAGGAGCCAAAGAGCTCGTGTTGTGGAGTGTCGTGGAGCCAGGGAGCTCGTGATGCGGATCGCCGAGTGAAGCTAGAGAGCTTCTACCTGTTGAGACAGATAGCTCGTGCTTGAAGATCTAGTGAGATCGTGCCAGGGAAGCTGGTGAGCCTTAGTGACTGGAGTGCCCTAGTGGCAGATTTGAGGCCCTTAGTCGCTGAGTGCCCTGGTTGGCATGGTTGAGGGTAATCCAATAAAACCCAGAGCATGGTTATAGGTAATTCGATAAAATCCACGTTGGAGGGGGATTTGCAGGTACATGTACATGTATTCAGTGATAATGGTTGACAGAACCATGTATGTGAAGGACATCCACGAGACTGGTGGTTGCAGCGGTTGGCACCCATGCATTCTGGTAGATGCTTGCTCCTTTATATGGATGTCGGCATATCTTTTTTCTTGTTATGTTTGACCACAACTAGATTTTGTAGATTGATATTGAGACAAGTAGTCATTAAGGGGTTGTGTTGAAATATGTAATTCCTACTTGTCTGAGTTGTGACTTTCTATTTATGGAGTCTGTTCCTATTTCATAGGAATTAGCTAAATCTATAGGTTCCTAGTTTGATGTGTGGTTGAGATATTTTCTCAACCAACTTATTGTGCATCCAAAATAATTTCATTTATGTATAATTATATTTGATTAATAAAATATAATGTACATGCTCAAATTCTAAATATTAAAAATTTAATTTTCATGCAACTTAGATTCATTATAAGTTTATATCTATAACCGTTATCATATTTAATTAAAAATAACTCAATTGTACGTGAAAAGTGGCAATAAGTTGTCATTATGATATTTGAAGAAAATGCGAGAAATTTTTGAAGTGTATATGAATTGAAAAAAAGGAGATATGGAAAAAGGATATGTTGATCCGTGGTGGTCCACAAGAAAGAAAGTTGGTATTCTCCCATGTGAAGCTATGACATGAAAGAAAGTGTGAATGGGGAGTGGGGACTTCCTTGGTCGTCCACAAGAAAGAATTGAATTGAATATGAAAGAAAGAAAGAAAGAATTTTTAATGTCCACGAGGCTAAAAATAGCCTATGGGACAGATTGCTTCTCTATCTGACTCTTGTATTCGGCCCTTTTCCTGTGAAGTTTTACAATGACCACTCCCAGCTTATCAACAAACTCTTCGCTGAATAGATTATCCCAAGAATTAGCTGCCAGAATACCTGCATAGTTTTCCCTGGTGTCTTTGAAGGCCTCACATTCTAGAATGAAATGTTTTTCTGTTTCCACTTTTCCGGAGGAGCAAAAAATACATACTCTTTCTTCCCACATTTCTTTTTGCCTTTTCTAGCGCCCTGTTTCACAACGGAGTTGATGAGAATTAGTCCTTAATTGAGCAATAAGAATTTTAGATCTCCAAGAAATATTAGCCCCTATGTACACCTTTTGTTGATGGTTATGTGTGGGGTTAAACTCTTCCATGTAGTACTTCTTCTTTCTCTCTAGCTCTTTCTTCCAAGTATGTTTGTGGAATTTATCCATAATTTTTTTTTTAATCTCTTTACTATTTGTAGGACACATGCTCAAGCAAATACCCCATTTACTAAACCATTTGTTATTTTGCCGCATCCAAGTCTTCTGTCTTTTGCACAATCTATCACTAAACACAACCTTAGGCCATCTACCCTCTTCCATTTGCTCAATTTTTTTTAGATACCTTATGACTCGCACCATAGAAATTGCTTCAATAGGAGCAGCCCCTGTTTCACTTAACATGATAGCATAAGAAACTGCACTTTAAATTTTGAATTTGTTTGTAATCAAATGTTTCTGAATTTTCTCAATTTGTTTCCACTGCATCTTGGTTGTGCTGCTGGCCCACAGTTCACTACCATAGAGAATCACCGGAATCACTAGAAGCCCAAAAAGAGTTAGAGTGGTTTTCCAGTCCCACAGCTCTGCCTCACTACACCTGTTTTGAAGAGCATAAAATGCTTTCCAACCCCCTAAAGTTCTTTTCTTTCTACAACCATCCCAACTTAAATTTCTGTTGAAGTCAATTTCGAGGTATTTGTAGTCTACAACTTCTTCCAAAATGCTGCCTTCAAAATAGAACTTATGTTGGTTATGCTTTCTTTTGTTAGAGAAAACCACTACTTTCGTTTTGCTAATATTGACTTGCATCCCAACCCTTCTAAAAAAATGCTCAAGGGAACGTAAATGCTCTTGCAAACCAAGAGCCGATTTAGCAATCAATATAAGGTCGTCTGCGTACAAAAGAACCCTGATAACGAACTTGCCCAAATGGATATCGTCACCCCCTTGTGAATTTAGCCACTCTTCAAGCTTGTCAATATATAACCCAAAAAGGGTAGGAGACAATGGGCAACCTTGCTTGACCCCGATATTGCTTCTAAAACTTTCAGAAATGCCAGCTGAAGTTCTGATTTTGACTTTCACCTTTTCATACAACCTATGCACAGCTGCTCTCAAATGCTTGGGAACCCCGAGTTCCTCCATTCTGCCCCAAAGCTTATCCCTAGGAACCGTGTCAAAGGCTTTTCTGAAATCAACAAAGCAACATAAAACTTCTTCCTTTTTTTCCCAAACTTTTTCAATGATGTGCCTTAAAGTTATACAATGATCAACTGTGGAATGTTTAGGTCTAAAACCTGCTTTCCCTTTAGCACGTTTATCTCTTTCTTTTGCCCACTTGCTGATTTTCTTTTCTAACATGCTTCCAAATAACTTTGCAAACAAGGGGTTTATCATTATGGTTCTATAATTGGAGGGATTATTGATGTCACGACTATTGAAAAGAGGTATTGCCATACTAGTTGTCCAATCTGTGGGGAACCCCTGCTGTAAGATGTTGTTGAAAATTTTTGTGATGTGAGGTGAAAGAATTTTTAAGCCCCACTTTAGATACTCTGCTTGGAGTTCATCTAAGTCTTTTTCTTTTCCAGCGCCCAACTTCTTGATACCCTTCTCTACCTCTTGCACCATGAAGAGTTTTGTGTCTCTGTTGACCAAGGGAGGAGGGTCAACCTTGGGATCCTGCTCATAAAGTTGTCTTGCATAGTCAAACCATTTAGACGTTGTAGTGTTGTTTTCAGTTTGCACCTTTTTCGATTGGAGCTCCCTCCAAAATAATTTGGGGTTATTTTTCCCGAGGAAGATTAGTTCTTCTCTCCTTGAAACCATGAAATCAGCTTTTTTCTTTTTTACTATCTGCTTGTAATATTTGAGCTTTATGTTATCCGTGTCCGATTCCTTCCACCTTCTCCTTGCCTTTTTTCATTCCTCGTCAAACCAAGCATTAACCGGAGAGCAATTTGTTTCGGACTTCTTAATTTTTGCTCTTTTGCACTCAGCAAGTGCGCTTTGAGTTAAATGTGTTAATCTGTGACTATGAAGGCCATGAGATGGGATTTCCTCCTTCTTGAAGAACCTCTCTAGCATTATTTTGAAGGTATTACAATTCTCTGGATTCAAAAGAATTCTGCCCTTTGGGGGATTTTGTTGAACACATTGATTTTTTGACCCTAATTGCTTCTTTCCGGTCCAAGAGAAACTTAAATAGATTGACTTGTGATCTGATTTTAAGTCCCAAATTTGATCTCTAATCAACACTTCCTCCATTTTCTCACACAAACTATGTGAGCAAATTACATAATCTACTACACTTGCTCCATTGTAAGTATTGCAAGTGAAATTACCGGACTTTTCCCATCTAGTCAAACCATTGCAAATGACTAAATCGAAAGCCCCACATAACGTAAGCAGTTGTTCTCCAAAGAGATTGCAGCCTTTATCCTCTGAAATTCGTTCCCACTGATGATTACTCTCTTATGTAAGCTAGATAGGGTCACTGTCTTCTTTACAACAAAGAATGCTAGCTTGTTCACCTGCAGTTCTAGCATTGAAATCCCCCACTATAAGGACTTCACCTAGCTGAGAATATATTGCAATATCCGTTTTTAGGGCTGCAAAGGGATCTTTGTGGTCAAGCCCTCTACTTTTGTAGATTTTTGAAACTTGCAGCGCAAAATAGCATGCTGTAATTCTAATGTGATTTCCATTTTCTGATATTTTAAGCCAAAAAAATTGCTTATTTGGGTCTTCTTTTTCTAGCTGAATGAAATGACCTTCTTTTTCTCTTACTAATACCATGATACCCCCGTGCCCTTTGCCATTCCCTGTTGCCTTGTTCCACACTGCTATCTTCCAGTACCCTTCAAACAAAGGTGTCTTACACCCTTCATGCTCATGTGTTTCTATGAGGCAAATTATGTATCTACCTTCCGTAATAGGCCCTGACCCAGGTCCTCGTCTCCATGGGTAACCCCTGCAGTTCCAACAAACTAATCTTAAGGAAACCTGGGTAAGATTTGATTGCTATTTGTTTTGACATGCAAGATTCACAGTTGAGTCTTTGTCCCTGCTTGCCCATAATGACCTTGCTTCCTCATTTCTTGCTAAAGAGTTTGCTGCCTCTTCTTTGTTATCATTTTGCTGCCTTGTTTTGGAAGGAGGTCCAAATTGCGCAATCACGGCTTTACCTTTATAAATCCATGCTCTTTTTTCCTCATCTCTTGCTGCTCTAACTTTTGTCATTTCATCTCTCCTTTCCTCTTGTTGTCTTACAGTTAAATCTTCTTCTATAAAAAACCGAGAACCCCTTAAGAGTTGCTTCTTGCTTAGAATGATATCTTTATCATGCAAGTTGGGCATGATGACTTTTATGGGCCTGGCTCTCTCACCGTTGAGCTTACCTACTCTCCATGGTTGACATATTTGTCCTTGCCATTGGAGCTTGTCTTTCAAGAAGTCTCTTGCAAGGTCAAGAGTACATTCATTTTTCCCATACTCTTTCACCCCTTTAATAATTATGTTTGTTGCTCTATCCAGTCTTTCCTTGCTTTCTCTATCTTGCATGTTGTTAACCTGAATGTTTGTTTCTCCTTCCCTCTTAGCAGAATTGTTAATAACTTGAGCCCAAGCTTTGGAAAGTTTTGTGGGATCTCCTTTCTTCCCTTCTCTTGATGTTTCTTCATTGTTGTTTATTTGAGAAACTGCTTTCCCCTTATCCTCGGATGGCTTCGCATTCATCACCTCTATATTCTCCACTGCAAATTTCTTCATGTTTTTCACCTCCGCTTTCATGCGTTGCCATTTTTTTTTCCCTATTCGGAGAGCTTCCTGCAGTAATGACACTTGTTCCTTCAGAACTTTGTTGCTTTCTACTAAAGCCTGATTTTCAGCTGTAATTATATGGATTGTACAATCTCTTTCCAGCTCTTTGGCTTCTACTACTTCCAACCTTTCTTTTACATTTAAGAGTTCTTTCACATAAAGATCAGATGACCAAGTGAGAGGTGTGGATGTGGGACTATATAAAGCATAATCATCACTAACTTTTTCTTTTCCTTTGGACTTGTTGCCACATGTTTGCGAAGAAGACTTGTTTGAATGTTGTTTCTTGCGAACAATACTCTCCCTTTGAGACCTTTTTTTCCTTGTCTGATCCCATTTTAGACGAGCTAGTCTCCTTTTTAAAATGCCCTGATATTGTTTGGCATTGACCCAAACCCACTTCCCAGTTTTCATTGATGAGGCAATTTTCACTTGCCCTATATCATTTGTTTCCACGGGTTCTAAAGTTTCTTGTCCCATTATCATGATGATATTAAGGGAAATCAAAATCTCTGCCAAAAACTGGCCCTTTGTTTTATGCTTAACTCTTCAATATCTATTGGTCTGACCACTGAAAACTTGCTGCTCTATCCTTGCTGCTCTGCCCACTGTCCACTGAAAACTAGCTGCTCTGCCCATTGTCCCTGTCCTCTGTGCTGCTCTCTCCACTGTCCACTACTGTCCTATGTGCTGCTTTTCTGGTGCTCTGAAAAACCTCTCTCTCAAACTGTCTCTTGAGAGAAATTGCCATTACTTACAATTGCCACTTGCGGAAATCCCTGGAGCATTCTGAGGGTATCTAAATTGTCCATAACGGCATATGCCACTAGAATAAAGTTGTCTATCTGCGCAGGTTTGTTGAAGTTCGACTTTGCCTTACACTTCCCTGAAATGAATGTCCTTACACTTCCCTGAATTTGACGTGAAACAAACGGACTAGAACCTGCGTCGAAACCTGATCACGGATTGAAAGCCTTTTCGGGTACCTGCAGAGATCCAAAATGTGTTGGTCCGTGGTAGTCAAGAAAGATCCTCCCATGTGAGGAAATCATGAACCGCAGGAAAACAAAGAAAGTGTGAAAAAGACGTTTGTCGGATTGTGGGGATGAGGAGTGGGTACCTAAGAATTTCATGTGGGGACGTAAGACACTTTCAAAGTTCATGTCCGCTGTGGTGTGATTTGTATAACTGGATGGAAAGTAAGAATGAAAAGTTGGTGGTATGTCCGATTAATTAGTGAGAAGCATAGTTGGATTTCTGGTTGTTATTCGATTGTAAAAATTTCTTTTTTCTATTTTGCAATTTTAATATGTAATTATATTCATGATACATTCAAATTCAAAGTTTAAATTTAAAGATAGAGTAAAAAAACACTCAATTATATATAAAAGTGGAATAATGATGCCAATTATAGTATATAAAGGTGGTGTGAAATTCTAGGCTCTCAAGTATGAATATCATAAAAAGCAGATCTTAAAAAATCTATTGAGATGTTGTGGGTAGGAATTGAATAAAAGTAAATATAAAAAACAAAGATTGTGATAGTGGAAATAAATTGATTAATAAAAAGGAGATATTTAAATAATAGAAATTATAATTAAATATTTAAATATTTTAGTTAATAGGAAAGATTATTAAAATATAAATCTTCCGGGAAATCACATAATAAATTTTTGGAACCGATGCGTTTTGAACTACCAACTCTAGTTCATCATCAGGATAATCGGTTCCAAAAATTTATTATGTGATTTCCCCGAAGATTTATATTTTAATATGTTATGGATCAAAGTTTGCACTCTCAAGGAAAGATAAATTTTTTAATATATAAATTTATTTAAAAAAAAAATCATCATTTACATATCAAGATTAATAAATATACATGCATTATATTTTAGAAAAAAATAACATATTAATATTAAATAAATATTTTTTAAATTATACTAATTTTCTATAAATAAAAATTATATATTTCAAATAAAATATTACCATAAAAAAATTATATAATTTTAAATTTTTAAAAATTATATTTCTAGTTTTTTTAGATTTTCATTAAAAATCTAGCACCATAATTGAGAAACATTATTTTACCCATCATAGATTTTCTTGGTAATGATCAATCCATGACGAAGAAAGAATGGCTTGATTTTACCCTTTGAGGGTGAGGTTTGATTATATTTGGCCATAAGATAGTGACAACTCGGGGCCATTTTCCACATGGAGTCACTGGTCTCCTGTCTTTTGTCAGACTGTGGAGTATGCCGTGCTGAACGTTTCAAAGCTGACGTGCGCTGTGGCGTGCCTTGGACAACTGGATTGAAAAACAACAGTAAAATTGGGTGAGGTTTGATTGTATTTGGCCATAAGCTAGTGACAACTCGGAGCCACTTTCCACATGGAGTCACTGGTCTCCTGTCTTTTGTCAGACTGTCGAGTATGCCGTGCTGAACGTTTCAAGGCTGACGTGCGCTGTGGCGTGCCTTGGACAACTGGATTGAAAAACAACAGTAAAATTGGGTGAGGTTTGATTGTATTTGCCCATAAGATAGTGACAACTCGGAGCCACTTTCCACATGGAGTCACTGGTCTCCTGTCTTTTGTCAGACTGTGGAGTATGGCGCCGTGCTGAACGTTTCAAGGCTGACGTGCGCTGTGGCGTGCCTTGGACAACTGGATGGAAAAACAACAGTAAAATTTTGAAGTGTGTGGGTATGAATTGAATAAAAGGAGATCCGGAAAGTCGGTATGACATTAAAGAAGGTGTGAATTAATAAAAAAAGTTAAGTGCTGGGCGTCGACGAGAAACATCCTCCTACGTGAAGAAATCATGAACTGCAGCAAAACAAAGAAAGTGTGAAAAAGACGTTTTTCGAATTGTGGAAATGCTTATTGCTTCCACTTTGACGATCATGTATAATATATAAATATTAAAAAGTGGTATAGTGATTCGACTATAATATATGAAAAAGCTCAATTATATATAAAAAGTGGTATTATAGTGATTCTAATTATATTATATAAAGGAAGTGTGAAATGTTAGGCTGAGTATGAATGGAATTTATAAAAAAATTATCTCACTAATTATAATATAAAAAGAAAGTATGAAATGCTAGGCTGAGTATGAATGGCATTAAAAAAAGATATTAAAAAAAACAAAAAATGATTGAGATGGGTGTAGGAATTGAATAAAAGCAAATATGGAAAACATAGATGTATTGTGTTGTGAAAATAATTGATTAAAAAGAGATATTTTAAGGATGGTGTGTTGATTTGGAATATGAATTTAAGATTTTGGATTTTTTTTCATTTCATTTATAGCTTATGGCCAGGAAAATTTTCTCACTTTCATATATGTATATATTTATCTTTAGTAAAGATTTAACACGGTTTTATAGGGATCAAATTTCTTCAAGTGCAAATCTTTATACCTCTTTTAGAATGCAAAATTTGGAAAACGACATTGCATCTCTCTCTCTATATATATTAAATTTTCATTGTCTAAATTGTATTTTTTTAATGTTATATAAATTACATAACTTAAATTTGTAAATCCAAAAAAATATTTGTTAACTTTGAGAGAAAATTGACAAAAAAATATACCTAAAAAGGTACCAAAATGTAAAATAATCTCACTAATTCAAACATTTTATCCATAAAAGCTTTAAACTTTTTTGCCAATTACTTTACATAACTTATTATGAATTGTAATTATGTATATTATATCTTGAAGTATGATTGAATATAAATGAAAATTAGTTAAATATTTATAAATTGAAGAGAAAATTGATCATTTTAAACTACTATAAAAGAAGATTTTATTAAAATAAGGTTAACTTGATTGTTAACACATAATAACAATGTTTAAAAGAAATCCCTAACTATATATTTAGTGTTAATTTCTCATCTTTACTATTTGAAATAAGGAAACCGAAAAATATAAATAAAAAGATGACAATAATGTGCAGGTACATATGATGATACATTATCATACATATGAAAAAATAAGACATTAAAAAGTAAAACACATTTCATTTAGTTCATACTTGTAGAGTTTACTAATACAAATAATATTAGCATGTAGAGTTTGCTAATACAAATAATATGTAATTATATTAATAACGCTTTATAACATCACTTATAAAAAAATTAAGTCAAGTTAAAACATCTTTAAAATAAAAGGACATCAATATTGTAAATGTAATTCGAAATCCAGAATTTGAAATTCATGAAAGGAAAGAAAGTTTGAAAAATTTCATTGTCTTGGTTGTAGAAATAGGGAGTGGGGGCATAATAATTTAATACTTGTAATTTTGTATTATTAAAATACTAATAAAATGGAGTGAGAGTTTAATATTTTTATATTTGTAATTAATTATTACAAAAACACTATTAAAATTTTAAAATGGTTAATATGATCAATTCCATTATGGAGAATGATAGTTTATTATTTATATTTTAGGATGGAGTATTTTTTTTTTCAATATTAATATAATTATATTTATATTGTTGAGTGGACATATATATATATATATATATATATATTCGTTAATTTGGTCCAAAATTATGTGGGCATTTCTTGGAATAGTAAATCTAAGTTTTGTGATTTACACAATCAAAGTATTCCAAATATTTTTTAGAATGTTGAATTTATTTATACTTCCAAAAACACATTTTAAATGGTAAAAAATCATGATCTTACTAAACTTTTCATTATTAAATTTAAAGAAAAACATTAAAAACGTATAATAGTTTAACTGCTACTAAGTTGAGAGCCATAACCATAATTACATCTAATTAAAAGATATTGAAACTCAATTACACATAAAAAGTGAAAATGACTAGAAGGAGTTGAGCTAAATTGGTTCAGGTACATATTGTGTTTATGGCCTTGGTAGTCCCGCAACCTTTGGTTGAAAAAAAAAAGATGCTTGATACAAAAATGTGTAAAAAAATAAAATCAAATAAAAAATAATAATGGAAAAAAATTAGTGTTGATTCTCCAAGAAATCATGAAATGTATTAAGAACCTAGAAAAATATGAAGATAGTGGAAGGAAACTTTTGACTATAAATAAAATAAACATAAATCTTTGAATTTTTTTTTATTGGATCCATAGGCTATATTATCTCCTACATATTTTTTTTATATTTTTTAATTATATTTTCTTTAATTCCATTCATCCCCACAACCAAGAATTTATCTACACTTTCCTTATATCCTTATTGTGATCATTAAATATCACTTTTTATATAGCATTAATTTTTTTTAATTATTAAGCATTTCATTCATACTCCACATCATCTCAACCCATCTTTTTTCTCAGAACTTTTTTATTCATACCCACAACCAAGAATTTCTCTACCCCACAACATCTCAATACAATTTTTTTCCCTCATAACTCTTTTATTCATACTCACTACCAGAAATTTCTCACACTTCTAATTACTCAATATCACCTTTATATAATTAAATCTTCTTTAATTAGATGTAAAAAGAAAAAAATATTTTCAAATTAAAATTATAAAACAGAAATCTTATCACATTCAATAATTAGAGCACAAAAATCCAACCAAGAAATCCAACCATGCTTTTCAATAATTATTAGATCATACTTTTTCTATTGGTGTAAAAATTTGGAAATTCTGGTAGAGAATACAGATAAAACACTATTTTTTTCTCATTATTTTTTTGATTTATTTCATTTTCTTTTTTCATTATTTTTTAATTTAATTCACTTTCTTCGCATAATTCATTTTCATTTTTATTCAATAATTCTAATTAAGAAAACAAATACTCGTTTCAATCCAGAATTTCTTCACACTTTCTCCGTATTACTCATTTTCATGTTTCCGTGTAACAGGTTTCAAATTTTTTTATTAGATGTAATTACGACTCCAGATCTTAACATAGCAGTATGGGTAATTACAGGGTTTCATATGTGGGAGTAATGGGAGTAACGAGTGGGGACCTAAGAATTAAATACTTGGTGTTGCAATTTTATGAAATTATGAAATGTATTAATAACGTCGGGGAATGAGAGATGAACAAGCGTGAGAAAGTATTTTGTCCGATTGTGGGAAGAGGTATTTTGTCCGATTGGGGAAAGAGGTAGTGGGGCAGCAAGAATTTAATAATTGAGTTTTTTTTTCACTGCACTTTCAAAGTTAATAATTGAAATTATGTGGCGTGATTTATATAGCTGGATGGAAAATAAACCTAATATTTCAACGCAGGTGTTATGGTCGATTAATTATAATTAATTGAGAAGCATAGTTGGCTTCATTTGAGTTAGAAAATTATTTTATATTTTTTTACTATAATTTATAATATTTTATATTCAAAATAATCAAGGAAATTTAATTATAAATAAAAAGTGATAGTGAATTATCATAATGATATATTAAGAAAGTGCAGAGAGATATTTTTGGTTGTGGGTACGAATGGAATAAAGGAGCTATGTGAAAAAATAAGGATATTTAACTATAAATAAAAAGTGATAGTGAATTATCACAATGATATATAAAGAAAGTGTAGAGAGATATTCTTGGTTGTGGGTATGAATGGAATTAAGGGCTATGTGAAAAAATAAGGAAATTTAATTATAAATAAAAAGTGATAGTGAATTATCATAATGATATATAAAGAAAGTGTAGAGAGATATTCTCGGCTCTGGGTATGAATGGAATAAAGGAGCTACGTGAAAAAAGAAATGTTGACATGTTGTGTGCCATAGATGTGTATCATTCATAGATGTAATCACATGTAATTAAATAAAACTCAATTGTAAATAAAAAAATGATATTGAGAAATTTGTGGATATAGGGTAGAATGGAATAAAGGAGTTATGAAAAAACGATAGGATGAGATGTGTGGTTCAATGGAATAAAAGGAGATATACGAAAATATGCTAGGGATAATGTAGATATGAATCCAAAATAAAGAGATTTATATATTTATTTTTATTCAATTCAAAATTCACAACTTCTAATTTCTTTCCACTTTTTTCATATATTATAATTTTGATATTTATGGAAACTAAATTGGAAAGTATTAAATTCCTATTTCTCACTTTTTAATGTTATGAACAAAGGATATTTTTATATTTTTTTTTATCTTATGAATGGTTATAATTTTTATGATTATGGATATAATATATTATAAATGTAATTATGTTTCATTTTATAGTCAGTATGACCTAGATGTGTAAGTATGTTATGTTTTAAAAAAATAATAAAAATAATTTTCGTTAATGTTGGCCAAAACATTATCTTGAATCTTAAATCATATATAACTTATATATAATTTTTTAATCTTATTTATAGGCTAAAATTAATTATTAAAATAAAACTATGTATTATTGCACCACAGGCTCTCTAACCGAATATGGAGGTAAATGTTTAACATTCAACATTTTTAATCTAATATCGTCCTATTTAAAAATAAACCTAATTATTATTATGTATCAACACAATATAAATTTAAAATATAAAGAGGTTTAGGTATGGTAAATAAATAAAAATATAAATAAACTAGAGGTATGGTAAATAAATAAAACCTCTTTTTATATTTACTCCATAAACCTCTTTATATTTACAAAAACTCAAAATAAAGGTTTTATTTAGGTGAAGCTTATAGGCCAAATACCATGGGACAAATTATTTTTAATACCATGAGCCAAATACCATGGGCCAAATACCATATTTATAAAAGAGATATGGTAACTAAATAAATATAAAAGAGGTATAAAGAGGCATGATAAATATATAAGAATATATCAAATAGAATTAGAAATAAAAATCTAATTATATATCAAGCCTATGGATCAAATACCATGGTAAATAAAAGAGGTATTGTAAATAAATAAAAACTCTTTTTATATTTACTCCATAAACCTCTTTATATTTATGAACACTCAAAAATGAGGTTTTACTTAGGTAAAGCCTAAGTGCCAAATACCATGGGCCAAATCATTACTAATACCATGAAAAAAAACATTATTAACCCTAATATAAATATATTAACTCTCTATGTATATATGGAGGGAAGAAAAAATACATACAGGTGGAGAGATACAGGCCATCACAAGGGAGAGATGGGGATAAAGTGAAGGAGAGGGGAGAGGAGGAATGAAGATAGAGAGAGAGGGAGAGGATTCAGAGAGGTAGGGAAGGGTAAGAGAGGGAGAGGGAGACATAAAGATAGAGGGGGGAGAGAGGAGGAGAGAGGGGGGGATATAGTGAGAGGATTGGAGGAGAGAGAGAGATACAAAGAGAGAGAGAGGTAGGAGAGAAAGGGAGAGAGAGAAAGGAAGAGAGAGAGAGAGGACTTGAGAGAGAGGAGGGGAGAGGAAGGGATGAGAGATGGAGTTGGAGGGGAATAGAGGGAGGGAATAATAAAGACATAAAGAGTGAGAAGTGGAGAGAGAGGGAGGGAGTTACAAGGAAGAGATAGACAAAGAGTGTGTATATTTAGGGTGAGATAAAGAGACAAAGGATAGATGGAGAGAAGGGGGAAAGAAGGAGATAGAAGGATAAAATGAGGGATATAGTAACATAGTTAGGGAGAGAGAGAGAGAGAGAGAGAGAGAGAGGAAGGACGCGAGAGAGGACTTGAGAGAGAGGGGGAGAGAGGGAGGGATAAAGAGATTGAGTTAGAGGAGGGGAGAGTGAGGGATAAAGAGATTGAGTTAGAGGGGGAGAGAAGGAGGGAAGAAGAAATACATAGAGAGTGAGAAGTAGAGAGAGAGAGGGAGTGACAAGGGATAAATGAAGAGAGAGAGTGTATGTTTGGGGTGAGATAAAGATAAAAAGAAGGAGAGATGGAGGGAAGGGGGCGGGGGGAGGAGAGAGGGATGGATATAGTAACATAGTTGGAGGGTGAAGAGAGAGAGAGAGAGAGGGAGGGAAAGAGAGATGGAGTTGGAGGGGGGAGAAGGGGAAGAATATTTGATTTGAGTGTGGATGGTGATTTCTAATCTTATTTGATTTCTTTCACTATATGCATTGATTTTAGTGTATATGTTGAGAGAGAGAGAGAGGATTAGATGGAAAAGAGAGAGAGAGAGAGGGAGGGAGGTAGGCGAGAAAGGGAGAGAGAGGAAGAGAGTGATGGGGGAAGAGAGAAAATTGGACGGAAAATAGAGATAGGGAAGTAGGAGAGAAAAGGAGAGAGAGGAAGGACGAGAAAGAGGAGGATAAAGGGAGGAAGATAGGAGAGATGGATTTGGAGAAGGGGAGAGGGAGGGAAGAAGAAAGGCATAGAGAGTGAGAAGTGAGAGAGAGAGGGAGTGACAAGGGAGAGATAGAGAGAGAGAGTGTATGTTTTGGGGTGAGATAAAGAGACAAAGAAGGAGAGTGTGGAGAGAACAAAGGACAAAAGGAGAGAAGGAGGGATATCATAACATAGCTGGAGAGAGAGAGAGAGAGAGAGAGAGAGAGAGAGGTGGGAAATGAAGGGAGAGAGAGGAAGGAAGAGAGAGGATGTGAGAGAGTGGATAGAGGGAGGGAAAGAGAGACAGAGTTGGAGGGGGGAGAGAGGGAAGAATTTTTCTTGCACTAGATGCATTGATTTCAGTGTAGAGGGTGATTTCTAATCCTATTTGATTGTTTTCACTAGATGCATTGATTTTAGTGTAGATGTTATTTTTTAATGATATTTAAATGCTTGCACTAGATGCATTGATTTTAGTGTAAATGTTGTTTTCTAATGATATTTAAATGCTTGCACTAGATGCATTGATTTCAATGTAGGTGATTTATAATCCTATATGATTGCTCCCACTAAATGCATTGATTTCAGTGTAGACGGTGATTTCTAATCCTATTTGATTGCTTGTACTAGATGAATTAATTTTAGTGTAAATGTTGATTTCTAATTATATTTGACTGCTTGCACTAGATGCATTTATTTTAATGTAGATGATTTCTAATCATATTTGATTGCTTTCACTAAATGCATTGATTTATGTGTACATGGTTATTTCTAATCCTATTAGATTGCTTGCACTAGATGCATTGATTTCAGTGTAGATTTTGGTTTCTAATATTATTTGCTTACTTTCCCTAGATGCATTGATTTCAGTGTAGATGTTGATTTCTAATCCTATTTGATTACTTGCATTAGATACATTGATTTTAGTGTAGGTGTTGTTTCCTAATCTTATTTGATTGGTTGCATTAGATGAATTGATTTCAGTGTAGACTTTGATTTCTAATTTGATGTAATTGGATGTATGATGGTATATTAATTTTAAAGTGATTAGATTAACAATGTGCATTGATTTCAGTGTAACCACAAAAAAATATTTACAATGTACATTGATTTTTGTGTTATAGTAATTCAACCTATTAATATTGGAGAGAAAGAGAGACAATGTATGATGTTTAGTACAACAACTTGAGCTAAATATTTAAATGGTTTACGATTTCAACTGTCATTTTCATATAATCCATATGAAAATATGACAAATCTAACAAGGGTGACAATAAGAATAGTAGAAGAAAACAATTTGAGATTGATCACAATGAATACACTTTGTAATTGGATGCATTCTTATTATTTACATTTTCAATCATTAAACACTATTACATTGTGACTTTGCATTCAAAATTTTTATTTCATCATTAAATTTATTAACAATATTTATCAGCTCAACAAACTGAGGTAGCTAAGAAAATTTAAAATTCAAATGACCAGATAAATATCAGATATTGAGCATATATAAAATGATTATATAAATATTAGATATATTTACATATTATTGATAAAATTAATTAAAATTACCAGATAAATATCAAACATATTGAGCATATATAAAATGATTATATTAATATTAGATGTATTTACATATTTTTGATAAAATCAATCATATGTTTGATATATTTTCATTGGACGCACATGAATGAAATCAACCTAGATCCATCTTAACTCTGGATCTATCAAGCAACGAGAGGGATCAAATCTCTCTAGGTGTAAACCTTTCCTCAAGTTTTGCACTAAAAAAATAGGTTTGCAACTTGAGATATTTGATCCCTCTTGGCGCTTGATAGATCTGGAGTTAAGATGGATCTAGGCTGGTATATTGTATCTGAGGATGGGTTTTAATATAATGACGTATGAAAACGAATTAAATACTAAGAAATTGAAGAGAATGATTGATCATTTCAAATTTACTATAAAGAAGATTTTATCACAATGAAATCAACTTAATAATTGCAAACATATAATAATATGTTAATCATATTGTGTTTAGGAGAAAATCTCTTACTATTAAAAAAATATTTACTTTGTTAATTCAAATTAATTTCACATTCTTGGTATTTGAAATAAGGAGATGGAAAAACATAAACATAAAAGTATGTCCATGCTTACTTTGTAAACATCAAGAAGATGACCATAAGGTGTAAGTGATGATACATTTCCCTACTTATAAAAAAGAAAGACATTGTCTCGTGAAAATTTGAGTAGTTCACAAAGCTTGTCGAGTTTGTTGTAAGTTTCAACCTTACAGAAATAATTCATGCAAACAAATTCTTAGTAAAATATAAAAGATCTGTGAGTTCATGAAAATCATACCTCAACTCATGTTTTGAGCATTTATGCATTCTATTACTCGAAACCGTACTTCCTACTACTAGTCCACAAAATTCCTACACAAATTGCAATATTGAGAATTTGAGTATTCCATGAGTGCAATATTATTCCAAAAAAGTGATGGTCCTAACTACACCCTTATCTATGACTTATCTCAACAAAATACTCACGTCTAGCTACTCAATGTGGTACTACTATGTAGTAATCCTTTTTGGTGGTCCCACTACCACGCAAGTATCTCAACAAATCCATAATATAATGTTGATCACATTGGTACCTCTATCTAGTAGCATTTTTCTTGTGGGCCCCATCTCTATAAGAGGCATTTAGCTTACTAACCTTGGAAACTCACTATGATACCGTTACAACACAAATATATTGCAACTACTCATATATCTAGCAAAACTTTTATTCCATCAGTAATAAGCTTACTAAATTGGCTTCAGTCTTAAACTTCAAAATGAAGCCATAAAAGAAAGCCTTCTAGATTTGAAGAAGCCTATATGTAAAATCCCAATACTACCTCTATGATTCTTCTATAAGACCTCTATTTTGAAATGTGACATTTTTGGTAAAGGCATGGATGTAATAATCATGTAAGAAGGATGACCATTAGTCTTTACCAACATTTGGGAAAATAGACTTATGAAGCATACATGATGGCTATATTGCATGTTAATGATATTTAACATCCATATCCTGCTTGGGCAACTTTTCCACATTAACATAGATCATGGCGACCTTGAATAGAGGTAATGAATCAATTTACATTTGTGAACACCAACCATTAATAATTTTCCTCCATGTTGATTGACTATAAAAACAAGCCTTCTAGGATTTGAAGAACACCATATGTAAAACCACAATGCTCCCTCTATCATACTTCTCTAAAATCTCTATTTTGAAACATAACTTGCCTATGGTAAAGGCATAGGTATAATACTCATATAAGAGGGACCACCATTAACCTTTACCAACATTTGGGAAAATAGATTTATGGAAAATAAATGATGACTATATTGCATGTTATTGATATTTAGCATCCATATTTGCTTGGGTAACTTTCCACATTGACATTAATAATAGCAACCTTAAATAAAAAATGATGCACCAATTCACATTTGTGAACATCAACTATTAATAATTGTCCTTTTCCATTTCCACTTTAATATGGATCATGGCAACCTTGAATAAAAATGAACCACTTCACATTTGTGAACATCAACGATTAATAATTTCCCTCCCTTGTTCATTGATCACTCAAATCTGTTATGTTTGCCACTTATAGTCAAGTATGTGAGGCTTTAACACTTGAAAAAAAGCAATCTTGAATAAAGATGAACCAATTCACATTTGTGAACATCAATTATTAATAATTGTCTTCTTATTTTGCCACCAAGTAAGTTAGGTTTTAGTTCACCAAAAAAAATGGTAATGACAAGGAAGTTGTTTATCTAGCGGACAACACCTATTTTTTTTCCAAAAGAAATTGATGGTAAGAGTGTTTGAATGGTGTTTTTATAGTTGAAATGAATTCAGCACCATATGAAGCACCCAAAACCTTGAAGTTTAATCGTTGTAGTCTAAAAAACTCACAAAATAACTTAGAAATTTCGGTAAGATTACGAAAAATTCAGGCAAAGATTTTTGAAAATCTAGGTTACAGTTGTTAAACTTCAGTATCTTGGGTGCCCTAAGGGGTTTTTGATGGTGCTAACTCCATTTCCACCATAAAAAATGCAATTCAAACACTCCAACTACTTGATTTTTTGAATTTTTTTTTTACCGGATTCTGACAAAAAACAACCATCCGAGCTATTCTGTTGCCTGTAGAGAACTCCTTTAACAATTATATCTAGAATTTCCAAAATGTTTCACCCAACTTTACCGAAATCCTACTAGAATTTCCATTATTTTGTGAACAAAATTTACAATATCTTCAAACTAGGCTTAGTTTTGACACCTGCTCCAAAAATATCTCAAACGAGAAGCATGGCCATTAGGGCATAGCCAACGGTCATAATCTTTATCCTCTTCCATGACAAGGATGACTCGTTTACCAACCCCATTATCTTTATCCCTTCCCGTAATAAGAAGGATCGCGTGTTTGGGTACTCGCATTTTTCATTTTTGTAACCTTGTCCTAAGCTGATAAGTTGATGGAACTGGGACAGCTTCTACCGTATCCCTAATATTCCCGATCTGTACTCTTAAGCGGGCCTATCATACCCCAACAACAGGCTGAGCAGCCTGATCGTCAAACATTAGGCGTGTAGGAATCTAAAAAAGCTGACGGTGGTCTAATCACCTCCACTGTAGAGGACTCGTGAATCTGAATGCCGTAGAAGGTGATTTGATTGACGCAATCGGGGTAGCATATATGCCTATGCCTGTGCTTGTCCTTTGACGCTTGCTTTCCCTCATTCGGCTCCCCATGATGGAAATATATAGTCATCCCTGCAATATACTTCTGCTGCCACTGACCACTGCTACCCTGCAACAACTTACAGACAGTCGAGGGCCATCAGTCAATCAATCAAAATCCATGCCCATTCATTTTATACCAGATCAAGGCGATTAGGTGTAATTGTTGCTTTTGCGTTCCATCCATGTTTCCTCCCCCAGTCCTGTGTTTTGTCTCATTCGAATTTGGTTTTACGATCGCCATTCCTTTGCTCACGACTGATCATATCAATCATTCATCCATGCGCTGTTAAAGGGCCTGGATTTTTAATTGTTGCTTTTGCGTTCCATCCATGTTTCCTCCCCCAGTCCTGTGTTTTGTCTCATTCGAATTTGATTTTACGATCGCCATTCCTTTGCTCACGACTGATCATATCAATCATTCATCCATGCGCCGTTAAAGTGCCCGGATTTTTCTATTTTGCAATTCACGACGATGGCCGGGACAACAAAACAAAACAAAAAAAATTGCCCTCAATCGCCGTCATACTACGGAGCCTCTCTGGCACCACAGTCTGCCAGGCCTTACCTAAGTGAATTTTTTTCTTGGTAGCTGTCATTTTTGCCAAACGCATAAAAGGATTCCACACAAACGGAAACAAGAGTACGCTGTCACATTGTTTCCCATTTTCAATAAATGTTTGTTGTTGCAGCTGGCAGAACTGATGATGACGATACGCGGACATAGAAACGACGAATTCGTGACATGATATTGACACGCAGAGATATAAAATATCAATATGATATGATATACACTGTCATCAAAACTACCTCTTGTTTTAATTTCCTTAGAATTCGCTGATCCATGTAAAGTATAAGGACTCTGAAACATATCGATTGAAAATACTTGTATACAGCTGTGGCATATAGGTTGTAAAATTATATATAATATAATTTTAAAATTACGTTATATAGATATAAAATAGTTATTTGACTGCAAGTCTAGGAAGGCATGCATACTCTACTCCCTTTCGATTTGAATCTGTGATCTCTTAAGAGGAAACACATCTCTTAACTATTAGGGTCACTCAAGCAGTACATATATTAATTAGCTTCTATTAATTTAGAAAAAAACAAATTATATCGATAAACATTGAGATTACAACATGGGAGTTTCACTTAATGAACCTATGAAATATCACTTGCCCTAGTGGCATAGTAAAAAATACCCCTAATTTGACTACATATTAGAAATAGCTCTAAAAATCACATTAATTAACCCTCTATCAATATGAACCCAATACATGTTCTCAATTTAAGAAACCCCTACTTTCACTAGATATAAAAACCCTTTACCCCTATATATCACCCAATATATTAAGTCATTTTTTTACTCAATATATATCCCCCAATATAAACCCACGTGGTATGGTATTGCTCTTCTAATGAATCCCCGTGAATTACAATTTCACTTCTTGATATCAAATACCAAGATGATTTATCAATCCATCTTTTAGTCTAACAAGTAAATATCTATCCATTTCCTTGTTCTTCTGATATAACTCCATCCCAAAGTGATTAGAATATCACTGTATTAAGTGTTACAATATTAAATACTGCATAGTAATATGAAGATCTATCCATTTCGTGGTTCTTCTGATATAGCTCCATCCCAAAGTGATTAGAATATCATTGTAGTAAGTGTTACAATATTAAATATTGCATAGTAGTATATTGATAGTCATCGAATTATGGTGAATTTTATCTTCACAAAATATTTTTGATTTTTTGAGCTATAATTAGCAATATATATATATATATTTTTAACAATAGATTTAGCAAGTTTTTGAGGTGAAAATTTTTATTAGAGTGCAAAACTTGAAAAAAATAATTACAGCTCAAGAGATTTGGTCTCATTGCTACTTGATATATATGGATAGATATGATTTTTCCTAATTTGGTTTAAACTGTATTTTTGAATGAATAAATGAATTCAACCCCTTGAAAATCTCCTCGACCACTTGGATTGTGTAGATGACATTGCTTGAACTTGCAATTCTAGCAAATATTTATTAGATTTCATATAAAATTGACAAAAATATATATATGAAAAATGACCAAAATATCATAAGATTACTTGAAATATTTTATCTAAAACCCACATTAAATTTTTTATTATTACGAGTATATTTTAAATGTCACATGTTATTTAATATCAAAAATTGAATGAATTATACATATTTCTCTTATTATTTTTATTAGGAACTCATTGAATTTTTTTACTTTCAATTAACTTTTTTGCATTAAAATATTTTATTATGATCAACATTTATATCTAGTACATATTCATCTTAATGTAAACAGGAATCAATTTTTTAAGTGAAAAACTTTCTTCAAGTTTTACTAAAAAAAAAACACACTTTTAAATATTTAGTAGATCTAAAACCAAAATATTTATATTAACGAATAATTAACTAACCAAAACAATAACTTGTGAAATTGGGATTTCCCTCCACCTTTTTTCATGATCATAAATAGTATATATTCCATCCACAAAATCAAATGAAGATAGGTAATCTAGTGATCACTGATTGAGGTTATAATAACTATAAAATAAGTCTAGCCACCAATTATCAAGATTATAATAACAATCTTCTAAATACTTTAACTTCTAGTAAGATTTTAATAAGCTCTACATAGTATCTTGTCCTTGCCATTTGGTAAAAATTAGTGAAACTATCTCATCATTATTGTTATTTATTAAAAAAATTAGTTACTATGCTTTGTAAATGTAGTTGGAAAATGTATTTTCCTATTGAAAGTTTATTCCACTGTATATTGACATGTATCTATGAATGAGCCTTTTACCCTTATTATATTCTCAATATATTATGTCATTTTTCCTCAATATACATCCCCACATAAATACATGTAAAAAATTTTATGCATGCTACTATCTAGAAAAAAAAAAAAGAAAAAAAAAAAAAACTAACTAGAAGCAACTTTCATCTAAATGATTCTAATATTTAACATTGACTTTGAAGTGAGTAAATGATTTTATATGCACAACTTTTATACACGGAACTTTCAGCCTTAATTTGGAGAACTTTCAACGTACTACGTAAAATAAGGACTAAACTACACGCAACAGTATAATTATAAACCATTCATTATTTAGTTTTAGAGAATATAGAAGCCTCTCCCCTAATGTTGAGAGACTGATTTTATATTGTTTTGTTAAATTAAGATTAAAAAAATACGAGGTACGGAATAGGGTCGTTCAATGGAGTAAATACATACATACATAGGCGATGTGATAGTTTGCAATACAATGTGAGGTTTGTAATTGGACGGTATGAGAAGCTGTACTTAATGAGAAGGAGTGGATCGATGTCCAAGTACGTAATTAATGAGATTAAAGTCATATTTATTTATTGTGATGGCATTATTTTATGAATTTTTTTATGAGATTAAAGTTATATTTATTTATTTTCATGGCATTATTTTATGAATTTTTCATGGAAAGTATGTAGATGGACTTTATATGTAAAAAATATAAAGGTTTTTTTATTTGATTGCATAGAAACTTTGAAAACGTTATTTGATGACATGAATAACAAACTGCAAAACCACTAATCCTTACTTCTTATTTCAGAATTATGTATTATAATCATATTGAATTAAATTTAAATTTTATTTAATTAATAAAAAAATTAATTTATAAAACAACTAAAAATATATTATGAATAATTAAACTAACATTAAACTTTAAAAAAGGTAATTAAATGCTTTTGAAAAAGAAACAATAAGATTTAAAAAAACAACTTTTATATGAAACACTTCTAATTTCAAGAGCATACTCTTCCAAGCTTCTAATAAGATTTTCTATAAGTGGAAGTGCTATATCCCAAATTTTTAACACTACAGTTACCATGGGATAAAACAACTAAATTTCCTTTAGCTTCAGACCATGTACAATCATAAAGCACCCCGGCTCAATCAAACACACAAATCTTACTGATCCCATTGGGAGTAAGTCCCAACATTTCTTTCACAAGTCAAAAACACCTCAAAATACTTCATTTCTTTATTGCACTGAGAGCAATGATGTACACTATAGATGATTCTAAAACTTGGGTGGGGGTGAGAGGGAGAGTGAGAGTGAAAATGAGAGTGGGAGTGAGATGATGATGGCCTATCAACATTTTAGGAAGTGCCTGTGAGCACATTTATGTCAATAAAATTTAGATAGTGCATTAAGTACAACTAGTATAGATGATATCTCAACCAATCCAAACTTCGATATGTGCAACTCCAAAATGCATATGACATGTTCACACAAATGAACAACAACATATCAAGTTTCGAACTTGAGAAATGCAACCATGAGGTCTATGTCAAACCATAATATAGATGGGTCTGGGATGATATGATAGGATAAACATTTTAAAACTTATAATCATATGTTGTTCTCTTTAACCGATCATCCTAGCAAGTTTTGAGTTTAGACTAGAGACAACCATTCAATGAGAGATAATTATGGATGTTATACAACATTGAATTATATAACAAATTAAACCTTGAAAAATCAAATTGACTTAGGTTATCTAGATAAAAAAACAATTACATTTGATTTCTAAAAATACAAATATTTTACTTTAAAAAAAATTATTAGTATTCAGAAAATATATATATATATATATGTTAGAACACATATTATAATGGAAAATTTTGACTTAAAAGACCTAGAGATTCAAAGGGAGAAAAATAGAAAGGAATACGAGTGCACTTGTATTTGGCTTTGCAAATATATGTGGCTTCATCGTTAATATGAAAATCACAATCCAATAGAATAATAATATTGGCCAAAATACTAGCGGATCATATATAGAGAATAATGTCATTGCAAAATCAATACAAAATGTCTTTGTTGGAGAGTACCAGAATTTTAACTCGGGCAAGCATCGAATGAACGGCCTGAATTGCTAATTGGTAGGCATCGATTGACCCTCCATCCCTAAATCTTCTTTAGCGGAAAGAGAAACCCTATCAATTAATTCAATATGTAAAACCCCTCTATGTAAATGGCCGGAAGCACGAAAAACCCCAACCATCTATCCAATCTCATGCGGGGTAGATTTGTTTATATAATACTTAAAACTTCTCCAAATGCTGCTCTTCCATCTAGTTGTGGTAGAGGAGCGAAAGTCCCCACGCCGCCCTCACCAACATTCGCCTCCATATGAGCAACGACTTATAGCATAAATGTTGTGTGCGATCTTGACAACCAATCGAGAGAAATGTGGATAAAATTAATTGTAGAAAAGAGAGATAATTTTTAAATTTACTCTTTGTTAAATTTTAAAATATTTCTCATGTTTAACTAAATTAATACAAAGTAAACCTAACACCCCATGCATAATACTTGCTTGGCGGAAAGGATAATAAGAAACTCTATAAATTACAAGGTTTTTCATTAATCCATGTTGTGGGTTTACAAATTTTACTAAACATATCATTAAATTATCAAAAGAAGATGGGTAATCTAGTGATGAGTGGTTAATATTATAATAGCGGTAAAATCCATCTAGCCACGAGTTATCAAGATCATAATAACAACCTTCTAAATACTTTAACTTCAAGCGAGCTTTAAATAAGAAGCTTTATAAATTAGAAGGTTTCATTAAGACATGTTATGGGTTTACAAATTTTATTAAGCATATAATTAAATTTGAAAAGTTTATTTAAATGGATTATTTTATAAAGATATTCAAGACACTATTTAATTTTTGTATTTGTCTATTAGCGTATTAGTATATTAATGTTTTGGAGTATAATTTAACATTGTTTTTGCTTAGATAAGACTTTGTCTTTTTCAGACTTAAGGAATTAGGCTAATTTCTCAAGATCTAAAGGTGTTTGAAAAAGTGAAAGCTTGACCCCTTATGGAACACCAGTGAGTCATTCCAAGTGGTGTGGTTTTCCTTGAATAATAATGATGAGTTAGCCTACATACACATATAGTAGCCAGTGATGGTTGTCCTGGTTGACCTCGCTATAGGTTTTGATAACTGAGTTATGGTAGGCTTTCCCATTATATAAATTTAAAACAAAAATGTTTGAAAATAAAGGGAACTTTTTAAAATGTATTAATTGTAAAGGTGGAGGTAAAGTTAAAGTAAGTCATTTTCAAGTGTAGTAATATAGAGGAGAATTCTAGTCAATTGACTAAAAAATGTAATCATAACAGGGTATCATGTATATATTGAATGTCAATGGTAATAGTTTTTATGAGATTCATACCTCCATTAAAATATGTTTTAAGTAATGTGTTAATGTCAGTATTTGCATACTTCCACCAAGGATCAAAACACATTTGCATGTGCATATTAGGTGTCCCATTCTGAAGAAATTTTCAATCATTCCATTAGGTCATGATATAAAATTGTTCCACTAGTGGTTGTCCTTGTCAAGTGTCCCATTTTCCTTCACAAGCATATGACCGTTGACCCTCATCCATGTCTTCATCATGCTGAAAATAAATCTGGTCTCATTCCACTTTTAGTCATAGTCATTCATTGAGTCAATTGTTTTCATTTCTCATTAGGTCACTAGGGTTTCATTAGGTCAAATCATTGCATTGTCTCATTTCCAATAAAGGGCAACATAAGGTGTGAAGGTGACCCGAAATAAACTTATGTTTTGCTTCAATCAGTTCAAATGTAATAAGTATTCAATCTCCCAAAGGCTGCCAACTCAGAAATCCACATGCCAACACATCAAATATCAAAGAGAGTTGTCTTTTCCCAAGGGTGCCCAAGTCATAGTTGTTCACAAGCACTAAACCCTAATTTCCTCTCCCACTGAGCTACAGTTTACTATGGAAACACGAGATCTGAGAAGAGGAGCCATAAGGTATCATGGTTTGGGAGAAATGTCAAAATTACAGGTGCTACAAGAGGTTTTATGTACTTCTGGAGTGACCTTGGGAAAATCAAATTTTCTCATAGCTAGAGTGCCCAAATGACTTGGTTGATAAGTCAAATGATAACTAAACAGAGAGATATTTCCAATGAGCTATCATGAGCTCAATTTTGAGTTGAGGAAGGCCTCCAAAAGTTGCTTGCACCAGCACTCTGCATTTCTGCACCCTCAGTCAGCACTTTTTGACCAATCTTGGGAAAATAAATTTTTGACCAGGAAAATGAACTCCAAAGAGAAAACCAAAGGTAGATTTGGAAAGTAGACAAGATAAGATTTCCAACAAGCTATCCTGGGCCCAATTTGGACACTGGGATGTCCTCCAAATGTGGTCTGCAAAACAGTGCTTCTTGGCGTTGTGCGTTTAAAGTGGCGTTGCACATTCTCAAGCTGGCGTTGTGTGTTTACCCTGAAATCCTAGAGAAATTAACACAGTCGCTGCACGTTTGGAGATTGGCGCTGCACGTTCATCCCGGCGCTACGCACTTACCCAGAAATGCGGCGCATTTACAGTATGAAGGTTTTGAAGGTTTTCACCGCTTCCATCTAGCTCCAGTTTCCTCATAAATTTCTCCAATGAGTTTTTTATCAGTAAGTGGACATAAAACACCTCTCTTTTCACATGTTTGTTGTTCCTTTAAAGAGTTGAAAGTGTTATAGCTTATGAAATCCTAGTTTCAGTTTGTTATCATTTTTTCATACACCATAACTTTGTTCACCTCCCTAAACCCTTATGAGTCATGAGCATGGTTAATTCCTAGGGTTTTCTTAGACCTAGGTTATCATTTACATTATCACTTCCTCCATTGGTCACAGCTTCTTCTTTCAAATCCATATTCCTTCATCTCATTCCATTTACCCTAGGGTTTTCACTAGCCTAGGCTCCCTTACATATTCCTATTTCCCTCATTTCCCCACACCTCCATTCACTTCCAACTCCTTCATTTCATTCATCATCTCCCTAGGATTTTGACACAAAATACATCATGGAAAACTAGCAGAGGTGAAATTAGCGAGCCTAAGAGGGCTGATTTGGGCATATTGGTACATACCTATCAGAGAGGTCATAGGCACATGTTTGCTTCACATGGTGTGAAAGGGGGCCATGTTTTCTTAATCAACACAACAGGTAGACAAAGGTAAGGAAAAGGTAATAGAGCCAAACATTGATGATGAGGAGGGAAAACATGAGACAGAGCATGAATTTCAGTTGATGGACCTAGGTGAGGAAAACGAGGACAAAATCATCATTGTAGTTCTTAAAGGCAAAGAAGCATGGTTTGAGAGGGTCAAAAAACACTTGGAACAGCTCTTGGCCAAGGCTCAAAAGGACAATGACATTCAAAGGAAAATGGCAAAACACTATGCCATGAAGAACAAAATTGCAAGGGCCAAGCTCGAACGAGCCCATGCAAAAATTCGAGCTTTGACCGAGAAAAAGGAGAAGGAGAGTTTAGAAGTACTTTTTGAGGTGTCTCTTCATGCCTCCAACCCTTGATCAACAAGTAACCTCACAATTTTGGAAAAATTTTGGCACATTTGGCACTTTGGTGCAAATTTTGGTTTTTGGGCAATTTTGCAAACATAAATTTTGCCAAACACACAGCGCCACTGGCATTCCACTCTTTTTTGGAGCAACCAATTGCAAAATGGCCACCACCATCATGTTCAGAAGGATGAAAACATTAACTCCAGCAATTTTCAAAAGATTTGGAGGAGAATTGGTCCCTCAAAAAGGCAAAAAACCACCAAAAAAAATGTTTCTGCCTTTGTTTTTGCCTTGGTGCGGCACATTTACCAATCTTGGGAGAGCAGGTTTTTGACCAGTCAAATGGATACCATTTTGGAAACTGGAGGCATATTTGGAAACTAGACTCATAGATATTTCCAATGAGCTATCATGGCGCTGATTTGGACATCGGGAAGGCCTCCAAAAGTTGCCTGCAAGACAAATCATTTTTTCTGACATGGCACTACGCATTTACCAAGAAAATGTAGTTTTCATCAGCATCAACAAAATTTTGACTTTTTGACTTTTTACTTGGGAAAATGAGAAAATTACTGATGTAAATGATCATGGTGAATGTAAATGTCATGTTTTGACTTTCGTCTAAGGTAGATACATTAGATAAGTCTTCTAGAGGTCAAACAAATTAGTTTCCTCTCTTTTAGAGGCAAATTGTTGAGTTTTCCTAGTCTTCAAATTCTTGTTTGGGAGTAGGTGAAACTGATCCCTATCTCAAGGATTCAACCCCCCTGAGGCTAGGGAGAGTGGTTTTGAGGTCTATATCATGTATTTTCTCAGTCATTCGTTGAGGTTGGACTCACTTGGAGCTTTGGCATCTCAAGAGACATTTTGTATCAGTTTGGCTTGGACAATAATGAGAAATTTGTAGCTATTTCTTTGGGATCCATGTGGTATGCAGTGTTTGACATAGTTTCTTCTTTTTTATCATTTGTATGGATGTATTGTAGCTCATAAACCATTTCCATGTCTATGATATGCTTAATTTCAAGTTGAAAGGCAGAATTCATGTTTCATGCTCTGTTTTGGGGAATTTAGCATAATTTGTTTATTTTCTTTAGAAATCATTTCAGATGCTCTTCCTAATTTCTCAGCGGTCTTTTCACCTCACCACAATCATCTTTTAATTTCAAACCTTATACCTACCTTACCCCTCAGAACCCCTGCAAATTTTGACCTAATGTCCTTGCCCTAGCTGTTTGACTCCTCCTGATCCAACAAACCCAACACAAAATCAAAAATAAAAACCTTGAGCTACTATACCTAGCCTAAAACCTTCTTTCCTCAGTCATCTTAACTGTGATCCATATGGAGAGAGCCCTCTCCTGGCCTAGTAAGGATAGCTACTTGGCTAAGCATGGTTTGAGGTTACCTCGGAATTGCCTCTCTCAGCCTCAAGTTCAATCTGAGTGATAAAATTTTGGCGACTCACTGGGGAAGCAAAAGATCATATCTTCCCTGGGAAAGAATGAAAAATTTTAGATCTATTTTCTGATGGTGGACAACAATCAGATGCATATGAAGGCTGAAATTTTCACTTGACGACTCCAACTTGATGTAAAGACTCCACTGGAGGATTGACCTTGCCAGCAGGAAAATGGAAGGATATTACACAGAGGTCAGGTATTCAAGGTGGAATTGTATCAATATCTAATCTAATTTCTTGTAAATTACTTCTTTTCTTTTCCTGAAACTATCCTGAAAGTTTTCTGGAGTTTGCTATATGATAAAGATGATCAAAATCTTGATTCTACCTTCTCGAAAAGAGTAAAATACCGAGTTTTCCTTTGATATTGGTCCACATACTTTTTCTGAATCTTATGATGATCATCTTCAAATTAATGAGCCTAAAGAGATCAAGACTGATCCTACAACTTATATACATACTCCTACACCTTGTAAAATTCCAGATCGATACAAATGACTCATCTTACCTCCTATACTCCATGCTTTCCCTGAAAATCATTACCTATATCTGCCAAGGTTTATGGTGAATATGACAATATCAATACTGAGAGGCATATGAAGAATTTTGAGACTTTCCTAGACCTTTTTGAAGTTGACGAAGAGGATGTCAGTATCAGGCTATTCTCTCTTTCTTTGCAAGGCCAATTCAAGAGTTGGTTCAAAAACTTACATGTTGCGAGCATCTCAGATTTCTTGTAGTTCGTCAAAGTTTTCCTCGACAGGTGGGTTGTCAAATAAAACCCTTTCCTAATTCTAGAAGTTTATACCCAAATGAAAATACAGTTAGGGGAGACAGTGCAACAATTTTCTGCCAGATTTAATCAACTCTATTATTCAATACCTGTTGATATAAGACCCCCTCGTGGTTCAGCTCTTTTACATTACCTAGATACCTAGATGCCTTTGATCCGGAAATGGAGTTTCAGCTAAGAGAAAGGAACCTTGAAACACTTGAAGAGATGCAGAACAATGCAGTAGATGTAGATGCTAATCTGTTGATTTAAAGGGAAAAGCTGAAGGAAGAAGAGAAGAAGAACATTGGAGAGCACCTGACATCTTCAGAGGTAAAGCTCGACATTTTGGTGAGTACAATAGAGGAAATGATGCAAAATATCAACATGAGAGATGTATTTTCCATTCAATATCATCATGACCCACTTATCCCAGAAAAAGAAGAGATTGCAAACCCTAAAAATTTTCCTACTAATCCCAGCTACCATAGATCAGAAAATGGATTTTTAAATCAATCCGAGGAGAAAAAATCTGATAAGCTAATCTTGCAGAGCAATCAATAGTTCGTTTGTGGGAGGAAGTTCAGTTTCAGCAGCTTGAAAATAGTGATCAACCAATACATATCAGCTATGACAGTCATGAGGAAAGTCTAGAAAAATTGGAAGTAAGTGAAGGATCTTTTCCTTTTTGTTTTACTTCATTTCAGTCATCGGAGATAACTTTCATGCGATTAGAAATCAGCAGTCTTTCAATTTTGATGTTGAGGTGGAGGTAGATAATGAACTTCTTGAGCAAGTTTTAATGAGAAACCTTCTCCTGAAATGGTTGAGGAAATCATTTGTGACATATAATCCTCCTTAGCTCCAGATTTGAAGCCACCGAATGCCATTGAATGTCAGGTTACAGATGAAGGTTTGGAAGTTGAAACATATGATCAAATGATGCAAGATGATTCTGTACCACTATGTTTTGAATCATTTTAATTTTTAAAGAAAAATTTTCATAATATCTCTAAAGAAAAGGATGAGCAGTCTATAGAATGTCATGTAGTCTCATTAGAACCATTGGAAAATAGGTTTCTGCAATATTTTCAAGTTTTTCATGACCCAATAGCTGATGTGTTGGATGATATCTGCAGTAAAAGTCCTTCTCCATTAGCTAACTGTAATCTTGAAAAGAGTGTTGATATAAGCTTGATCCAACAACCGACTTTATTGTCTTGTTCAGCAGGTGTTTCGTTACAAAACTCATACCAAGATTTGCAGTCATATCAAGAGAGTAATGAAGAAGATTTTTGTTCTATTTTTTATCATCAGGAAGCAATAGTGATTCACGAGTTTCAGGATCCTTTTGTTAACTTGCTGCAGTCATCAAAGAAAGAAAGCACAGATGTTAGGAAAATTTTAAAACCAAGGTATGAAGACTACCTAGAGCAGAGCAGTAATGTATTAGATGGGATAGAAATCAATATGTATTCCTATGAAGATCCTTTCGCAACATTCTTGAGGTCAGTCGGTGGGCTCGTTCTTTGCAATTTCATCAAGATTCGATCTGTTGACAAGTTTTTATGGGAGTTGCCTTTCAGTAGTTCTTTCTTCTTACTCATCAGCAAGCACTTGTGGAGAATTCAAACAACAGCCAGAATGCTTACATGGTTGCATTCTTTGTTACATTTCACTTGACCAGGTGATGAATGGAGCAATTGGAGTAGGTTTTAATGAATAAGCTCAATTTTGAGCATCTTTTTCAGTTTTCCAGTTGTGTTTAGTTTGAGTCAGTCTTAAGTCAGTTTTTTGAATCAAGTTTCTTTCAGTATTCAGTTTGGTATTTAGCTATTGACTCCATGCCCAATGGAGGCACTTGGTCTACAGTGTTCTTGGCACCTCCATGGAGCTACCATCCCCAACAGGAGCCAACGTTAGTGTCAGTATTTGCATACTTCCACCAGGGATCAAAACACATTTGCATGTGCATCTTAGGTGTCCCATTCTGAAGAAATTTTTAATCATTCCATTAGGTCATGATATAAAATTGTTCCATTGGTGGTTGTCCTTGTCAAGTGTCCCATTTTCCTTCACAAGCATATGCCCACTGACCCTCATCCATGTCTTCATCATGCTAAAAATAAATATGCTCTGATTCCACTTTTAGTCAGAGTCATTCATTGAGTCGGTTGTTTTCATTTCTCATTAGGTCATTATGGTTTCATTAGGTCAAATCATTGCATTGTATCATTTCCAATAAAGGGCAGCGAAAGGTGTGAAGGTGACCCAAAATAAACTTATGATTTGCTTCAGTTAGTTCAAATTTAATAAGTATTCAGTCTCCCAAAGGCTACCAACTCAGAAATCCAAATGCCAACACATCAAATGTCAAAGAGAGTTGTCTTTTCCCAAGGGTGCCCAAGTCATAATTTTTCACAAGCACTTAACCCTAATTTCCTCTCCCACTGAGCTATGGTTTTCTATGGAAATGCGACATTTGAGCAGAGGAGCCATAAGGTATCATGGTTTGGGAGAAATGTCAAAATTACAGGTGCTACAAGAGGTTTGATGTACTTCTGGAGTGACCTTGGGAAAATACATTTTTCTCATAGCTAGAGTGTCCAAATGAATTGGTTGATGAGTCAAATGATAACTAGACAGAGAGATATTTCCAATGAGCTATCATGAGCTCAATTTGGAGTTGAGGAAGGCCTCCAAAATTTGTTTGCACCAGCACTCTGTATTTCTGCACCCTCATTAAGCACTTTTTGACCAGTCTTGGGAAAATAAATTTTTGACCAGGAAAATGAACTACAAAAAGAAAACCAAAGGTATATTTTGAAAATAGACACGATAATATTTCCAATGAGCTATTCTCGGCCCAATTTGGACATCGGGAAGGCCTCCAAATGTGGTCTGCAAAATAATGCTTCTTGGTGTTGCGCGTTTAAAGTGGCACTGTGCGTTCTCAGGCTGACGTTGTGCATTTATCCTAAAATCCTAGAGAAATTAATAAAGGCATTGCACGTTTGGAGATTGGCATTGCGCGTTCATCCTGGTGCTGCGCTCTTACCCAAAAACGTTGTTCATTTACACTATGAAGGTTTTGAAGGTTTTCACCGCTTCCATCTAGCTCTGGTTTCCTCATAAATTTCTCCACCGAGTTTTTGATCAGTAAGTGGACATAAAACACCTCTATTTTCACATGTTTGTTGTTCCTTTAAAGAGTTAAAAGTGTTATAGATTATGAAACCCTAGTTTTATTTCGTTATCATTTTTTCATACACCATATCTTTGTTCACCTCCCTAAACCCATATGAGTCATGAGCATGGTTAATTCCTAGGGTGTTCGTAGACCTAGGTTATCATTTACATTATCACTTCCTCCATTGGTCACAAATTCTCCTTTCAAATCCATATTCCCTTCATATCATTCCATTTACCCTAGGGTTTTAACTAGCCTAGGCTCCCTTACATATTCCCATTTCCCTCATTTCCCCACACCTCCATTCACTTCACACTCCTTCATTTCATTCATCATTTCCCTAGGGTTTTGACACCAAATACATCATGGCAACCTAGCAGAGGTGAAACTAGCAAGCCTAAGAGGGCTGATTTGGGCATATTGGTACATACCTATTAGAGAGGTCATAGGCACGTGTTTGCTTCACATGGTGTGAAAGGGGCCATGCTTTCTTTATCAACACAAAAGGTAGAAAAAGGTAAGGAAAAGGTAATAGAGCCAAACATTGATGATGAGGAGGGAAAACATGAGATAGAGCATGAATGCCAGTTGATGGACCTAGGTGAGGAAAATGAGGACAAAATCACCAATGTAGTTCTTAAATAAAAGAATCACGATTTGAGAGGGTCAAAAAACACTTGGAGCAGCTCTTGGCCAAGGCTCAAAAGGACAATGACATTCAGAGGAAAATGGAAAAACACTATGCCATGAGGAACAAAATTGCAAGGGCCAAGCTCGAACAAGCCCATGCAAAAATTTGAGCTTTGATCAAGAAAGAGGAGAAGGAGAGGTTAGACATACTTGCTGAGGTGTCTCTTCATGCCTCCAATCCTTGATCAGAAAGTAACCCCACAATTTTGGACAAATTTTGGCACATTTGGCACTTTGGTGCAAATTTTACTTTTTGGGCAATTTTTACAAACAGAAATTTTTCTAAATGCGCAGCGCCACTGGCGACGCCCTCTTCTTTGGAGAATCCAATTGAAAAATCACCACCACCATCATGTTCAGAAGGATGAGGAAATTAACTCCAGCAATTTTCAAAATATTTGGAGGAGAACTGGTACCTCAAAAAGGCAAAAAAACCACCAAAAAAACATGCTTCTGCCTTTGTTTTTGCCTTGGCACTGTCTGTTTACCAGTCTTGGGAGAATAGGTTTTTGACAGGTCATATGGACGCCATTTTGGAAACAGGAGGCATATTTGGAAACTAGAATCAGAGAGCTTCCAATGAGCTATCATGGAGCTTATTTGGATATTGGGAAGGCCTTCACAAGTTTCCTGCAAGACAGGTCATGTTTTCTAACATGGCGTTGTGCGTTTACCACGAAAATGCAGTTTTCATCAGCATCAGCAAAATTTTGACTTTTTGACTTTTTACTTGGGAAAATGAGAAAATCACTAATGTAAATGATCATGGTGAATGTAAATGTCATGTTTTGAATTTCATCTAAGGTAGATACATTAGATAAGTCTTCTTGAGGTCAAACGAATCAGTTTCCTCTCTTTTAGAGGTAAATTGTTGAGTTTTCCTAGTCTTTAGATTCTTGTTTGGGAGTAGGTGAAATTGATCCCTATCTCATGGATTCGACCCCCTGAGGCTAGGGAGAGTGGTTTTTAGGTCTATATCATGTATTTTCTCAGTCATTTGTTGAGGTTAGACTCACTTGGAGCTTTTACATCTCAAGGGACATTTTGTATCAGTTTGGCTTGGACATTAATGAGAAATTTGCAGCGATTTCTTTGGGATCCATGTGGTATGCGGTGTTTGACATAGATTATTCTTTTTATCATTTGTATGGATGTATTGTAGCTCATAAACCATTTCCATGTCTATGATATTCTTAATTTCCAGTTGAAAGGCAGAATTCATGTTTCATGCTCTGTTTTGGAGAATTTAGCATAATTTGTTTATTTTCTTCAGTTTATGGATAATTCATTTCATATGCTCTTCCTAATTTCTCAGCAGTCTTTTCACCTCACCACAATCATATTTTAATTTCAAACCTTCTACCTACCTTGCCCCTCAAAACCCCTGCAAATTTTGACCTAATTTCCTTGCCCTAGCTGTTTGACTCCTCCTGATCTAGCAAACCCAACACAAAATCAAAAATCAAAACCCTGAGATAATATACCTAGCCTAAAATATTCTTTCCTCATTCATCTTGACTGTGATCCATACAAAGAGATCCCTCTCCTAGCCTAGTAGGGATAGCTACCTGGCTAAGCGTGGTTTGAGGTTACCTCGGAATTGCCTCTCTTAGCCTAAGGTTCAATTTGAGTGATAACATAATGCAAGGCACAACCTACTATATATATTATTATATCATTGTGTAAAATGAAATTGATCGTAACCCTTAGTTCAATTTATGTCCAAGAGAAAATCTTGGGATTAAATCTAGCATTGAAAGGTTTTACAAAGGCTATGGATGTGATGTTCTTCACATAGCTACTTTTAAAAAAGTGACGAGGCTCACATTGTAAAAGGATATTGTTGGAATATGTAATTCCTACTTATCTACGGTGTTGACTCTTTATGTAAGGAGTTTGTTCCTATATTATAGGAGGTAGATAAATCTAAATATTCCTAGTTTGGTGTGTGGTTGAGATATTCTCTCAACCACCTTATTGTGCGTCCAAGGTAGTTTTCCTATCTTGAGAAAATTATTCATGTATATATGTGTAATATCTTTGAGTAATATAACATAGTGTGCATAATCAGATTTTCTCTTGGTATCAGAGCCCATACGGGCCTGGAGCTCGACCCCTCCTGGGACGAGGGAAATAAGAGTATATTGTGTTTTAGTTTTTTGGTTGTCCATTTGTTTGAGTGGAGGTGTATTGGAGTAGCGGTGAACCCATCATTTGAAGGGGGCCTTTGCTTATTTTTTGAGACAAAGGTTCACCGCACAACACCACTATTGTTTTGGCACTGCTCTACATGTTATTTGCATGGTCCATAGCAAGACCACTGACGATAGAACATATTCGAGGATATCTTTTGTGAAGGCCGCGATCAATAAAGGTTCCCATGATTGGGCACAATTGGTATCATATGCATTATTGGTGGAACCTTGATCAGGTAATTTGTGGGAGAGTGTTGCATTAAGTGCTATTGGAGAATGAACAATCACCAAAAAATCGCAACGAAACAATGAACAACTACTTAGAGGATGTGGAGAATCAATCAGACAGTTGACAGGACAATCAAAACACCAAAACTCCCAAGGAGGGCTCGATACACTAAGCCACTAGATGCCCTAGGGCTTAAAACGTGAAATCGATAGATAAAAGCAAACAACCAAAGGACAGAGGTGAATTCCCAGCCAAACAGGACTCCAACACACTCAGGCAGTCGGAAAATCAAGAAGAAAAACACTGACCAAACCCAGAGAGCTCAAAAATGAGGAAACTCAAAAACCTTACAGGAGTGGCGCGACTGTAAGGATGAAACTAGCGCCAGAAAACAATTGGCGCGGGCTAAACAAAAGCAACATGCGCCAATTGGCGCGACTGTCGAGTTAACAACCGCGCCAGTCGAGTTTCTCAACCAAAATTAAAAAAGAACTACTCCAGAAACAGATCAATGCAAGCTAAGCAAACCAAGAAGCAAAAACAGCAAAAAGAACCCAACCCAGAAGGCTCATCAAGCAAGGAAAAACATAAAATAATCAAAGCGAGACAACACAAACGAGACAGTGAAATCTGGACGATCCCCAGCGGAGTCGCCAAATTGTTGAGGAGGTAAATCCCCTCTGCGGACAGAGGCGATCCCTACTAGCCCAGCAGGGGTCTAGCAACAATCAAAAATGTTACGACGCAAGTTCCTAGTTACGAATGAAAAGACTAAAGATGGAAGCCTACCTGGAATCCAATGCTATGATCTGAAGAAGGAAGCGTTCCCGTTCCTCAGCCTCGGCAGATCACGATCCCCCACGATCTCCGCGGATGGACACCTGCACATGCAAGAAACAAACAGATACAAGCATAAAATCCGGCATACGTAACTAAATATCAGTCAGAAAGGATATTACTCATATTAACATGATGGAAAACAGAGTGGAACCATAATCGTAATCATTCATTAAATAACAAATGAAGAAAGATTACAACCAAGTTCTGACGTCGTGGTCTCCTTCGGATGGGTCTCCAGTTGTTCACGTCTCGCAAAGCTCGCCAGGGAAAGGGCAAACCTCTCCAGAGTCTCTCGACGATAGTCTCCTTACTTGAGTCGGCCTTAAGGGAAAAAGAGGGCTCTTTACAGCACAAAGGCTCTTGGGAATTTGGAGATTCAAAGCTTAGGCACTTCAAGACTAGCTTGCCATGGAATTGAGCAGGCTTTTATAGATGGGGAAGGAGGGAGTTGGGATCCCTATTATGGTGGGATTGGCCCTATCAACAAGGAAGGTTCCATGGGAGGTGGCAAAACCACTTCCCTTCCATAGAACTCCCGCAGCCAAACCTCTCAACTCAAGATAGGTAATGGTTTCTGAGTTTGTTGAAACACAACTTCCGCCATCTTTATTTAAAAAACACTCCTTAAATTGGCTAGCGCGACCAGTGCTCTGGGACAGAGCGCCAGGTGGCGCGGCCTCTTTCCAGGATTTCCCCGATTGGCGCGAGTGCTGAACTGTCTGCCCGCGTCAATGCAAAAGGAGATGTTTTTCATGATTTTTGCAAGGAGATGTCTTAAGGGCAATTAAAGCTCATGCTTAGAGGAATGCTTTGATGATGGTTTCAAGGCATGACAATGTTCACAGGTCACAAAATGGGTCCTCCATTGTGCGGGACGGGGAATGGTAGGGACGGTGACAAATTACTGTGTAACAGATGCCCCCTAAAGTATGAGGCCCGAGAGAAAGAGGGGTGAAATGCTTTACGAGAACATGTTCAACTGAAGGCCCGCCGTCGGAAAACCTGCGCAGAAAGATACAACTGATATCTCAAGTACATGATGTATATGTGGTATGGACGCAGCCATCCGAAACAGAGTATGTTATAATCCGGATCCAGGGCATGGGCACAGCCATCCAACTAAGATCAAACAAATAGACTCAGGTATGGTCGCAGCCATCCAATCAGTGAGTCATGTACATAATGATAATAATCCACAATCGCAGCCTGGATTACAATAGACACAATCCAGGGTCTTGCGCTCCATCTCGACCCAAACGAGTACAAGTTCGAGCATGTGAATATGTGAGCTGATGTCGAACATGCAAGAACATCGTCTGATTACCAGCCAATGATGAAAGCCGTTAACAGACGCGAGAGAAACCACCAATAATGACAATGGTCCTCAAGGTACTACAGGTACAATCTACGGCGTGCGAATAAATGAGCTGACGTCGAACACCCGCAGAATCATTCGATCGGAGGTCAATGATGTAAACCTCTCGTCGAATGCGACGAACCTGCCATTGAGCCATGCATGCTCCAAGGTACCATAAGGAGTCTCTAGACCAACTTCCTGGATAATGAGTTGAAGTCGACAGGAAGTGACCTTGATCGAAGGTGGGCCATAATGATTCCCACATCATCGACACGAGACAGAGGAACATAATGTTTTGTTGTGAATCAAGATCGTATGAGAAACAGAGGAAGGTTGATATTTGCAGAGGCCAACTTCTCTTGAACATATGAACGGCACGACAGTGGACTTGGCAGTATTTGACATCAACGGATTAGAGGTCATGGTGACGAGGCAGTGAACAGATGAGAGGTCAAAAGAGATTACCCAAACCCATGGAGGCAAAGTGAAGCAACGAGATGAGATGTCCCCAACCCGACACGAATGCAGACAAGTGCCATGTTCAAGAGCGACATACCGCCGACGACAACGACGATGGTTCCATTTTTCCCCCACCATTTCTGGCGAGTACCCCAATTATTTTTGATAACAAGCTTGAAGGGGATAGCATATGCTTGTGATATAAGTCCGCCCTTCGGGCGAATCCATCCTAGTGCATTTAACGAGTCCTAGGAAGGAGAAACTCTGAGAACGTCATTGCGACGGAATCCAATGTCATCAGGGTTTAACGAGTCTGACAAAGGAAGAACTCGGCGTCTTTTCATGTTTAGAGAGTTTGAAAAGACAGCGGAAAAGAAAACTCCACAGGTCCCTTTTCGTAAATAGTTCCCCAGATCCGAAAAGGTAGAAAACAATATCCGGGAAAACCTCCTAGTCGCGATAGGATAGGGTATTCCTTTTTCGTAATCAATCCATCCCAGCCCGAAAAAGGGTTAAACTTATACTGGGTGGATGTCGATTCGTGTCCATTTTAACGAGATCGAAACGACAAGGGCCTCGACAATCTTTTCATGTTTAGAGAGTCAGAAAAGAGCTGAAAGATGACTCCAAAGTGACTTTTTCGTGTAATTACCGAGTCCGAAAAAGTATAAAATACAACTCGTTTCCATCGTTTAAGTCGCAAAAACCTGTTGCTGTACATACCAAGCAAGCGTAAAATCCATTTTTCGACATAACATATAAAAATATTCGATAAAATGACTTTCAAAACTCATTTAACGTCGAAAAAGCTATAAATATGTCAAAATGGTAAAAATAAAATTACATTTACTATTTACCTTGGTAAAAAGCAACAGTGGTCCTTTTGGAGCAGAAACTTCTGACGGTGATTGCGACAAATCCAGTTGACCATTCAGCTTCTCATCTGTCACAGGTAAGAGGCGTTCCTTTGCTCTTCATTTTCATTCATTTTTTGATAATTTTCCCTTGAAAATCAGTTCTATGTGGTCACATTTAAAATTTTAGGGTTGCGCCCATTGGCGCGGGTATCAGGCACGGACCCGCACCAATGAGCTCTTTTATACAAAGGGCCCGCGCCACGTGGTGCGATTGTTCACAAAACAGCCGCGCCAGCGGCCGAACCTAAAAATCCGCCTAAAATTTCGACATTTAGACCAAATTTCATGGAATTTGAGACTCATCAGAGATCTAACCAAGGGCTTATGACCATATGAATGCAGGTAATCAATCAAAATGGCAATTGAATGGAAAGAACGAGAGCACGGAGAAGAGGATGAACAAGCCATGCAAAGTCAAGCTTGCATGAACGCCCTTAGAAACTGCGGGTTGAAAAAGTTCTTCCTCACACCCTGTCTACGAGCTCAGCCTGAGCTTCTCCAGTATTTGATCAGTATCTAGGATGAACACGAAAAAGTGTTCAGGCTACGAGATCAGGTATTAGAACTGGAGGTTTCTGATGTTTATTTTATCACCGGATTGTCCCACAGAGGTCCAATCCCTGTATTGACTGGAAGCAGACCATCTGGGGAAAAGATGGAAGAAGTGATGGCACGAGTGTGCCCAGGAGCACAAACGGGATCAGGCAGCAAGAAAGTGGATATCCACACTATCCCTGATCTGGCATTGAGAGTTGTTCTGCATACCATCACGCGGGCTGCAGGGTCGCAGGCACCGCACGAGGCCACAAAGGCCCAACTCCTGCTGGCCTCAGAATGCATGGGTCCCTTACTATTTAACTGGGCAGCAGCAGTAACAATCAACATGAAAAGGCAGCTCACAAAATGCAAACAGGGAAAACTGAAACAGTTCGGTTATGGTTCCATCTTGGTATCGTTCATTCTGGAATGCTTACCAATCTTCCAGGGCCAAGGGGCCGCAGTGGCAGATCCGATACCACGAGAGCCAAGAATGGCTCGCTGGGCAGCATTGATGCCCAGAGCTGGAGGTGGCCAACAGATGTCCTGGAGGCCGGAATTCTTTAGGTGGTTACGGCGCCAGCTGATTGTCGTGGAAGACTGGCCCTATGCAGGAACTGACTTTACCGGGGACCCAGATCTCCCACTACCAGAAGGAGATGACTGGGACGAGGAGTTGGGTAAGACCTCATATTTTGATTTTATGTTTATATGTTTTTTTTTGTTAATACACATTCGTCCTAACACAATCATATATGCATGCAGATGTGGGACCTGAGAGACCAGCTGGGATGTCTCCAATCTCCCGGAGGACACAACTCGCCCCTGAGATCCAGGGATAAGGCACCGGAGGAGATGAATTGATCCAGAACCTCGAGGGGATTGCCCACGGGATTCCAGACTATGCCCGGCTAGCAGACATACCGATGGCATACCAGCGCCACACGGTGGGAGTTCCGAGTCGGATCCACCGAATCCTGAGGCGCTTAGTGCGTGCAGTCACGTGCTATCATGAGCACCATGCGGATTAGTCTTTAGGATTTATACCACACCTATTTTTTGAGAGACATACCGTCTCCGGATGTACTAAGACGATTATGTATATTTTTTGAGTTTTATGTGACACACTCTTATGTAAACATTTTGATATCTATATATATATACATATCTATTTCTGGATGAGTCTTTCTTTACATGTGATGATGATTTATAAATTGTGCAAATGTCTGTCTAATACCAAATTTGCTACTGCATCCGTTAATGTATTCAAATGCCTGGGTATATGATGATATGTAATGTAGTCAAAATTCCTTTCCAGTAATCGAATACGCAAATACAGACGTAAGATGGACGGGTTCCTTACCGAATAGTGTCCGTTCAACTGTAACACTACAAGTTGTGAATCTAGGTACACGAGCAATTCACGGATACCAAGGTTTACTGCCTCGGTTAATAATTCCAACACGGCGCTATATTCCGCGATATTGTTCGTGGTACGTCCTAAACACACACCTTGCAGGTCAATCAACTCACCAGCAGGATCGTAGATTACCTAGGCTGCGGAAGACAGATTCCTGGTACTGCGGGAGGCACCATCCGCGAAACCAACAAATGGATGAATAGACATCTGCACAACCAGGAAGACCCGATCAGCAGAAAGATGTTTACAAATCACACCACACTATACATGCACACAAATGACAATCACACACCTATGTACACACACCACACCAAGAAATCACTTCAGGCATAGTACTTTTTAAGGTACAGCCCATTTCTGGGCTGCGCCAGCGGAACTCCTTCATAATCTATAAGCTCATAGGCCCCATTTTTCAAAACGCGTTTTACTATATAGGGCCCGTGCCACATAGGCTGGAGCTTACCGGCTCCAAGCTTATCATGCGCTTGATCGTACAGGAGGACGAGGTCTCCTTCGATAAAAGAACGGGGAGAAACAGATTGATCAAAATGAGTTTTGACCCTCTTATTTTGTGCTTCGATAATCAAAGTAGCCAGACGAAGGGTTTTATCTAACCGTTCCAGATACAGAAGATGTTCTTCCTCGGCAGAGGTACCAGGTAGAAGCTCCACAGCTAATTTCAATGAAGGAATTTCACATTCAACCGGCAGAGTGGCTTCCAGACCGTACACCAATTGGAATGGTGTAAATCCAGTTGCACTCTTAGCAGATGTTTGGTATGCCCAGAGAGCTGAGAACAGTTGGAGATGCCAATTGGATTTATGAATACCAACTGTTCGCTGAAGCATAGTGACCAAAACCTTGTTCACTGCTTCAACCTGACCATTCACTTGAGGGTAGTATGGTGTTGAGCTGTCGTGACGCAAGCCCAACGTTGAAGTCAGCTCCGCCATCATGTAATCTTGGAAATGAGTACCGTGATCAGTGACGATGGCTTGAGGAACCCCGAACCGTGCAATAACGTGGTTGAATATAAATTGAGCAGCCGTTTTCCCGTCAGCAGCTAGTGTAGGCATCGCCTCGGCCCACTTAGTGAAGTAGTCGACGGCGACAATGATATACGCATGCCCCCCGACCGAGTGAGGGTTACACGTCATAAAATCAACGCCCCATTTCGCAAAAGGGCCGACGGTAATAACAGGATGCAATGGCAACGGTGGCGCGTGCATCTTGCGCTGAAAAATCTAGCACGGATGACATTTACGGACTGCAGTGATACAATCCTTGAATATGGAAGGCCAGAAATAACCTGCCCGCAGAATCTTCTGGGCAGTAGCATACCCGGACATATGTCTGCCACAGGCGCCACTGTGGCAGTCATTCAGGACCTTTTCAGCCTCTTCCAAGGTAAGGCATCGTCGGAGCACCGAATCTACTCCAATGCGATATAAGGTATCTCCTACTATACGGTAGGGTTGGGACTGGTGCCGAATCCGACGGCGGGTAGCTTTATCCAACTCAGACCGAAATGTCGCGGTCTGAAGATACACTATTATGTCACCATACCAAGGATCACGAGTACTGATGAGGAAAAGTGTTTCGTCCGGTATATGGTCTTCAGAGTGTGAGGGAACAGAGTCTGTAGGGAGAGAACATATCAAATCCGCGAAGACCAGTGATTTAGTTGACTTGGAAGTGGTGAACTCCAAGTCAAACTCCTGCAGGATCACAATCCATTTGGAGTACTTGCCCCCTAGTAATTGTCTAGAAAGAATATACGTCATAGGGTTGCAGTCTGAAACCACTGTTATAGTGCGCAAAAGGATGTAATGGCGAAAGCGTTGTACAGCGTGTACTGCTGCTAATGCCAACTTCTCGACATGTGCATAACGCATTTCCGGGTCGAGAAGGTTCCGAGACAGGTAATAAACAACATGTTCATCACCATGATCGTCATCCTGCACCAAGACCATGGCTATGGTGCTAAATGCGGCGGCTAGATACAAAGTGAAGTCGCGGTGGTAGTCCGGAGGACGAAGCAACGGAGCATTGACAAGCAACGTCTTCAGCTTCTCAAAGGATTCCTGAGCAATTTCGTCCCAGTGAAAGGGAACATTCTGCTTTAACAAACGAGTGAATCCTTTGGCCACCTCGGCATAATTCGGGATAAAGCGCCTAAGAAAATTCTCTTTCCCTTGTAGACTCTGTAACTGATACAGGGAGGAGGGTGATGGGAGATTTACGATGGCCTCAACCTTTAGAGGGTCAAGGCGAATTTCGTCTTTCGAGACTATAAAGCCTAAAAGACGGCCAGAATCAACGCAGAAGACGCACTTATGAGGATTGAGCCTGATATTGTAGCGTCTGCAACGAAGAAATATCTGGCGAAGATGCTCAGGATGGTCCTCTCGCTTACCCGAATGGGCTGGCAAGTCATCCAGATAAGGCTGAACGATATGGCGAATGTCATGAAAAGCGTAGGACATCGCACGCTGAAACGTGGCGCCAGCGTTCTTTAAGCCGAACGGGAGTTTTTTGTATGCGAAAGTGCCCCACGGACAGATGAATGTGGTCTTATGTTGATCCTCAGGTGCGATATTGATCTGGTTATAACCTGAGAAACCGTCCATTAAGGAATAGATCTCACTCCCGGCACATTCGTCGATGATCTGGTCGATAAACGGAGTGGGATAATTATCCTTTGGACAGGCGCGATTGATGTCGCGATAATCCACACAGACTCGAATTGTACCCTGCTTTTTATCGACGGGGACAATGTTGGACACCCATTCTGTAAGGGGGATGGGATAAATAAAACCCGCATTCAGAAGTTTTTCAACTTCTGCCTTGATGGCAGCGGCTTTCCAAGGATGCATGGGACGTAAGCGTTGGCACACGGGTTTCGCACCTGGATAGGTTGGAATCTCGTGCACAACAATACTAGGATCAATTCCCGGCATTTCCTCGTAAGACCATGCGAAAACATCTCTGAATTCTTTGAAAATCTCAGTATAGACTTGAATCTCATCGGGAGAACAAGTCACACCCACATGAATATTCTCAACAATCCCCGGTTTAACGGAGATGTTGATTGGATTAGTTTGAGTAATGTTACTCAGATTACCCTCCGAAAAAACCTCGTGCGTCAAGATCGGTGTTTGAAGAGGGGGGGAAGGAACCTGAGTAGCATAATGCTCCAGACAATCAGTCATTGCCCCCAAGCTGGGCATAAACGAGGAGCGATGATGCCCATCGCCCCAGGGCAGCTCCTCAAGAGACATAGTTTCAATGATAGCCTCATCTGAAGGAAAAGTCTCTCTGAGAGGATCAGGTGAATCAGCCTGACCAAGCCAAGGGGATTGGGAGTAGACGTCGAGAGCCATGCTCATCGGAGCATGCTGAGGAGGTGGAGGATCCGATGCGGCAACAATCTCACAGTAGCTGATCTCTACCGGCGTTAAAGGCATGGATTCTCCAAACTCATATACCTGCTCAGGTGTAGGAATAAGCCAGGGGTCATCGGACCTGGACAACATGTTGACTTGAGCGGTATGCGGTGGCGGTGCAGGGAATATACCCATGAGGACTGGGTCCTTGAAGAGACCAGGTCCTACACTGTCTGGGGGATTCGGAATTTGATCCACGTATGGCACGTTGTTCTCAGAGTTAGAGGTGAAAAATGACAACTGATCCACCGTGACAATCTTGCCCTCATGAGGGAACTTAATGAATCGAAAGACGGTAGATGGCACGCGGAGCATGGCATGGGTCCAGCTGCGGCCAAGAAGTATATTGTAGTTGAGTTTAGCATCAACCACTTCCACTTCTACGTTGACAGTTTTCCCCTGTAATGTGATCGCTAGACTCTCGAGAACGCCCAGGGGTTTAGATTCCCGACCATCAAATGCCTCAAGGGCATTGGGAGATGACGACAAGGCTGGAGAGCCGATGGCCTTCCAGCAAGCGGAGGACATTACGCAGGTAGATGCACCCTCATCTACAACGGCCCTATGAATCTTCAGACCGTTAATCCCGACTTGAATAACCAAAGCGATTTGATGTGGAAGCCAAGGAGTAAAATTCTCCAAATCAAAGGTGAGAAGGCTCGAGTCGGCGGGATCGATGCCACCGATTGCAGACAGTAAAGCCTTCCGTTGTGAAGGACAACTTTGAAGAACCTCAAGTGTAGACATAGCACATGGCGCCTGTGCCAGATCCTCAACAATACTGTAATGTTGAGCGGCACGAGCGTTTGGATTATAAGAGGATCTCCGAAGAACACCCTTGGGAGGTGGCTTCACGACGGGTTCAAGAGTCGGCTTCTCGATTTCCAACGGACCAGAGGCAGGTGGGGGAGGCGGCCCATCTGCAACTGCCTTCCCGGGTGCCTGCTGCTGTCCACTGTAATCCTTCGACCGCGTAGTGACAGAGATAGGTGCAATACTCTTCACCATGAAAACCTGAGACCCAAACGGTGCAGATGGTGACGCCTGTTCGACCATCTGGGTCTACTGAGATGGAAATGGCTCTTTTAAAACAGCCGGAGTCCCTTTAGGGCCCTTAAGAAGTTGACTAACCTCGGATCGTCGTGGACAATCCTTAGTATAATGGTCCCCTTCACAGATGAGGCAAGGGAACTTCGGTTTACGCTGGGAGCCATCCTCAGTTCGAGTTTTAGATTCTGGTTTTGGGGCATCAGATTTTGATTTGCCTTTGCCCTTCTTCTTCCCCTTGGAGGATTTGTCCGCAGGATTGGCCTGAATGGCATTCACCTCCGCGGTTTTACCAGAATCGAATGAGGCGGGATTAGCAGAGGCATTGTTGGAAGAATTAGCCTTCTGCTTCCCATTCGAAGACTTCTTCGAATTTTGAGAGACGGAACCAATGACACCATCCACTGCAGGGGTAGGTGGAGCCTTAGAGGTTCCGGGCCGTGGAGCATCAGTCAAGATGTCATAAAGCGTGCCAGACTGCGAATAGACAAGATCCAGGTACTGGGCACGCGCGATAGCTTGTTCCTCTGTCACACACGCTCCCATCGCGATATCCTGAGCAATTTTATTCACAAAGGAGGTGGTGAACCAGTGAGTCAAAATCATATCAGGTATGTGAAACTTGATCAGTCAACGACAGCGCCGCCACTCATGAATGTGATCTGAGATGTGAGTGGCCTTGTCCTGCTTCAGAGAAGTCAGGAGGTGCGTCCTGGCCTCATACCGGACCGGTAACTGGAAATGCGTGAGGAAAGCCATGGCTAAAGAGTTGAAATCTTGGAAAATGCCACGGGATAATTCTATGTACCACTTAGCAGCAGCTCCTGTTAAAGTACGCTGGAAAAGACGCAAACGGATCGAATCGTCGACCCAAGAGTTAGACGAACACCAGAGGTGATACGTCATCACATGCGCCTAGGGGTCTTCGCCAGCTTTTCCCTCAAACTTGGGACAATCACCTGGTATCTTGGTGGGAACCGGAGGCCAATATGGATTATGTAAAATCGGATCATTGGTCAACTTTGAAACGTCCGGCAGTTCCAAGGTATCCAGGAACGGCAATGGAGGGTTAACTGCCATGCCAGGCCCAGGATGAGGTCCGGTACCCATACTCCACGATGGTTGTGAATATCCCTGCCCCCACTGGTTCTGTCCCGCAGGATTTTGACCGTAGGGGGCATAGGTCGTATAACCAGACTGATTTGGATGCTGGTAACCATAGTGCGGGGCTTGATAACCAGGATACGGACCCTGATTAGGCGTCGGCCCCGTATAAGCAGCGTTTGGATTCGGCTGCTGAGCGTAGGTAAAACCGGGTGGAGGAGGATAATACTGAGAGCCTCTGGGGTGGTTATAGTTCGGTTGAGACTGACCATGAGGATAATAACCACCCTGAGGATAAGTAGGTCGGTGAAAAAAGTAGAACCCCTCGCGGAGCTCGATACGTAGGGCGCGCTGTTGATTTGGTCGCGGCATTGAATGAACAAGTCGCTGGAGCAACGCAGTGAACGGAATGTGGCTGCCCCGGAACTTCAAAGTTGACCCGACCGAGAGGGTCGACTCCGAATGACCAGCCGACCCGGGATAAACAAAGGGCGCGTTGGCGCAGTTAACTGGGTTGTAAGTGAGCCCCGTGTTGTAACGATACTGCTGGTCGAGGCGTGACACCTAGTTGTACCGATGAGCGATGGTCTTGGCAGGAACAAAGACAGGTGCTTGCCGGAAACCGGTTTGACTGCGTAACCATAGGATGGTCCTCGATGATATGCACCTAGAAACAACAAGACATCGCGGTTGCATCTGCAAAGAAGGTCGGATTCCCCCCAGACCATAGACCGGTCCCGTTTATACCCCGCCGAGTCAGCAAAGGGACTAAGGATATAATACTGTCCTTGCGGATTGTACGACGGCCCTTGCTGGCCCACGGGGTAGCCCTGAATGGGCTGCCCCTGGGGGTCATACAGATAGCCAGGTTGGCCCGCAGGTTGGCCTTGGAAGGGCTGTCCCTGCGGGTTATAAGTCTGGTTGTACGGTAAACCTTGAGCATACAGATAAGCCTCAGGAGCGGGAAGACGCAAAACCTCCCTGTGCTCGTCATACTGACCTAGGAAAGCATACACGGGAGTACCATCCTGTGCATAGTGCGAAAAGAAAGATCGGTAGGGATCTTGGGGAAACGGTCCAGCTTCGGCGTTCGGCTGTTGTAAAGACAACCGATACTCCTCCGGAGAGATATTCTCCGGTATAGCAATAGCTAGATAAACATCTTCAGGAGTTGGCTCAGCCCTAGTAGTAGATGCTGAGACAACAGGAGAAGAGGCGGCCACACAAACAGTGGGCCGGACGGGAACAGAAGTGACGGGCGTCGAAGGAGACACCCCGGGTGTAGTAGCAGCTGGCCTCGAGGCAGGAGATGATATTCCCATAGAGGCTGCAGCTGAAATGATCTGACCCAAAGATCTGTATCCCTGTGGTAAAGAAGGACTGGCTGTCGACATGGTAGCCAGCTCAGAGCTGTCTCCCTCAAACAATCTACGCGGGAAGAGCTGATAGTCTTCACCAGACGTCGGAATTTCCTCACCAGAATCACTCATGGTTGATCCTGCCGTTAAATCACGCAAAAGACAGCGAGGACTAGGAGGAAATATAGCAGCAACAAACGGCGAACCCGATGTAAGAGAAAGGAAATCAACTCCTAATCTCAATTCAGACACAGGGTCCGAAAAGGGCCAATTGAACTCAACTGGTCCTCCAAAGGGTTGCTCAGCAAGAACTGGTCCCCCGTCAGGAAACTCGGAAACAACAGGCTGCTGTGGTTCATCAAAAGACTGAGAAACTTCTGAAGAATCGTCCGTGTAAGGACTACCAGTAGACGAAACCGAAGGTTCCGCCACTGTGGCAAAAGACCAGAGAAAAAAGAGCAAACACACACACGGGCTGAAAAAGAATTAAGACACACGATCAAACGGTCAACAAGCAATGTCTAAACGGGTGTGTAATCGTGGGCGATTGATTTTACCACATTGGAAAGTAAGAAATTCTACCGTTTCATGTTTTAAGAGTCAAGAAACGATAAAAAGATGACTCTATCTCTTTCAGATTTGACACAAGCGTGAAAGGAAAAGCGCTTGACGGTCTTTTCAAGTTTAGGGAGTCAGAAAAGACCAAATGACTGCTCAGGAAATACTAGGCACAAAGGGTGTACCAAATATCCGTGAACTGCAATATACACCTTGGTTTCAATAATGAAACAAAAATCGACCAAGGACTTTCCGTACGTGCAGGTAGTCTCCCCGAATGCTGTGTTCGGTGTATCACGGGTATAGGGCGGCAGACTCGGCTTCCCGTGGATAAAGGATTGAAAACCTATAGGGGTCTCCCTTTATATACGCGACGGTACGGGGAGCACAAGTCCGTACTAGCGCTGTCTAAAGCCAACAGGCGAACGACAGCTGCTAGGTTTAACGACGCCGGAACACGTCTCTAGCCTAGACATTCTAAATATGTTTCGTTAAGTTCCAATGCTGCCTTAGGTTAATTGAAATAAATTTTACAGTTGATCTTCAATTAAGTTTCAATTTCCAGGCCCTATCGTATGTAGTGTCTCGAAAGACTCCTAAATGCAAAGCTATATGCCACAGTGCAACATTTCGTTCGATGAAAACTAATTAGAGAAGAGTTGAGAGCTTTTACACAAACGAAATGAACGGAAGACAAACAATGAGATCTCTAATGCAACTAATGAAATTGAAAACTTTTCATCCAAATCACTAATCACTAGCAAAATTGAAAAGATCACAATTTGCACTAATTAACAAAAGCAAAAGAGATTTTTTTTTTTATTTTCAATGTTTAATAGCTAATATGCACTAAACAAACTTGAAAACAAATGGAACAACTTGAGAAACGATATTCGAGAGAGCGAAAAAAACAAATCTCACTCAACAACACAAGCAATCAGATCCCCAAATCGACCAAAGTCTCTCAAAACAAAGAAAAGACTCAAAAGCTTCCAATGGACCGTGTGATCTAGGTCCAAGGCAAGACCAAACGAATTTCGAATGAAGGAATGAACAATCACCCAAAAATCGCAACAAAAAAATGAACAACTACTTAGAGGATGTGGAGAATCAATCAGACAGTTGACAGGACAATCAAAACACCAAAACTCCCAAGGAGGGCTCGATACACCAAGCCACTAGATGCCCTAGGGCTTAAAATGTGAAATCGACAGATAAAAGCAAACAACCAAAGGACAGAGGTGAATTCACAGTCAAACAGGACTCCAACACACTCAGGCAGTCGGAAAATCAAGAAGAAAAACACTGACCAAACCCAGAGAGCTCAAAAATGAGGAAACTCAAAAACCTTACAGGAGTGGCGCGACTGTAAGGATGAAACTAGCGCCAGAAAACAATTGGCGCGGGCTAAACAAAAGCAACATGCGCCAATTGGCGCGACTGTCGAGTTAACAACCGCGCCAGTCGAGTTTCTCAACCAAAATTAAAAAAGAACTACTCCAGAAACAGATCAATGCAAGCTAAGCAAACCAAGAAGCAAAAACAGCAAAAAGAACCCAACCCAGAAGGCTCATCAAGCAAGGAAAAACATAAAATAATCAAAGCGAGACAACACAAACGAGACAGTGAAATCTGGACGATCCCCAGCGGAGTCGCCAAATTGTTGAGGAGGTAAATCCCCTCTGCGGACAGAGGCGATCCCTACTAGCCCAGCAGGGGTCTAGCAACAATAAAAAATGTTACGACGCAAGTTCCTAGTTACGAATGAAAAGACTAAAGATGGAAGCCTACCTGGAATCCAATGCTACGATCTGAAGAAGAGAGCGTTCCCGTTCCTTAGCCTCGGCAGATCACGATCCTCCACGATCTCCGCAGATGGACACCTGCACATGCAAGAAACAAACAGATACAAGCATAAAATCCAGCATACGCAACTAAATATCAGTCAGAAAGGATACTACTCATATTAACATAATCGAAAACAGAGTGGAACCATAATCGTAATCATTCATTAAATAACAAACGAAAGAGATTACAACCAATGTTCTGACGTCGTGGTGTCCTTCGGATGGGTCTCCAGTCGTTCACGTCTCGCAAATCTCGCCAGGGAAAGGGCAAACCTCTCCAGAGTCTCTCAACGACAGTCTCCTTACTTGAGTCGGCCTTAAGGGAAGAAAGAGGGTTCTTACAGCACAAAGGCTCTTGGGAATTTGGAGATTCAAAGCTTAGGCACTTCAAGACTAGCTTGCCATGGAATTGAGCAGGCTTTTATAGATGGGGAAGGAGGGAGTTGGGATCCCTATTATTGTGGTATTGGCCCTATCAACAAGGAAGGTTCCATGGGAGGTGGCAAAACCACTTCCCTTCCATAGAACTCCCGCAGCCAAACCTCCCAACTCAAGATAGGCAATGGTTCTAAGTTTGTTGAAACTCAACTTCCGCCATCTTTATTTAAAAAACAATCCTTAAATTGGCTGGCGCGACCACTGCTCTGGGACAGAGCGCCAGGTGGTGCGGCCTCTTTGCAGGATTTCCTCCATTGGCGCGAGTGCTGAACTGTCTGCCCGCGCCAATGCAAAAAGAGATGTTTTTCATGATTTTTGCAAGGAGATGTCTTAAGGGCAATTAAAGCTCATGCTTAGAGGAATGCTTTGATGATGGTTTCAAGGCATGACAATGTTCACAGGTCACAAAATGGGTCCTCCATTGTGCGGGACAGGGAATGGTAGGGACGGTGACAAATTACTGTGTAACAGTGTGAATATTTGTCTTTAATTTATCCTTTGCACTATGATTTAGCCTCTAAACTTGGATTTATCTTTTAACTGTCTGCTTTACTGTTTCTTTTTAATTATGCCTTTATCATCTTTAACCTCTGATTTGACCTTTTGATACATTAACCTTCACTGTTACAGTCTTTTGACTATTTTTTCTTCTCACTGTGTCTCTGCCTGCAATTCGCTGCACAATGGAGCATATTCTGCTGTTGGACGGTTTGAATAACCACTAATGATCATGATTCATTAGAGATTAGGCTTGATATTACGTCTCTAGTCCTTTTAATGAAACAAGTTCTTTGGATCGTCACCCAGAACTCTTATTCAAACCATTTTGGACCCTAGGAATGCCATTCTGTCATTTTTGCCATGAAACCCGCACAAAAACAAACTGTTAGCTTAAAACCTGTGTTGAGGAGCTTTTCTGCATTTGTTTGGGGTTTTCGGGCTATTAGAGCGCTTGCATAGGTTCTATGGAGGCTGCGAGGCTTCATCGCAGAGCCACAGGGCTCTCGAATGTTTGAACTGGATGGAGGTATCGGGATTTGGCGGGAGGGAAAAGGGTGGTTTTCGCGAGCGGGGAAGGTGGTTTTCGCACGGGATGAGGAGTAGTAAATGGTTTAGGGGGATGGAATTCGATTCCATTTATTGGGCGACGCGTGGCGGATGGGACATGGGAAAATATCGCCCATTTCACGTGTTTTGGAAGCGCTAACCCCTGCGCAAATAATGTTGCGATAAGGGCTGTGGGCCATTGCATCTCAAGGGGCGGAGATCGACGATAGTCGGGGTGAAAGGAGTGGTGGGCAGGTTAAAAGGAGTGGGGCCCAGGCGGACGGGTGGCAGTATTTCAATGTAGAGCGGGGTTTGATGTATGCAGGGGTTAAAAACATTAAAGCAGGGGGATTTAATATTTATAACGGGGTCGGGTAAAAATCATAAAGGGTTGGTTTAGAAAACATAAAAGGTCGGGCTTTATATTAATAAAAACAAAGTTTTTACTATAAAACCAAGGTTTCGAAAGGTTTTAATTTTATGTTTAAAACAAGGGAAATTGATGAGGTGACAGGGTTAATGGGGTTTTTGGAATGAAAGTGGGGTTTTTAGGAAATGAGGTTCTTAGGAAAAGAGGCTTTTAGGTAGGAAAGAAGGATGGAAATGAGAGGATCAAGCCCAGACATGAGTTTTTGAGAGCAGGAGGGTGATTTTGATAAGGCATACTGAGAGATAGTGAATTAGGTTAGATAAATATAATGAAGGCAATGAGATTTCTGAAGATAGCTGATGGTCAAGAAATGCTATCTTCAGCAGTCCGTAGAAAATGCATAGTCACCTAATGAAATTGTAGAATATAGGAGGATAATAGTGGGTCCAGCTAGGGAGGGCAGCTCCTTCAGAGGTGTCAAGAACCTCAGAGTTCAAATCTTTGGATTTTGTAGATCAGTGCCTTGATTTGCACTTTGGCAGATTTTTCATTCTTCAATTGCTGATTTGATGCTATTCTTTGAAGCTGTAACTTTTAAAATCTGAAAAAGATGCTTTGCTTCAATATCAACTGTACCTACCCATCATACTTTTCCTAGCATTTTTTCTTCATTTGGGTGCATTTAGACTGGCAAACCCTTGACATCATTTTTTCTTTTGAAAGCAAAAACTATCTACTTCTACCCTTATATCATCCAAAGGCTTATATTAGACTGATGAACTCTTTTATTCTCTACCTAATCTACTTATTTGTCAAGTTTAAATAGTTTGACAGATTTTCATTCTCTAATATATCAACAAGAAATTGAAAGCATGATCAAATCAAGATTAAGCAGTTTGATTTGTCATGAGCTGTGGCATTTTGAAGAAGCTGCACACATATTTTATTTGTGCAAAGAGTAAAACTGAAAAACCTGAGGGTTATAATCTGGAATTTGTCATTCATCCATCTCTTTTCTTTGGTTCAGATTTGAACTTTTGGAACCAATATATTTTCCTATCTATCTACTAATAAGCCAAGTTTAAATAGTTTGGCAAATCTTCATTTACTAACTCATCAGCAAAAATTCAAAATTTGCTCAATCATGATTAGATTTTATGATTGAACAAGACTTCTTTTTCAATATTAGTGGTATTTGGACTTGCACACTTTCGAAAATATTCTTTTTTGGTATGGGGCTTTACCTTTTCTTTTGTCTGCCCTCTTTTCTCCTTTTCTTTGTTTTTTTGTGTTTATTTTTCTAGTCTTTTATTCAAGAAGTGTTATATACAACGAATGAAGCTTTAAACTGAGATTTTTCAACTGAAATAATGCTTGAGCATCCTGCCATTGACAGGACCTCCAAATAATTATGTTCCATCCATTTCTTGTAGGAAAATGCATTGTTACCTCTTGTTGAATGGATGATGTATGGACCTTTCCATAGATTGTCAAATTTTCCATGCTTATCTGCTTATCCTTGTCTTCCCTTCTTAAATCCCACTTCAGAACTTTGTCTCCAATGTTGAAATCATTTGTCTTGGTTCTCTTATCAAAAATTTTCTTGATGTTTTCCTTCACTTGTTGTGTTATGTTGTATACTTCTTCTCTAGTTTGTTGTAGCTGGACAGTCTGGTTTATTCTTCTTTGCATATCATTTTCTTTAGATCGTGCTTCTTGGATTAGCTTCATCACTGGCACTCCCAAACTTGTAGGAAAAACTACATCTACTCCATACACTAGCTGATAGGGGGACATTCCAATTGATTTTTTATTTATTAATCTGTCTGCCCATAGTGCATGCACTAATTTTCTGTGCCATGATTTCTTGTTCTCTTTTAGCAACTTTTTCATGATGTTTACCAAACTTTTGTTTGACGATTTAGCCAACCCATTACCTTTAGGGTTATAAGCTGTAGAATTCCCCAATGTAATCTGATATTTGTGCCAAAAGTCCATCACTTTCTTGGATCTAAAGGCAGCAGCATTGTCAGCGATGATTTTTCTAGGACAACCAAATCTAGATAGGATATGGTTTTCAAGGAATTTCATGATTGCAGAGTCTATGGTAGTTCTAGAAGGAATGGCCTCTATCCATTTTGTAAAATAGTCAGTTGCAGTGAGGATCCATTTGTGTTGGGCAGAGGAGGCAGGATGGATTTCTTCAATAAAATCTAGGCCCCACTATTGAAAATGAGCTTCAACAGAAATACGATGCAAAGGTAATGGCAATAGTTTTCTCTTGCCTTCAAAGATTTGGCATTTGTGACAGGAAATTACCATTTTATGGATATCTTGAAAGAGGGTGGGCCAATAGTAACCAGCTCTAAGGATCTTGTTGACAGTGGTCTTCCAATAGAGGTGGCCTCCACATTCTCCTTCATGAAACTCATGCTTGAACTTATTTGCATCATCCTCAGGCAAAAATTTAAGTAATATACCACTAGCATTTTTCCAGTATAAATTTTTATCTAAAATGCAGAAATTTACAACTTCAAGAATCTAGCCTTTGTTTTGGACAAACCTGTAGGAACATTAAGGTTAAAAAGCACATACAATATATCAACATACCGATATGAGTTCAGAAATGATTCTTCTATAGGTGGAGTTGCCATCTCCTCTCATTCATCTAATGCATTAATCATATTAGTTTCTAGTGCTTGAAAATTTGTTTCAACCATGAGTTTAGCCAGTCCTTGCCCTTTGATTAGTTTAGTGGGCCTGATTTCCAAATCACATTCTAAAATGACAGCAATCCACTTACCTCTTTTGCCATCAGGATCTTGTGTGAGTATGTATTTTACCACCGTGTGAGGCACAAATGCAATGATGTGTGAGTGAAAAATGTAAACTCTGAAGTCTTTCAATGCCTTAATTAAGGCAAAAACTTGTTTCTCCATTATGTTGTATTTCAAAGGTGCATCTATTAATGCCTTGCTAAAAAATGCAATGGGTTGTTCTTGTCATTTTATATTTTTTTGCAGTAGGACAACAACAACTGTATGTTATGATGCAAAGGAAATATGAAGAAATATTTGGTAAAATCAAGACTGATAAGAACTAGTGTTTGTGTAAGAGCTTGCTTCACCAGATCAAAATATTTCTTTGCTTCTATGGTCCATTTGACTCCTATTTCTCTTTTCAGCATGTTAGTGATGTTTCTTAGGAGTTCTGCAAGGTTTGGGATGAACCTTCTTAAGAAATGTATCTTCCCAATGAAAGATTGCAGTTCTTTGATGTTTCTTGGATGGCTAATTTGCAATATTCCTTCAATCCTCTTTGGGTCAATCTTGATCCCTTATTCAGATATGATATGGCCTAAAAGCTTACCTTCTTGAAGGCCAAACAAAGTTTTCTTGGGATTTAAAGAAAGGCCATACTTTTTGCACTTTTCAGAGACCTTTTTTAAGTGAGCTAGGTGTTCTTCATCAGTTTTTGAGTAGACTGTTATGTCATCAAGATATTGTTAGTCATCAGTATTTTTCATTATCTATAGATGAATAAATATTGGTTCTAGATTTCTAAAAACAACATTCTTTAAACATTGTGAGTTTTAGAAATCTCACTGCCTACATTATCCTTATGGAAATTTTTTCACTATTTCATCAGCTTGCCATCTCATGGTCACCCTGTCACTCCTAAAAAACCCCTTATGGACTTGTGCCACTCATCTCCATCCTTTTTTCCTGCCTATGACCCCATTACTTTGTTTTGTACTTACACATAACTCCACTTTCCATCTAGGGTTACCTATAGCCTAACTCATTCCCATGATTCCCAAGTTCCTCAAGCATTGATGGTCTCAAAACTATCCCTGTAGGCTCTTTAAATAAATCAAATACATTGGATTTTGGATCTTCATTACACCACTTTGTCAATACTCTATTTTTTCACTTGAATCCTCCAAGCCAATTTAAAATCAAGATCTTGGTCAAAGGACCCTCCAACTAGTTCAATTAGGGTTTCATGTGTTCCAAGGTAAATCATTGGTGTTTTAGACATTATTTTTCTTTATTAAGAATTTGGTTCAGAGGTATTCAAATGATGAGACATGGTTACTCAAGAAGAGATCTAGAGGTTTCCAAAGAAGACTACCTTATCAAATTCAAGTTCTACAAAGGGTAAATGTAGACTTTGACACTTCTGCAGGAGTGTTAAAAGCCATCAGAAGAAATAATTTACAAGGTAGATAGTTTTCCTAAGTCAAGACAACTCACAGCAGAAGAAAGGGAAACTAGTTGGGCTTAAAGAGAAACTAGGGTTTCTGAACTTGAAAGCCCAGCAGTGTGCCAAATAGTGACAAATTGCAGAATGACCATGGGGGAGGTGCACCAAACCAAATATGAAGGAAGTTTTTCAGAAATTATTGATAAAAAAGGGAAAAAGGTGAGGTGAACTGGACAGAAATGAATGAACTTGAAAGGGCTATAGAGAATTTAGAAGACAACACTGATAATTGTCTCAAACACTCCAAACATCTAGGGTTTTGGAAAATGACCAGAGAAGGTAAAATCATGAGTTGAACTCCATGATGACAGCAAAGGAAGATGTGAAGGAGCTGTTGCGTGCAATCATCCCAAAGTTTGCCCAGGTGAGTATGTCAGGCCTCAAAGAGCAAAGGTGTGAAGAGTCTCAGTAAGAAAGGTAAATTCTAGGTTTTTAGCCACCTACCAAGTAAAGGATGACTTGAGTTTAAAGGTGAGAACATAAGGGGTTTTTATAATGCTACCTTATGTTTGAGTTCCTAAGGTTGTCAAGAGTAAATTTAGCATGCTTCAAAGATTAAAAGGAGGGGCCACTTCAATGTTCTCATGACACCTGCTAAGTGAAAGTGTAAAAGGACATAAAAAGGAAGAAGTCAAATTTGTCATCTCAGTCCCCTGTAGACAAACAGTGTCAAAAGGTTAGTAAGAAAGAGTGAAATCTGAGTTCAAAAATTCAATATAGAAACCACATAAGACTTGAGGATGTTGGTATGTACACTCATCACAAAGTTATCAAAATAAACATGCCAAGTCTCAAAGACCAAAGAAGAGCTAACTTAGTAATTTCAATAATCCACAGGAATGACATAAAGAGATATCAGTGAAAGAGAAAAAGGCTTAAAACCTTAGAAAATTGGTTTGTCAAGATTAAGATCAAATCATAAGCCCTGTTATCTCAAAATCAGACCCTGATAGGCTGCTAGTCAAGGAGACCCTGAGTAACTATTTCAAACCAAATTTTTAGTTGAGGCCTAGCCTCCTCAACCTGAGAGGGCTCTCTCAATAGGTTAATGATTTGCAAATAAAGATCAGATGGCTAACTCTGTGAATAAACTGAATAAAGTGAATAATTGGTTGTACTGCTAATAAAAAAACATTTGTTGGGTAAATGGAGTCAAATGTGCTTTCACAAAACATAAATATCAGTTTCATATGGAAGTCAGGGCATTTCAGGGTTTAGATGCATCAATAAAACAGTAAGACAGGGGATAAACACAGTTCATGAACATATATAGGAAGTTAGAGCACCTTCAATGAATTCTAAGTAATATACATTCATGCCACTGCAAGTAATTTAAAGAGAAACATAATGATACAATCAAACATCCATAACCCTTTTTGAATCTTGAGTGATGAAACAAAACCCTCTGTATTAAGATAAAAACACAATTCTCTGATATCACAAAAAGTATGCTTGTTCAATGAAAATTTCCACCTTCTACAATTCGATTTCTTCCCTCTTATAGAGTGGTCATTACATCCTTGGATTCCTTCCAAACATTTCAGAAGAAACTCTAATTTGACACCTATCAACTTCTAAACAAACTTCATTTACAAACTGACAGTAAAACTGTCTGTTTTACAGTCCTAATACAACTAGGACTAAAACACTATTTATTATATCTTAACAACCTTTAACAACCTTATCTAATGATTTAAAACTATGCTTAACAGCTAGACTTTGACCATGATGTTTCCCATCTTTCTGTTGTTAGACCCATCAACCTGCTTCTTATCCATTCCTACAAAATAGGAGCATGTTTCCTGTAAAATAGCTAAATGCTTCATTTTTGTCCATTCAAATCAATTGCTGAAGAACTAGTGCTTAAAACATGTGGAAAATGTCTTATGACTCTCACTTGAATTCGACCTTCCAGGTATGCAAATCTCAACCTCCAAAATGGTGCAACAACTGTCAATACTACTGCGCTACAAAACTGCTGAGTCTGTTGTTTTCGTAGCGCAGATCTTTCCTTTTTAAATCATACTTAAAACCCCCATTTTATATGTGCCAACCCTCTATATCTTCATTTGTATTCTCCATATACCTCCCACCAGCATCAAAGCCCAACACAAAACCCTTGTCACCTTTGAAAATTTGCAAAAATCTTTCAAACTGCATTCTACAGCAATTTCATAGTGCGCTATGAAACTGCTGTGTGTCATGTTCAGTAGTTTCGTAGCGCGCTACGAAACTACTGAGTCTTCACTTTTCACAGCTTCTTTCCAAAAATTTGGTTTTCAACCCCTTTAATACTATATTTTAAAGTGTATATCAACCTTTGTAACCCATAACATTATCTTTAAACAAATCCAAAAATGAGATATATTCATATAACCTCAAAAATTTGTTAAAGGATGACACTTACTGTTCGCACTTATTTTAGCTGTGGCTGATCTTCAAATTGGGCTAGCTATATTTCCAAGTCTTCTACTCTCCTCTTAAGCTTTCTATTGTTTTCCCTTAGCTTGGTATTGACCATCCTAATGAATTTTGCTTCTTTGATTGCGGGTAGGGTCCATACGAAGAATTGAGCTTGACTATCAACTAATTCAGGATTTGGATTTTTCTCCAACTCCCATAGTCCTTTCATCCTTTCAAAGTTTTCTCTTTATTTTGCATGCACTCTCACCTTTTTCTTCAACTTATCAATCTCATTATTTTCCAATTTGAGTTTGTCTTTGACATCTTCATAGCTGCTCTTTTCCTTCTGAATATTGAAAACCATGTTTCTGTCTTCTTCAGGCATTGCAAAAGATATATTTGTGGTTTCTTCAAAAACATTAGCACTTTCACCTCCTGTTTGATCTTTCTCTATGTCTAACTGCTTCAACTTCTTGGAGTGCCTAGTTGAGGGTTTTCTGGGTTTAAAGATAAACTCTGCCACATCATCCTGAAAATCTAACCTTTTGGTGTCTTCAATTTCTTTGATTTGCTGCCACCTGTATCCAATTTGATGAAGTCTGCTTGCACTAGGGGAGACTCTGCAATATCAATAGCTTGAATTATATCATTCAAATTACCTTTTGACTCCTCTGTAACTTCAGCCTTACCTTTTTGAAAACCTTGTATCTTCATAAATCTATGAGAATCCCTTTGAAAACCCTGTGTCTTCAGCAAATTAGAAAATTAGCAATCAGACTGTTGAATGAACCGGCTCGCTTGATAAATGAGTTCAACCTCGCTTGAATAACAATCCTGCTTCCACCAGCAATGAATTTCAAATTCACTTGATAGCAAATCTTGAAAATACTATTGAATGAGCAGCCTCACTTGATAAATGAGTTTCAGTTCTGCCTCACTTGAAATATAGTTTCAGTGAGCTCTGGTCTTTCACCACTAATTGCTTCTCCAAAACATAACCATGCATGCACTATTTGTCTTGCATGAGACAAATGAAGTCGAGAACGACCAACTTTTTTCAAATTTGAAAGTACCAATGACAATCTGGCCCTTAATCGATAACAAATAACCCCTAATAATTATAATAAATGGTTGCATGCGTGAATGAGAACTTGTGAATGACACCTAATGATGAAAAATTTAACTATATTTGACAGATGTGATAGCTCAGACACAAAACTGAGAATCCCCGATTTCGTAGCGCATGATTTGCAAATTCGGTTATTTGTGCTACGAAATCACTAGCGTTTTCGTAGCGCAGAATCAATTTTTTACACTGAGCGCGCTACGAAAATGTGGTTTCGTGGCTTATTCATCAAATCTTCGAAAAAAAATTTAAAGATGGGTTTCAAAACATGGCATAAGATCTGTTAGGGTCCCGTGATTTGGCCGATTGGCGAGCCAAATCACGATGTAACATCAAACCAAGCTTTGGAGCCCAAGGACCTAGCCTTCCTGGACTCAGAGAGGGCTCTCTCTATATATGTAAAAGATATCGGTGTATTTGCTTATGGTGTTCTGATATTAGGCGAGTTATGAAGTGTGTTTTTGATTTTTGGTTTTTAAGTTTGTGAGGGATAAAACTGATCAAAGATATAAACTGGATAACAAGATGTAGATAAACTGAGCTATGGGGTCAAAAAGGTCAAGGAAGCTATCAGATGATGATGTAAGGCTGTTGTAGGGCCGATTTGATTCAAGGTAGAAAGGATCTTTGGGCAAAATGGAGTAAATGGACATCAAGTTTGTGAAAGACGAGGGATTTCAAGTGTAACTAGTTGATAGCAGACATAAACATGTTATAGCAAGCCATTAATCATGTTAAATGTAACTATAAGCTAATTAATACATAGAAATCAAACATTCCAGCCATGCATAGAAGTATAAGACCTTCTAACTTCGGGAAATGGCTATCAGACTTTGGGGAAAACACATAAGACAAACTAACAACTCACAAAACTATGCCGGAACGCCTAAACACAGTCTTTAAGTTATTGGGCACTTGGACAAACAAGCTTTCATAGTTTTAGGCAAAGGGCTAGATCGGGACTAGGCCTCCTTGGTTCAACAAGATGATAAGCTAATCAGTCAAAGAGATAGTTTTATGGACAAAAATATGGATAGCTTATAGGTAAGCAGGGCACACCATACATCCTACTCAACATGCATAGAACTTATGAATAAAACTAGCAACAATACCTTAAGTTACTAAAGAGCAGTTAAGAATTCCTTAGTATAACTAAGGAAGAAGAAAACATAGAGCTATGAAGATTCAGGAATTTTGAGGTGCCTCCATGGGAATATCTCAAAATCAATCTCTACTGATCTATAGCAGCAAGAAGCATGTATCATGAATGAAAACTAGAAGACAAAAACAAAGCAAGAAACACTATACCATTCTACCATGTCATGGAATCCATCAACAATCCTTCATCATTCATCAAAAGAATCCAAGAGGCAGTCCAAAATCATAACACAAGTATATTCTTCAAAGCTCATATGACCAATATATTGATTCTTCTCTCAAGTTCAGCCTCTGTTTTACAATGAAACCCATGGAATAAATAGGCTTGAGGAAGGAAAACCTCATGGAGCAACTAGCTATCCCATTGGCCAAGTCCAAATATCTAAACTTGTCCTTGAGGCTTTGCAAAGCCCAAGGCACAAAATATCCCATAAAATATCTAAAAAAAATGCTAAAAATGGAAATTATATTAACTTTACATCATTTCCCAAGTGTAAAAATAGCTAAACGCACATTTGGGAAAAGCAGATTTTTAAGGTTCAAAAATTACAAAAATACTTCAAATTTATATCAGGAAAAGGTCCCCTGACTTGCTGGAAACATTTGGCAGCCTTCCTGGTGTCGAAATGAGGCTCATGATGGCCCGTTGGAAAGCTCTCTGTGTCTACTTTCCGGTGCAACTGAAATCACCTCAATCTGATGTCTGGAAGTTCCCCAAAACTGTACCTGTGTGTAAAAAACCAGGAAATAGCAGACTGCTGATATGGCGGGCAGAATGTGCAAAAAGTGGGCATTTTTCGCCAATTTGAGGGGGTGAATGATCTCCGAATGCCCTGAAAATCGCTGGGGACCTGCTCATAGAATTATGGCATCCACTGGCATCATCCTTCTCCCTTGAAAAATCCTCAAACTGAAATGGCGCAATTATGAGTTTTCGACCAAAAACCCAAAAAATGCCAAAAAACAAAAAGTTGTCGAAAAGGGCTCAAATTTGGCATGCATGACCCTCAGGGGTCCATAGCAACATGCTCCGAAGCTGATGCCAAAATATCAAGGGCTGATATGCTTTTCTTCTCTTTCCGTGCCGGGCGCTTCCCCTTTGCCTTCTTCAATTTCGCTTGGGCTGCCTTTAATTTTCGCCTGGCAAACTGATTTAGCTTCTGAAAGTGATGAGTCCTCTTCCTTTGCAGCTCTAGATCTCTGTTCGCCCTCTCAAGCTTCATTTCCAAGTGTTTGTTAGCTCTTTCAAGCCATGCCTCTTTGTTTTCTTCAATTTCCTGCTCAAGGAGTGCAGTGAGAGGAAAGGCTTGGAGATGGGCTTGTTCTTCTGTTTTCTGCTTTTCCAAGGCTCTTTTAAGCCTGATGGTCCTAGGCCTCTTCCGCCTAGGCTGGTCTTCCTCTTCTTCCTCATCAAACTCACCAATGAGTTCTTCTATCCTTGCTTGTGCCTTAGCTGCCTCATTCTTATATTTGATCGCCTGTGCTTCATGAACAGCTGTGTGAACATTCATCTGTTTGTTTTGAATCTCCAAGAAGTAGTTGAAGTTCCTTGCCCTTTGAAGATCCTCCTCTAATGCCTCAATTTGCCCCTCTTTATGGATTAGGAGGTTTTCAAGAAGGCGGGCCTCATTATCACTGTCATCGCTTTGGATAGGGATGACATCCGATGCACCTCCATGCTTTGTACCTTTTCCAACTTTGCTTTTCCCTTTGAAGGCCAGTCTTGCGATTTTCCTCCTTGACATGCTAGTAGGTGTCCTCTTGGGCGATTTCCTTTTGCTAGGAACAATCTTTGTCACTGTTAGAGTGGCAGCCTTAGACCCTCTCTTCCTTGTTGTGCTAAGCTTTGTTCTTTTGGGAGGAGGAGACATAACTGATTTTCCCTTGACATCTTCCTGAACTTGCTGCTCTCCTTGAGGTTGCTGGATGTCTTCCTCTTGCTGTTTACTTTGCTGCACCTGTTCGCCAACATTAGCTTGTTGTTCTTCATCAATGCCTTGTTCATTTGGTGCTTCAAACTGCTGCCTTTCTTCGCCAAAATCAAACTGCTGTTGTGCTTGGATTTCCTGCTCTCTTTGTGGCTCAAGATGTGGCTCAATTACCTGCCCAACCTGCTGTTCTTCCCCTTGTACCTGCTGTTGTTCCTCATCTTGTACCTGCTGCTGTTCCTCATTTTCTGTTTGCTGCTGTCCTTCATCTTGTATTTGTTGCTGTTCATCCCTTTCCTCTTGCTGCTGTTCACTCCTCTCTCCTCCTTCCTGTTGACTTGGCTGCCCTGTAGTCATTCTGAGCCTTCTAGGAGGAGGCCTACTGGACAAAGGTACCGGACGATGGACAGGCTGAGTGGGAGACACATGGACAGGAGGAACAGTAGAGAAATTTGGATGGCTGATGAATAAATCCCATGGAACCTCTTTCTTCTCTAGCTGGTGTAGGAAGATAATCTTGATCAAAGAATGATGGAAAAGGGAAGGGATTTGCAGAGGTGGGGCTTTCTTCTGAATAGTAGATGCCATATTCTCTATGCTCTTGAACAAAAAGTAAGGGAGGTTTAGTTGCCTGCTTCTAGTAAAATGCATCAATAATCGGACATGGTAGGCATAAACTCGATCAAACCTCCCTTCACAAGTGAAATATTTCATTATGACTTTCATAAGAGGAGCATAGCTATCAAGGAGATATGAAAAAGGGAAAATAGCAGTGAGAGCATCTCTATGCTCAGGCTTGATGAAAGGTTTGTAATCTTCTAAGTCAAGATGAGCCTGTTTGAACCATTTTTCTCCATGATATGGAATCTTGGTGGCCTTGGACACATACCTTGGAGAAATCTTGAAATCAAGACCTGCCACTTGGAAATGTTTTTCTTTGAATCTCAGGGCGCATAAATGTGTTAATGGCGAAAAACTTTTGACTTCTTGTATTTTCTGGAAAAAATATAGGCAACCTACTTCATGGAAGTTGAAAAGGACAGATGGATGAGCATTAACCTCTTCTGTAGAGGTTGGCTCATATATTTTATGCGGACCGCTCCTGCTGTCTTGCCTTGGAGGCATTTTGACCTAAATATGCTTTGGAAGAAACAAACTGCCTCACTGTGTGTAAACTGCTCTTTTGGAGTCAAACTGTGTCAATGTACTGCTTTGGCAGAGAAACAATGTGATTTGGATGGTTTGCAATAGGTTTCTTATAATACACAACCTCTGCTCTCTTTAGAAAATGACCTTCTACCTTGAATGTATCTCTTTCAACAGAACTTCTCAATAAGAGACCAAACAGTGGAATGAAGGACAGACTGTTAGGAGGAATTTGCTGTGAGAAATGTAAAAATTACCTTGTCCTTGTGAGTTTTTAAGGGGTCACTCAATACATCTTAATCCTTGCCCATGGTAGACCTTTGCAATCATTAGAAACCTGCCTTGTCTAAGTGTGCCAATATTCAACAAACTTGCATATATGCAATCAACCCTTAGTGCAGTTTAAACAGTCCAATTCACAGTTCTGAACAAGGTGATAGAGTTTTGGAAAATGCCTCAAAAAGTTTCAACAAGGCCTGCAAGAGTCTTTACTTTGCAAAATAAGCAAGACCTCTTACCAATGTAACACCTCTGGTTATGTTAGAAAAACCTTTACTTTGGATGGATAACAACTTATCAATAAGCTTGAAAAACACAAGGCAGTCAACCAACAAACACAGTGAATACTGTCCCTTTGTGAGAAGTGTGAGCAACCTTCCCCTGTAGCTTCAACCTATAAATTTCTGCTTGATCAAGAACCATTTCTCCTACTAAACTTCACTGTTCTCTATATGTATGTCACTCTATTAAACAGAAACAGGCTCATAAAGTTAACCCCGGTGTGAGCATACAGTCAAATTCACAGTTAGAACAGTGGTAACAGGGTTTAAAAAAGCTTCAACAGCTTGAGAAGAGGCTGTAAGATTTTCCTCTTTTCAAAATGATCAAGGCCTTTTTCAATATGGAATACCAGTCATCCTTGGAAGAATGCCTTTATACTTTGTGAAAACCAGTTTCTCAAATGTTTATGAAGAGCCAACAAACACAGTCAGATTTTTCTGTCCATCGGATAAGGCGGTAGGTTTTTTGAAAGGCGTTCGAAGTGTTGGCAGAGGTCAGTGGGAATTCCCAAACAATCAAGGCTTCTTTTTCAATGAACCTCAACCATAACATGTTTCTTCAACAGATATGCCCATGCAAAAACTACCTTTTATCACTTTGGCAATTTCGAAAAATTCAAAGGCAATTTCAAAATACCTCTTTGAATTCGATGGAAGATCTTTGGAGAAGCTCGTGCCACCTTCAGCAGTGATTCGGAGGCGTGATGGAGGGTTTAAGCCTGCGCGGCACTCTGCAGAGAAAGAACGTCGCGCACAAAACGGTGTCGGGTGGCTTTGTCGGGTCGGGCGGGCGCCGTGTACAGGCGCGTCGCGCAATTGTACAGGCGCGTCGCGCATACACTGACCGCCTGTGCAAAATCCCTTCTAGGCGCGTCGCGCAGTTTTCCAGGCGCGTTGCGCGGTGTAAACTGATGCAAACTTCTGCAAATTGACCCGAAATTTGTTTTGTTTGATGCCGAGAAAACCTTGCTTGTCACTTTGAAAATGAAATTTCCTTCTTTGATTTACTCTTATGTTATTTCAAATGCTTCAACGATCACTTTCATCATTTATTTGCAATGCAAAAAAGAACTTATGGTTGGCCATTTAACACAGCAAAGTCTCTTTTTCAAACAGTGGCATTTCCTTCCAAGATTTTTTTTCTTTATTGAAAATGAAATAGCAGGGTGTTTCGAATTGTTTCATGGGGAAACTACCTTCTTTAGTAACAGTGAACTATCATCTCAATAACCTTTCGACCATCTTTGCCACTGTGTCAATAATGTTGGTGCTATTCCTGATGTAAAGTAACCCCACTTTAACACTGTCAAGAAAATACCTGAATACTGATTTGTTTCTAAAAGGACGGGGTTTGTTTTGTCAACCTGTTTTGACAGCCTCAGTCTTTAACAGCTTCTTCAACCTTTTCTCCAATGCAGGTGTCAAACTTGCTGGTCTTCTTGGACCTTTGATCTAAGAAAAGTGCCTCCTTTCAACATACTTTCTTGCTTATATCATTCATGATATCTCTGTCTTTTTTGAATAATGAGAAAGCTGTATTTGTTTCAAAACTCCCAAAACACTGACAATCTATCAAAACCACTTCTTTGTCTATTCATAAACTGGTATACTTATTTACAATGTCCTTTTGGGAACAAAACTCGAATTGCCTCCCATCATTTGTGATGTATGTCTGAAAGGAGAAAATTATGGACCAGGAGGAACAGGTCCCTTTGAAACACAGTTATCATTTGCTTTGACCAGTGCATTGATCTTTTGTAATAGAACCATTCCAAAGCTCAACTCTGTCCACTGTTTTACCTTCTTGGTGATATTTTAAAGAAAAAACCACTCAAGATCTGTTGAAGAGCTTTGAAAGCTATTTTGTCATTTTAAAAGGAGGTGGTCTTTCTTCTTCCAACTTGTTTGATAATTTATGCTTCTAGGTGATTTATAAGCTTCTCTTTGGATTGTAAGTGCCATATTTTGGTTGCATCCATTCATACTATATTTCTCTGTTTACTTAAAAGGAGCTCTTTTAGACTTCTTGGCATGTGACAGTGAGGTGTTGTTTGACCCCCTCTCCTAAGGAAACTGCCTTTTTTTGTATCAATGGCCTGTATATTCAAATTGTCTCCTGTCCACTATAAGGTATAGTTTGACAGACATTTTCCTATGGGTAGGAAAACCAATACTTTTTGAAACATAAACACCATCTGTTACCTGTGAAAAGACTTTTTCTTTCTTTCTTTGTCTCTTTCCACTGCATCTTTTGACCAATTAGTTTTCAAAAACATTCAATGCCTTGGTCATCTGCTCATGAACGAAGGAGGCCCTTCACTTGGCAAAGTATCTGAAGATTGTTTGATAAGCCTGCCTGACAAAGGTTTTTCTTAGATGCGATGGTAAGCAAACAAACTTGAAAAACATTAATATTGGCACCTCTGCTTGCAATCACTACTGTGCTTCAGAAAAACCCTAGTCAAGGTGTCACTGTCCTACTGCACTGCTCTGAGGGGAACTGAAATGTCATCATTTGCTTTGGTCAACTTATGACAAATTATTTGAAAGATAGTCTCTGTGACTATGGAGGTCAACACCCTTTGAAAAACAAACACCTTTTCTTCTGCCTGTGTAATGACATGATTTGTCAGCATCTCTTCAATTTGGTCTTGTGGAAAAGCAGGCTGCTTATGATTAGAATTATTTTTACTAATGATATGCCTCTCTAAAGTTTAACAATTCTCATGATTTGAAAACTTCAAATGACTTCCTTTACAAGACCAAAACTCTGTTTTCCCTTTAACTTGCATACTTCAGACTGTAGCCCTGCTGTGATTATCACTTACACTCAGAAAACCTAGAGTCTCTGCTTCACTGTTTAGCAAAAAGCAAACCTAGGCTTTTGCAATCCTTAAAGTCAATATTGCCCAGCGCCCTCTGCTTGTAGATGAAGGAGGCGCCCTAACCCTCTGCTTGTAAATGAAGGAGGTTCTTGGCCATGACAATTTACCAGTTTGCTGTGACAGTGGTGTCTTTCTCTTACTGTGATTTTTCATGCTGGAAGGAAAATGCAAGGTCTTGATGAGTGACTCTCTGTTTTGCAGATATATCTCAGGCTCATGTTACATTTAGAAGCAGCTGTTCTTCTAACTGTAGATTCAAGCATTTCCTCCTGAGATGAAGTTATATTTCCTGTCTTTGTAGAATCCATAAAACACTGAAAACACCTAATAATCAGCTTGAGATTGGGGTTTATGCAGTGCTGAGACCTAGGGGGTGTGGGTGGCGCGACTTAGAGCTGTTTGTCAATTTCATTTGCAAAGTGGGAGGTCAGTCATGGTAGGTCTGTAGCAGATGGAGGCTTTTTGGCTTTTTGATGATTTCCAAGGGTAAAATGCCTTAAAGCGCCACTTCCTAACATAGGGGAGACTTTTGAAACAGATTTGGATTTTCCTTTTAAAGCTGATGGGCAGACCAGTAGGGCTGAAGCTAGATAGGATAGTGGTAATGGATTTTACTTTGACGGGGTAGAGATTTGAAAAGTAGGAGGCTGAAAAAAGTTTTATGAGGTTTTCTAGATAGCAGAGTTGACATATGGAATTCGGCTTCTAAACTACATTATGAATCTAGTCATCACCAACAAGTGAAAAATACTGATGACTAACAAGATCTTTGAAGAATGAAACAAGTTTTTTGAACATTGTTTAGTGATGGAATGAGACCTTTAACTAATGATCTAGACCTTTAAAAATATAAAAATGACTCTAACCCTATCTTAGCATTATGACTTAGGAACAAGTGTAACTGACCAAGTTTCAGAAAATTTTTATAGTGATAACAAGCCCATACAAACTCATTTCACACTTCATATGAATCATTTTTTACTTGCAGAGAATTAAAGTTTCAAGGAGAGAAGAAAAATTTGAGTTTTCAAGTCAAACTGGGAAAATTTTTGAGGTGCTGCACCCCTGGCTTGGCATTGCGCGCCTGGAGTCGAGCGCTGCACCCTTGACACTTTCCTCCTATCTATTTTGCATAGGCACTGCGCACTTGGAGTGTGGAGCTACGTGCTTGCCCGATTCACCCAACAAGCTCAGTAAAAGACCTTTGGCGTTGCGCGCCTGGCACAAGGCGTTGCACTTTTTCCCGACCCGAGTCACCGAATTCTTGGGCGCTACGCTCCTGGCCAAGATGGCCTCCTCAACCCTACAAACACTTAAGTCACCTTAAACTTTTTTCAAGTTGCCTCCAAGGATCCTTCAAGCGTTGTTAAGGGCAGATGCCATCAAATACACTCATTTGCAAGCTTTTTGATGATTTCATTGAAAGGAATAGAAACCCTAAGAGAAACCCTGAAGTTCATGCTTGAAGCTACCAATTAAAACTCATTTCATCTACACATGAAGAATATCAGTCTAGACAGGAGGTTAAATTAAGGTGGTTGCATTGGTTTAAAGTTTGTCATCCTTCAAAAGCTTGACATAACACATAGTCCCTTACATTACAAGAAGACTTCTACTCCATTACCCTCTTCATATCAGTTTCACACTAGTGCTAAGGTTTCAAAGGTAGAATATTCAAAATTTCAAGAAAGGGAGGCAGATGTCAGTGAAGGGGAATGTAGAAAGGAAAGGAAATTGTTAATGAAGAGGAAAGCAATGAAGAATAGGTTAGTGAGGCACATAGCAATGAGGGGGTTGATGCAAACAAGGAAGAAATCAATAGTGATGATGTTGGCAGTGATAAGGCAGAGAGAAGAAATGATGATGGAAAAAGGTTAGAAAGCCAAGATATCATTGAAGCAAAGGTAAATGAAGAAGAAATCAGTGATGACAGTCAGACAAAGAGTGATGATGGCAACGGGTCAAAGGGCCATGAACAAAGTAGTAAGGCCAATAACAATGGGGCCTATGAACAATGTGATAGGACCAATGAGGTAAAAGAGAAAGAAATATTGGTAACCTGGTTGATCCATCCCCTACAAAGCCTCCCAAACATAATCAGCTGAACAAAAGCCAACTTTGGGCACATTTTTTCACTTGTGAATTTTTTGTTGTTTTAAAGGGCCAAAGGCACAGCGCCACTCGTGCTATGCTATTTTTTGAGGCATCCTTAGGAGAGGTGGTTTACATTTTTGGATTCATAGGGTGAAGGAAATAACACACACCAAATTTCATATTATTTGGAGCATATTTGGTCCTCCAAAAGTGCCAAAAACACCCAAAAATCCTTTTGCCCTATTTTTAGAGATGGCGTTGCGCCCTAAGAAGTCTTGGGAGATTTATTTTTTGAGAAGGTAAATTAAGTCCAATGATAAAAACAAAGGAATTTTTTGAAAGTAGACTTGAAAATATTTCCAATGAGCTATTATGGAGCTCATTTGGACACCGGGAAGGCCTTCAAAACTCAGTTGCAAGATGACCTATATTTCTAGTGCAGGCACTGCGCCCTTGGACCTCTGTGTTGCGCCCTTGCCTGAAAACTCAGCAAAAGACACAAATTTATTGAAAATAGATATTTTGAGGTTTTTTGGGCAAATCATTTCAGATTTAGCTGAGAATTTATGTTTGAAGTTATTTTTCATTTATTAGCTTAGATATTTTGTGCCTTGGGTCTTGCATGGTCTCTTTAGACAAAAATAACATTTATGATGTATTTATGACATTTTGGAAACCCTAGTTAGGGATTTTTTTCCTACCTGAAAGTTAAATGGAGCATGGAGGCCTAATTGTAGTTGGTTGGTTGTTGAGCTTAATATGAAATAGACTTTGAGTTTATTAATAAAATTGGCTTTGGTGTCTTGTGATGGCTTTGGACTGTGCATCTGTGGATTGAGCACATTCTTAGGATTCATAAGCTTTGTTAGATGGTTATGTTTTCCACCTTTGTCTTTGCTTCCTTCAATTTTTCATTATTTCTATGTTTACTTTAATCATAGGACAAAAATAGAGAATAGGATTTTCTTTCTTGACACCCTATTTCTTCCTGCTTCCTTTGATTTCTATGTTTTATTCCTTGAAGTTAGCTAAAGAATCCTTAAATTCTCTTTAGTATTACTAAGATGTTATGTTAAAAATTCTATTTGTTCAAAGTAAGGTTCAAAGAATCCTTAACTACTCTCTAAGTTTACTTATCTCTTGTTTTTGAGGTCTGCTCAATATAGTTTAGTTGAAGAATCCTTCATTTCTCTTCAAGTTTTTACTATGTTGTCATCTTGAAAGCTTTTTCTTGTTTATATTATGTTAAAGGATCCTTTATTTCCCATTAACCTACTGTACTCACAACTCCATGTTTATTTCACTCTCACTAGACCTACTTAGATCCATTTGGTCCTGTTAAATTTCCCTATGAAACACCCTTGACCTATTTTTTCACTTTTCAAGACCTTTGCAGACTCCATAGGCCAATGGATTGATTTTATCCTACTCTACCTATTTCTCTTGACAACCTATCCAACCAGACAAACAAACAAGCCCTAATCCATATAACTAGCCTAAAATCAAAACCATAAAATCAAACAAGTTAAATCCTTTACACAAACATAGAGAGACCCCTCTTTGAGTCCAAGAAGGCTAGGTCCTAGGATTCCAAAGATTGGTTTGATGTTACCCTTGTCTTTTTGGTCATTTTCCAATCTGCCAAAATTACGGGGATCTAACAGATATATCACAATGAAGTAACCTATTTCTTCTGAGAAAGCAATGTCCATGGCTCTCTGAGAGGTAGCTCCAACATTCATTAACCCAAAAGGAATTTTAACATACACGAAGGTACCCCAAGGTGTAGTGAAAGTTGTCATGTGTTGATCATCTGGGTGTACCAACACCTGATTGTATCCTGAAAATCCATCTAGCAAATATGTTCTTTTAGAACCTACTACCCTTTGTAATATGTGATCCATTTTTGGTAAAGGGTAATTGTCTTTCAAGGAGGCTTTGTTTAAATTTATGAAGTCTATGCATAGCCTAATTTCTCATGTTTTCTTCCTCATTGATACCGAATTTGAAACCCATTCTGAGTATCTCAGAGGGAATATTATTCCAGCATCATACTTTTTCTTAATTTCTTTCTCAACCGGAGGTAGTTGCATAGGGTTTATTTTGCCCAATTTCTGTTTAAAGGGCTTTTAGTTTTCTTTGAGAGGGAACTTATGCTGGATTATCTCAGTATCATATGAATTTAAATCTTCATAGCTCCAAGAAAATACATTAGTAAATTCTTTGAAAAGCCCAAGATATTTCTGTTTTATATGAGCTGACAATGTTTTGGAAAATTTTATCATTTTGGGTTCTTGTTCACTGCCTATATTGCATGCTTCTACTTCAGCTTCAGTGGGTTCCATTTTTGGCTTCCTAGCAACATCATTAAAATCAAAAATTTATTCTAGAGGAACTAGTCCCTTTAGCAAATTATTATTATTCGACTGCAACACTTCAACATCTTCTTTTTCTATATTTGTGCACAATTCTGTTTTATGTGGGTGTTCTTTTGTTAACATATTTATATCATCATTATTAGGAGGTTCTTTTTTGTAAGCTTGTTCCTTAGCAGAGCAGTATTCTTCATGATCTGAGTCTGAATTTGGCATTTCAAACTCATTTATGGGCTGTAGGAAATATTCTATTTGTTTATCTCCTTCAAAAACTTGCCAGTATTTTATGTTTTCAGGGATTGCTGGTCTATATTTGACTTGTGCTTTGTATTGTTTGCTATGATAAGGTTTTTGACATGTACTAGCTACAAAGGCTAGACCATTGGCAAGAATGTTTTGATTTCTAGGGACAAAGGTAAGATCATATTCTGTGAATGTTTTCAAGAGGTCGAGGGCATCATCTGTATATGCTTTTAATCTAGGATGCTTAGTTGTGTATTCTCCCTTAATCTTCCTAATAACTAGCTCTGAATCTCCATGGACAGTGATCCTCTTGGCTCCTAATTTCTTCAGTAATTGTAGCCCTAGGAGGAGTGCCTCATACTCAACTATGTTATTCGTGCATTGAAATTTTAGCTTGTATGCGTGACCTTATGCATGATTTTTATCAGTGTTATGCACCCATATACCTACTCCTGAACCACTCTTTCCACAAGAACCATCAAAGCTCATACTCCAAAGAGGTTCAATTTCAGATTTATCATTATGTTGGTCCTTGGGGCTGCCACTAGGTTTGTCATTGTTTTGTTCTTCATGGTCTCCACAATGTTTGTTGTCATATTCTGTTTGGGAAAATTGTTTTGACTGTTCCTCCTTTTTGTCCTTTTCTTGTTCAGCTGGTTGCTCATTTTCTATCACTTGTTCATTAAGGTTTTCATCATTGTAAAGGATAAATGAATCAAGATCTTTATGAATGGAATAAAGAGGGGAGTTGTCTGGCTTTTCTTGACTACTAACCATGTATTTCATATGAGTTTCCCTATACAGTCTTCTTGGTTGAACGAAGACAAGTATGTTAGCATAGGTCATGTGCATTTGGAGGGTGCCTTGGAGTTGGCTCCCCATGATCTTGAAAGAAGCATGCCATATTTAGGAGGAATATCAGCCACTACAATATCCATTACTAGGCTCTTGGCTGGTATTTGTGCTAGATTAACATAGAGATCTTTGATTAGGCCTAAACATTTAACTCTACTGGAATCAAAAGAGTATAAATCTTTGTATGGTCTAGTTATCTCAAGGCCTAGTCTTTCCGTCATTACTTTTAGCAAAAAGTTGTGTGAAGCACCGGAGTCTAACATGGCATTGTGGAGAATTTTATCATGGATGTTTAAACTGACATAGAATGGAGGGACACCTCCCTCTTGAAATTTCCCTTCTACTTTTGTTCCAAACAGAAGATCAGGTTTGTCATCATTTAAATTAACAGAATCAACATTTTATCCTGTGTTTAAAGCTTTCAAAAGTTGAGATCTATATACATCTTGAGTGACTGATTCAGTAAGAGGAATAGATATTTTAATATTGGAAATTTCATTCTCTATACTGAAAGGTGTCTGTGTTTTTGAAATGTTCACATCAGTCTTTTTACACACGGTTTTCATAGCAATTTCAACTTGCTGGTTTTTATTAGAAAAATAAATTAAAACAGTTTTCTTAGGGGCACTAGCTGAGTTTCTAGTGCCGCTTTGGTCATTACTGCACTTTCCACTAAGTTGGCTATTTTTGTCTCTATGTTTATCAGAAATTTCAGCCACTGTGTTTAGATTTTCTATTGTCTTTTTAGGAATGTGTTCAAGGGTCTTCCTAGTAGAAATTTCAGAGGTCTTTATTTTGGGAGTGTCTTGGTTTTTCTTAATTCTAAGGTCATATTGTCTGTGTACTTCCATGATGGAATTTTCAAAGCCTTGTTTGTAGTCTTCAGATTCTAGGCTTTCTTCCTCGTTAGGTGCAAATATGCCTTGTTCTTCCTTAGCGAGGAAAACAATATCCTCATTATTTACTCCCATTAAATTGATATGGCTTTCCTATGTTTCTTCAATTACTCCCTCATCCTCATCTGCATAATTTTCTTGAAAAGGAGGCCTGATTTGCTGATTAGGACCTCTCTGTCTTATTTGATGGGGATTTCTCCTAAAGTATTGGTTTTGGTTTTGATTTTGATTTATGTTTTGAGGAGCTTTTTGGTTTTCTCTAGGATGATCTCTCTCATTCATGTTTATTCTCTCCATCATTCTCTCCATGGTTCTAAGTAAGTTATCAATCTTATTGTTAGATGATGAAGGTGCAGCTTATTCCCTATATGTAACCCTCTTTTAATCTTTCATTCTAGCTCTCTTGGCAATCATATTGGATTCTACACTTACTAATGTGAAGGGTTCTCTTTCTCTTAATTGATAAGTCATTTCTGGGTCAAAGCCATCAGGGAATTTCATTAGATCTAGACCTTGTGGAGGTTTTGTGTGTGTAGGGAGGGCATTGTATAAAATATTGAACCTAGTGCAGTATTCTTGGACACCTTCTCCAACATTTCCCTTAACGTTTTCATATTCTTATAATATTTGGAAAGGGTTCTTCTTGACATCCCATTTGTTTAATAATAATTTATGAAAAGCAGGGAGGTCATTTATTCTATTAGGGGTTAATCCTTTAAACCATTTTCTTACCTCTCCCCCTAAGTTTTGAACAAACATTCTAAGTTTAACAGTCTCATTATCTATCTTTTATCTGTCAAAGTAGTCATTCATTCTGTCCACATGTTGAGCAGTAGTAGCACTACTTGCATCATATAAGGGAATCTTGGACAAATAATCCTGTGGTAGAACAACTAAAGGCAATGGTAAAACTAGTGGAGCATACCATGTTGCTATGATCTGTGGTTGAGGAAACAAAGGAGGGTTAACAAGTGGAGGATTGGCGAAAGGACGTAAAAGGTTAAATGGAGGAAGGTGAACAGTGGGGGATGAGGTTAGTACAACAAAACTCTGCTGTAAGGTGGATTGGTCTAAAACTATCTGGGTTACCAAAATATGAGATCTAGTCCTAGAAAATCTTTGTTCGGTGAGTCAGATAGGATGTTCTGCAAGTTTTTAATGTTTTCAGGTAGGGAACTTGTTTTGTGGATTGGTCTGCCAATAGCTGGATTTTTAGATCTAGGAGATTTACTAAGGATGCTTTCAAGATTTTCAACTATTGCAGGAGGGTTTGGGTCTGGATGGGATCTGGTATAGATTCTTCTAGAAGCCAGAAGTTTGGACCCAAAAATAAGGGAGGTTGAAATTGTATTACAGTATTAAAGGACAAACCAATCTGTGAAAGAACTACTTAATCCACAAAGTATTCTTAACTGGGTTCTGTTGATGTTTGATGATAAAATGATTTTCCCAATGGAGTCTATGGAAAACCAGTGGAGTCAACAGGCCTACTGAAAACCAATGGAGTCACCAGGTGGAGAATTTTTAACTGTTTTAAGGCTAGTTGTTGTCCACCATCAGCAACCAGATACCATTCTTGGCTAACACTAGATTCATCTAAGTTAAAATGAGGTTTTTCTGAGTTTATGTTAAGTTGTTTATTACTCAGTGTTCCTCAGTATGGTCGCCACTATGTTTGCTCCCCATGATTTGCAAGATTGGCAAGAACAAACTCTGCAGGGAACCACATTAGACCACTTTGGAATCCATGGACCTAGCCTTCCTGGACTCAGAGCGGGCTCTCTCTATATAAGTGTTTATGAATGATATTTCTTTAAGATATTGTTTTATGATCTTAGGCTAGCTATGAAGTTCTAAGGACTTGTTGGTTTTGATTGATTGATTGGTAGGCTGACAGATCAATGGTGTGATTAATTGAGCGAATGTTTCAGCTGAATAGATAGACCATGAGAGACATTAATCCATTGGGCTATGGAGTCATAAAAGGATTTAATTGTTCATAAACTCTACAAGGGTTTTCATAGGGCAAGCTAACTATATCAAATGAATCTCTTAGATTAGATGGCATATGAAATGACAATAAGTTGTGAAAGTAGCAAAACTAAAAGTCAGTTAAGAATCTTTTAACTTTACTTCAACAAGAAAAGCCTTTGAGGTAACTATTCAAGCAAATAAAATATTTAAGATAATAGTGAGTGAAACTAAAGATCAAGCTAATCCTATCTTCTTTAATCAAACACTCCAAAGACCTTCAAACCAACAGTTCAAGACAAACTAGAGGACAGGGTGTAACATAGACTTCCCTGGTTGGAATCTACTAAGTAAACTTCAAAGAAAGGCCTTAAAAACAATGTTTCAAGCCACACCAAAGGATAGGGCATACCATAGACTTCTTTGGCTTGAATCTATTAAATCATTTCCAAGACAACAAGCTAGGTGGAACCAGAGAGCGATTAATAATTCTCCAATCAGATCTTGGAGAAGAAAACATTAAGATAAAGAAATAAGACATAAATAGGGTGCCAAGACAACATATCCTAATCTAAAATTTATGTTCTTTTATCAGAGAAATAATGGAAATAATGGAAAACAGAAAGAAAACATTGACAAAGAAAGAAAACTTCACCATTAACATAGCTCAAGAATCCTGTGAACGTGCTTGTATTATTGATGTTCAAAATAGTTACATTACTCCCGTACAATAGATCTCTGCAACTCAGAGCTTTCTCAAATCCAACCGAGCAGTCCACAACTAGCTCAACAACAGCAATTATCCAACTAACCAACCAACCAACACTAAATTGAATGATACATGCATTATTTATCTGCAAAATGAGGAGGTGATCCTAAGCTAGGGTTTCATATGTGTATTTATTACATATTTAATGAGTTTTCGACCTTTGAGACCATGCAAGGCCCAAGGCAAAAATATTTGAGACTGACTCACTGTAATAATAACTCCTAACTTAACTGTTGAGCTAACTTTTGGAAATATTTGACTTTTAAGGCTTTTCAATAACTTTTACAATAACTGCTGAGTAGCTGAGAAATATCTCTGACTGTATCAATAACTGTTGATGTCTTTCTTGGAATAAAACATGTTGTAGGTGTCCATATGTGTCCTTGAAGAAGTAAATGCTTTTGGTTGAGTCATTCGAATCTGCCTCTGTGCTAATCTTTGCTTTTAATTTATCCTTTGCACACTGATTTGGCCTCTAAACTTGGATTTATCTTTTAATTGTCTACCTTAATTTTTCTCCTTAATTCTTCCTTTATCATTTTTAACCTCTAATTTGACCTTTTGATACATCAACCTTCACTGTTACGGTCTTTTGACTGTTTTGTCTTCTCACTGTGTCTCTACCTGCAAAGTGGAGCATCTTTTATTGTTGGAGGGTTTGAATAACCACCAATGATCATGATTCATTGGTGATTATGCTTGATATTATGCCTCTGGTCCTTTTAATGAAACAAGTTCTCTAGATCGTCACCTAGAACTCTTATTCAAACCATTTTGGAACCTAGGAATGAAATTCTCTCATTTCCGCCATGAAACCTGCACAAAAACAATTTTTTAGCTTAAAACCTGTGTTGGGGGGATTTTCTACATTTGTTTCGGGTTTTCGAGCTATTGGAGTGCTTGTAGAGGTTCCATGGAGGCTACGAGGCTTCATCTCAGAGCCACAAGGCTTTGGAATGTTTTAATTAGATGGCAGCATCGGGATTTGGCAGGAGGGAGAAGGGTGGTTTTCGCGAGCGGGGAAGGTGGTTTTTGCAAAGGATGAGGAGTGCTAAATGGTTTTGGGGGATGGTGTGCGATTCCATTTATCAAGAGACGCATGACAGATGGGACATGGGAGAATACCACCCATTTCACGCATTTTGGTAGCACTAACCCCTGTGCAAATAATGTTGCAATAAGGGTTGTGGGCCATTTGATCTCGAGGGGCAGAGATCGATGGTAGTTGGGGTGAAAGGAGTGGTGGGCAAGTCAAAAGGAGTGGTGCCCGCGTGGACGGGTGGCGAGATTTCACTGTAGAGCGGGGTTTGATGTATGTGGGGGTTAAAAACATTAAAGCAGGGGGCTTTAATATTCATAAAGGGGTCGGGTAAAAATCATAAAGGGTTGGTTTAGAAAACATAAAAGGTCAGGGTTTATATTAATAAAAACAAAGTTTTTACTATAAAACCAAGGTTCCGAAAGGTTTTAATTTTATGTTTAAAACAAGGGAAATTGATGAGGTGAGGGGGTTAATGGGGTTTTTGGAATGAAAGTGGGGTTTTTAGGAAATAAGGCTTTTAGGTAGGAAAGAAGGATGAAAATGAGAGGACCAAGCCTTGACATGAGTTTTTGAGAGCAGGAGGGTGATTTTGAGAAGGCATACTGAGAGATAGTGAATTAGGATAGATAAAGATAATGAAGGTAGTGAGATTTATAAAGATCTCTGATGGTAAAGAAATGTTATATTCAGCAGTCTGTAGAAAATCCATAGTCACCTAGTGAAATTGTTAAATACAGGAGGATAACAGAACTGCTGCAAAAACCTGTATGCCAACTATACCGAATCCATGGCTTAGCACTTAGAGAAACTTTTAACCTCGAGACCTCAAACTTTACCGCATTATCATATTCCATGGTGGACCCCTGCTTTTTTCTTTTCGGCCCTCACCGCATTCATTTTTCATTCCTCCCGAATCGCCGATGTGATATGGTGGGACCCTTCCCGCCATGTCTCCTACCCCGCCATCGCATTTTCGCAAAATTGCACCATCACATTTTTACTACCCCGCTCCATCTATGTTCCTGCTCCAGCGTGCGATTACGATATGCGATATATCGCATCGCAATTTCGCCATCATTCTCATTGCGTCATGTTGTCGTTCCATGGAATCTCCCGATGCGATCTATGTGGGGCCCCTTCCTTACCTTTTCACATTCGAAAAATTACAAATATTCCATTTCAATTCATTTTCCATTTCACAAATCTTCTAATGCGATGAGGTAAATCTGCGCAATGGCGATATTGCGATCCTCCATGTCTCCCATTGCCACTGCTAACTCCCTATTGTGATATATGTAGGGCCTGCCATCACATCCACCTTTTAAAATCCCTGCACCTTTCCACCATCTCCGCACCTCCCCTCTCCATCCAACGATCTCCATGCATTTCGCACCCCCCTCTGCCTTCGAACTTTAACCATGGGGAGGGGGGGTGGGGTCCGAAATGAGTGGTATTTCTTACTGCCATTCCCACCACATGGCGGCACTAGGGCATTTCGCACCCCCCTCCGCTGAAACCACCTACCACCTCACTTCCCCCTCGAAAATAGTTTTCCCTCCACTCCGAAACCACTCCTGCCACCGCATCAACCTGCAACCATCTTCCAGCCCGTTGTGCCATGTTTCTTGCACGACCTCGGCTCCGCGTCCACTTATCAGCTTCCGCCACCACTGCTCTAGGTGACCATTTCTACGCGTGTATGTGATATTGATGCAGAGGCCCTGGTCAGGAATTTGGACATGCGATCAGTAAGAAAGCATTTCATCCCTGTGCCTACTGATTAGTCATTGTGGCATGCTGTGTAAGTTTCCTCAAAATGCAATGCAAACGGTTTTGTTAGAAGAAAATAAGGGAGCAAATTCTGGTAATATATTTTTAATTCAGGTAAGGGAAGCCAATGTGGCAGCAGTCGAGAACTCAAAGGCATAGGTAGCAGAGTTCAGGCACCAAAGCAGCAGTATCAAAAATTTATGAGGGCCAAATGAAAAATTCGAAATATTTGTTGCAGTAATCTTCCAAGCAGTTACTCAACCCCAAGATATCACAGAGATCAACCACTGAATGCAAATCATTATTCTTATATGTTGTCCATCTCTCGAATGGAAAAGAATATCTTTTTACATCCTGAAAAGAAGGAAGAAATTTTACACGTCACCCTTGTTGCAATCACTTCCTAAAGATTGTTGATTAGTTATACATGTGTCATTAGTTTTATAACAGTTTCTCTATTCTTAGAAAGAAGATGGGAGCTTTGATCGAATTGAGCATTTAAAGGGAATCAAAACAGTGCCAGATGTCCAGATGTCCTTAATAACTCCTACTGCTTTATCTGCACATGTCAAATAATGTTAGTCCTTCTCCGTTATGTAGTTAACAAGAAAGTAACTGTTATTTGTTGCATTGATTACAATCAGTCAGTAGGATTAGCATAAATACTTCACTATTCGAAGTATTGGGGGCGGGGGGGGGGGAATATGAAATGAGGAACAATCCCATTCTGTGATGTTGTTCACTGAATTTCAAGTGACTGTTTGAAGAGTAATACAAGACCAACTGTTAATGATTCATGTGGTGTATGAAATGGTGATGTAATCTTCTGTTTTTATGTATTTTTCCATTATGTTACTCTTTCTCTATATTTCTGTAAATCTAATCGTAAAATAGAAATTTTGATGAATAGGATTTGTTGATTAGAGCACACTATTCTGTCTATGTTTACAATAATCTATGTTTTCTACTGATGCCAAATCGAGGAATTCTTAATTTCTCCTCGGTTTCTGCTGAACTTTACATTCTATTCTGATTGAGGAATTCTTAACTGATCCTCAGTCTCTAACTAGCCTTACATTTCTTCCATTCATAATCCATTTAAAAGTCTGAAAGATCCATAGTAGTGCACCTATCTTGCCCTGTTTCACTCATGCTTGATATTTCTGCAATTTATTCACCCGAACCTCTTTGACTCCATTTCCCAATGGATTTCCCTTTCTCTTCCCACCAAAAAAAAATTCAAAATCCAACCTCTGAACCCATTAACTAACCTAAAATTCCCTATCAGCAAAGCTATATCTAACAAAGAGATCCCTCTCTGGGTCTATGAGGGCTAGATCCTAGGCCGGAAGTGGTTTTGATGTTGCCTCTGGGATTCTATCTTTAGCCTTGGAATTTCAGAGTGATAACATAATGGCGACCATATTAGGGATGAGTTTTGTGTTCCTAAGTAAGAATTACCAAGTTCAGATCTGGTTGATGATGGTGGACAAACAACTAGACACAAGAATGTTGAAATCATCCACCTGGCGACTCCACATTTTTCAGTTGACCTAAAGGCTCCACTGGTAGAAGAATCCATATTTGTTATGAACATATGAGGACTCCATTATTTGATTGACTAACAAGATCAAATCAAGAATACAACGCAAGTATGCTCCTTTGGATAGATCTAATATCCCAGGTTTTCCAAATTCCATGCCAAACATTGATTGGTTAAAATATCTTCCGGTTTTTAGAGATAAGAAAGGAGATGCTACTACTATACATTTGCTAATATTTCATATGCATGTCTGAATATTTAAAGTTCAATTTCCAGAGGATTATCTTATGAAAATTTTTGTGGCCAGTTTAGAAGAGAAAGCTAGGATTTGGTATGAAGGTCTACCAGCTGCAAGTATAAGTTCTCTAAAGTGTTTTCATGCTGTGTTTTGTGACAAGTATAAAGAATATTATCCCTCTTTGTCACTAGTTCAAGACTGTTGTGATAACTTTCAAAGTTTTATTGAATATCTAGAGGATTACTATGATGATGATCAGTTTATGAATGATGAGATATTAGAAGTTTTAGAAGAAAGACCATTTCAGAAAGTGGAAGTTTTGTCTGAAATGTCTTCTCATCATGAAAAAAGGAATGAGATATGCTATCCAAAATTTCGTGAAGGTTCATCATAGGAAATATCCTTAGCAGCACAAGGACAATATGATTAGCAGATGGTTAAAGAACTTTGGCTCCCTGAACTAGATCTAGCAGAGGACAACAATAAAACCCTCCAGCAGTCTAGCAATCCATAATAAAAGGCAGTTGAGTTTGATGGCCTAGATTCACAAGAGCGTCTTCAGCCAACAATGTTTTATCCAGAGGTTGAACTACAATCAAGTTTTCCTTATGAGAGCCAAGAAATATTGCCAAAAGAAGACCCATCAGGTTTGCTGATTGAAGGCCTCTCTAATCCTCTTTCTGAATTTACCGAATTTGAAGAAGATCACAAAAGTTCTCCATTTCCTTCTTGGGATGTTGACAAAGTTTCACAACATATTGATGTTATAGCTAATGATCCTTTACCCGAGATTATTGATAATTTGTAGCTTCCCGACAAGTTTATGAATGATAAAGGGAATGATGAGGAGAAAACAGAACAATTGAATATCATGGATAGAGAAGAAAAACAACTGTCTCCCTTACTATTAGATGAAATTCAGTACCAATACAAAGGCAAGGGAAAATTCTGGGATGAGGTATGTTTTTATATCACCAATCATCTGAGGGATCTCATTTTGTATGTTTACCTAGATCCTCTAAGAATTTTATTACAGTGATCAGTGAAGGAAGAATTCACTAGGTTCATCAACAGAGTTATTGAATTCAGTGGAAGAGTTAAGTGGCCATGCTTTGAATCCATTTTATTTCAAAGGAAATGGAATATCAATTTCAGTTAAGCACTCATTTGCTTGACTGGTTACATTGGAAGTCCGATTATTATTTGATGGGATAATTTCTTATCAAACTAGATGTAGAGGGGTGTGCAAATAAGCTCAGTACTTTGAGCATCCTTTCAGTTTTAGTCTAAGATTTCTTTCAACATAGTTCAGATTTCAGTATTCAGATTTTCTGGGTGCAGCAGTGATTTCAATTTGATGGTTTGCAGTGCATAAGTTCAGTTGTACTTTGATTCCAGATTGCAGTACACAGATCAGATTCTCGTTTGAGGTTCAGAAAAAATGATTAAATATTTTCAGCCACAAAGGTTGGGTAACAGACCAGGTTGCATATTTGAGATCAACCCAATGGATCAAGCCACTAATCTATGGTGTTCTTTCCACCTCCTCCGGAGCTGCCATCCCTAGCTGGGGCCTCTATTAGTACCGTATAATCCATAGTATCACAAGGTGACTGATTATTCTTTTCAGATCTTTCATATTGTCAATAATGCTCCATGGCTGTCATTTATTTGCAATAACGAAGGTGCTGTCAAAAGGGCAAAGAAGGCTTATTCTAAGGTTTTGAAAACCACATTATAGGATAAAGGTGCTCATGGAATTGCTGCAAAAACCTTTATGAAAACTATACCAAATCCATGGCTTAGCGCTTAGAGAACCTTTTAACCTCGAGACCTGATACTTTACCACATTATCATATTCCATGGTGGACCCCTGCTTTTTGCTTTCCAACCCTCACCACATTCATTTGTAATTTCTCCCAAACCGCCGATGTGATATTATGGAACCCTTCCCACCACATCGCCTACCCCTCAATTGCATTTTTTAAAATCAAACCATCGCATTTTTACAGCCCCGCTCCATTTGTGTTCCTACTCCAGCTTGCGATTGCGATATGCGATATATCACATCGCAATTTCTGTTGATCAGCGATTGTCATTGATGTCAACCCAAGCAGCACCAGGGGCTAACCCAATATTTCATGAGAATTTTGACGTACAAAATTACTATATTCTGGTTCAAGAATGCTTTTTATGGTTTCTACTTGTCGAGATGTTTCTGTTGATATATGGCATGCCACGTAATTCTTCACGGTTTGAGAGATATTCATGTTTGAAGTTTATACCCCCAGTTAGTGGGCTAAAACCCCATAGGGTTGTGGCATGGGTCATTGAAAAGTCATAAGTAGTATTTTTTTAAGCTCTTAAAATCCCTCCCACGTTCACTTGTTGAAGCCCCTCTCAACCTAAGCATTTATATAAATTTTGATCCTCATTTCCTCCTTATGAAAAGGATTTCGCCATTTGAAATAGGTCATCGTGGAATTTTCGCTCTAATGTTTTTTCTACAAAGGTTCAAAAGCTGAAATTTATATGAGGCGAAGCCGAAATCTAGAGGAATCTGCTGTGAAAATTTCATATCAAGGTGTGCAATATTTTCAGAGATATGATCTGTGGAAGTCAGTGTTTTTGCAGGCTCCTGAAATTCATCTCAAATAAGTGACCTTGGTAAAATCATCATAACTATCTCTCTGAGTATTGGATTGGAATTATGTAAAAAGTGGCAGATAATGCACAGTTTTTAGTTTTTTCTCTTCAATTTCAAATCCAAATGAAGAAACAGTGACACGTGGCATACCGTACAAGTTCGCTCTGCTGAAACATTCCATAATTAGGGTATTGTGAGAGATTGGGTATAACTCTCTCTTGAAGAATCCAAATTGGGTCAGACCTATGGCATTGAAAAGACGACTCAGAGGAATACTACAGTACCAAAAATCAGATATTGGGGATCTGAAATAACAGAGATACACTAGATTCAATATCGATCTCCTAGAAGGCAAAGAAAAAGCTAGATCATGTGTTGTCAAGGGCTGCAAAGGAGCAGACTTTCTAGGGAAGCAAAGCAAAGCAAGGTGCAGCAGAGGGTAGCATGACAAGAGCAGCAACCAAGGTACATAACAATAGCAAGAAGTTCATCACATGAAGTCTTCAAGTGGGCAGCACTACATACAATCGTTGTAAAGGTATCATTGTACTAAGTCTTTGTAAATACATTATTGTACAAATTGTACTAGTGTCTATCTGCCAAGAGTTGAAGAGGTAGTGTCGGGTGGTCTAGGATCATCATTAGGTGGTTGTGTCATATTTGGGGTTATGTTCTAGTGTGTCTTCTTCTAAGAGACATCATCATGTCGTGCAAAGTGACCATTTTCTCCGATACAGAGTCCATTCTTATTTTATCTCTTCTACAAGGTCATAGGTGTCCCAGGGTGAGTAGCCTACTGGTGTTGGGGCATTCGCCCGCCTGAATACCGAAGAATCTCGGGGCATCGGAGCGTCCATCCAATGGGAGCCGGAGAATAATGTTTTTCTAGATTCTAGGAAGTTGGAGCTTTCTTCTAGATTCCAAGTCCTCGTGAGTGGGTTTCCACCTTAAAAACTCGTGTATTTGTGTTCCTTTGTTTATCGTTTATAATTGTACAAACATTGATAATAATTGAAGATTAACTAATGCTCTAATTGAAAGGAATACTAATTCACCCCCCCTCTCAGTATTTCCAACAATTGGTATCAGAGCTTGGTTCCTTCAGTAGCAGTTTCACAGCTGGAAGAAGGTCATGGAGCATACCAAGAATGGTGTACCTCTGTTAAATGAAAATAATTATGCACTCTGGAAAGGAAGAATGGAGGTCTATCTCTTGGCGCAAGGTTACGAAGTATGGGACACTGTTCAAAATGGATTTACATCAACCGCAGATGAACAAGGTAAGAAGAATTTGGATGCAAAAGCAAAGAATATTATTATCACTGGACTTATTGCATCTGCTTATCATAAGGTGTTGGGTTGTAAAACCGCCAAAAATGTATGGGACTTGCTTGAGAATATATATGTAGGTGACTCAAATGTCAAAGAAGCAAAGCTTAAAATCTATAGAGCAAAATTTGAGTAACTCGGAATGAAAGAAGATTGCAACATTGCTGCATACTTCCAATAAGTTGATGAAATAACCAATACTCTGGAAGGATTGCGAGAGCCAGTTGATGAGAAGGCTATTATACATAAGATTCTTAGAACGTTACCAGGGAGATTCAACCCAAAGGTATCGGTCTTAGAATACAGTGCAAATCTGGACAAACTCAGCAAAGAGGAATTACATGGAGTTCTCATAGCACATGAAATGAGACTTGATGAAGAAGAGGGTACTTCAAATCTAGAAACTGCATTCATTGCATCTAAGAAAGCCAATAAGGAAAAACAACCTTCAATTGAAATGACATGCACCTGCAAGTGTGAAGAAAAGGGAGATGATGGAGAAGGTCTTTCTAATGAAGAATATGCTTACTTTACAAGAAAACTAAAAACTGGTAAGGGAAAATTCAAAGGTAAACTTCCATTGATATGTTTCAGTTGTGGTGAGGTTGGGCATTTGGCAGCAAAATGTCCGAACAAAAGTGATGGAAACTCAAAAGGAAATAAAGGCTTTAAGAAATTCAACAAGCAAGGCAAAAATAAAGGATCCAAAAAGAACTTTCTCTCTAGAGAAGATAGCTCATCATCCGATGAAGAAAGTGACAGCAAAGAAGAAGCCAATGAGAAAGTATTGTTTATGGCCAAGCACAATAAACAAGAAGTATCAAACAATGAAGAAGAAGGGTTGACCATAGAAGAATTTTCTAAGGAGGCAATCAAGCTTATAAAAGAGCTCAATGCTGAGAAGATCTGTTCCAATACTCTTCAAAAACAAGTTCAAGGTCTCAAAATTGAAGTTGAAGAACACAAATGTATTGAAGAGTCACTTCAAAAGAAGTTGGAAGAAAGAAACCAAGAAAGGAAAGCATTAGAAGCCGAAGTAGTCTCGCTGCGTAAGGAAGTGAAGAAGGGAAAACTGTCCAAAACTATGCCAACAGATCAAGGGTATTGGAAGAACTCATCAACAATCAACAATCTTACAACGACAGAACCGGCCTCGGTTACAAAGAAGAAGAAGCAGGACCTTCTACAACAAAATACAATGAACCTATGAGATCTGACATACATGTAGACTTCATTGGACAAGATTCGCAAACACATCCTTGGAAGACAATTCCTCGACGAATATTTCCATCCAGGTACCAACATATTTTTCATGGCTATTGTTATTCATGTGGAAAATTTGGGTCGCAAAGGAAGCTATAAGTCTCCTTGTTACGTGCCCTAGGAGCAATAAAATTCAAGGGAGATCCTTGAATATGAAAATTCGAGAGACTCGTGAAACGTGATAGATTTGAACATTTAAGAAATAATATTGAATGTTACAAATGTCGAAACTTTGGACACATAGCCAAAGACTGCAGACTTGAAAATCCTCCAGAAGAATCTTTGAAGCCATAGAATGAACGAACATGGAAGAAGAAGAAGACTGATAATTGTGCTCTCGCTCTCAAGGCTCAAAACAACAAAGATGTGTGGTATGTTGACAACGGTTGCTCAACGCATATGACTGGAGATAGAAGGAAATTTGTATCTCTGAAAGAGAAGAAGGATGGAACCGTATCCTTTGGAAATGATGGATCTTCAAATGTTATAGGATCAGGTACCATCACTCTTGGAAGCAAAGATGTTATAGCAAAGAATGTTCTATTGGTTGAAAACATGAATCACAATTTGCTCAGTATTGGACAAATGTGTGATCAAGGACACACAATGCTATTCAGCTCCACAAAATTTGAAATCAGGAAAGGCAGGTATGGTAAAATTGTGGCTACAGCAAGTCGAGCCCCAAACGACATATATGTTCTGGATGGAGCAACTAAAGCATGTCTACTAGCTAAAGAAAATGAAAGCTGGCTATGGCACAAACGAATGGGTCACATAAACTTTGACAATCTTGTCAGGATAAACAAAAAGGAAGCAGTATGAGAAATGCCGAAAATCTCAAAACCTTCCAACACACTATGTGAGGCCTGTCGACATGGCAAGCAGACAAAAGTCCAATTTAAAACAAAATAACACTTTGCATCACATCCATTGGAATTGACACATAATGATCTATGTGGTCTTGTGAGAACAAAAGGCTTAGATAGAGAATTATATTTCATGTTAATGATATATGACTATACCAAGATGACAGTCGTCAGTTTCCTAAAGAAAAAATCTGAAGCATTTGAGTGCTTTAAGATCTACAAGGAGTTGGTTGAAAATGAAACTGATTTGAAAATAAATTGTCTAAGATCAGATAATGGTGGAGAATTCACTTCCAAATTATTTCAGCAATACTGTGATGAAAATGGAATAAAAAGACAATTTTCAATAACACGAACACCTCAGCAAAATGGATTTGCTGAAAGAAAGAACAGAACCATACAGGAAATGGGTAGAACAATGTTGAAGGACTCAAATTGGATGAAAAATTTTGGGTTCAAGCAATTGATATGGCAGTCTTCATTATCAACCGAAGTCCTCTCACAAATAATTGCAACAAGACTCCATATGAATTATGGAAAGGAAAACCGGCTAATGTAAAATATTTCAGAATCTTCGGAAGCAAATGTTATATCAAAAGAGAAGATCAAAATTTGGGTAAATTTGAATCACGTGTTGATGAAGGTATCTTTATTGTTTACTCATGCAAAATAAAGACCTATAAATGTTATAATCTAAGACGAAAACAGATAGTGGAGAGCATAAATGTTACATTTGACGAAGATGGTGTTCTTGCGAATAATGATGAGGATCTAGAATCTTTGAAACTTGAGACAGAGGCTGAAAAAGACAGATAAAATTGTAGAACAAGAAGAAACTATCAACAAGGAAGAAGTAAATAATGATCATCAAAATATACCATAACAACAACAAGAAGCTCCTCCAAGGAGAAAAAAAGAATGAATTCAAAAGAACCATCCATCAAATCAAATCATTGGTGACATAAGTGAAGGTCGACAGCTTCGTTCATCACAACAAGCTCACATTGCTTTTCTAGCAACCTTTGAGCCTAGTAGTTTTGAGGATGCCAGCCAGAATGAACATTGGGTAGCAACTGTGAAGGAAGAATTGGATCAAATAGAGAATAATAACACCTGGGAATTAGTTCCACAACCAAAAGATAAAAATGTCATTGGGACTAAATGGGTGTTCAAGAACAAATTGAATGAAGATGGGCAAGTTACCAGAAACAAAGCAAGATTGGTTTGCAAAGGCTATGCACAAGTGGAAGGAATTTATTTCGACGAAACATTTGCACCAGTTTCCAGAATGGAAGCCATCCGAATGTTTCTCACCTTTGTATGTTCAAGAAAAATCAAAGTCTACCAAATGGATGTTAAGTCAGCATTTCTGAATGGAGAATTAGAAGAAGAACTTTACATCAAACAACCTGAAGGTTTTCTACTATCAGAAAAAGAAGACTATGTTTTCACGTCAAAGAAGGCTCTATATGGTCTCAAGCAGGCTCCCAGAGCATGGTATGCTCGTCTTGATGGATATATACGTCAACAAGGGTTCAAGAAAGGTACTGTTGATAGAAATCTTTATGTACAAGTAGATAAAGATAATTTAACAATCGTTAAGGTATATGTGGATGATATAATATTTGGTAGAAATGATGATTGACTAAGTAAGAACTTTTCTACAAAGATGCAAAGTGAGTTAGAGATGTCTTTACTTGGTGAGTTGACATACTTCTTAGGGCTTCAAATATCTCAGCAAGAGAAAGGAATATTTATATGTCAGGCCAAGTACATCAAGGCAATGCTCAAGAAATTCAAAATGGAAGATTGCAAACTTGTCCTTACTCCGATGGTAACAAGTTTCAAATTGAGCATAGACGACTCATCTAAGGATGTGGATCAGAGGTTGTACAGATCTATGATTGGTAGTCTTCTATATGTAACAGCGTCTCAGCCAGATGTTATGCAAGCAGTTGGACAAGTAGCAATATTCCAAGCAGCACCAAAAGAATCACATATTATTGTCGTCAAAATAATTCTTCGATATCTAAAGGTCACAGAAGAATATGGCTTGTGGTATCCCAAGGGTAACAATCTCATTATTCAAGCCTTTACAGATGCAGATTGGGCAGGAAGTGTTGATGATCGTAAGAGTACTAGTGGAGTAGCATTCTATCTAGGTGGTTCTCTCGTATCATGGTTGAGCAAAAAGAAAACCTCAATCTCATTATCTACAGCGGAAGCAGAATACATTGCAGCAGCATCATGTTGTACTCAAGTCCTTTGGATGAAACAAACTTTGCAATATCTTCAAGTACAATTCAGTGAGCCTATTCCCATATTCTGTGACAACACTAGTGCCATCAGCATCTCCAAGAATCCTGTCATGCATTCCAAAACAAAACACATTCCGATCAAATATCATTTTGTTAGAGAAAAAGTCGCTGAAAAGAATATCAAACTTGAGTATGTTTCTACAAAAGAACAAATTGTTGATTTCTTCACTAAACCTTTACCTCGCGAAGCATTTGAATATCTTCGTTAGAAGCTTGGGATTCTCCCAAGTTATCATTAGATTACAGGTCTACAGGACGGTTTTGTGTCAAGGGGAGTGGAAGTGTGTACAAGTCCGCAGGATGGTTGTGTTTCAGGGGGAGTTACCCTTTGCCATTGATGTCAAAGGGGGAGAGAATGTTGTAGGAATAGGTGTCATGATCGCAGGGGGAGTACTTGTGTTTCCATCAATGCCAAAGGGGTAGATTGTTGATCAGCGGTTGTCATTGATGTCACCCCAAGCAACACCAGGGGTTAACCCAATATTTCATGAGAATTTTGGCCTACCAAATTACTATATTCTAGTTCAAGAATGCTTTTAATGGTTTCTACTTGTCGATATGTTTCTAGTGATATATTGCACGCCATGTAATTATTCACGGTTTGAGATATATTCATGTTTGAAGTTTATACCCCCAGTTAGTGGGCTAAAACCCCATAGGGTTATGGCATGGGTCATTGAAAAGTCATAATTAATATTTTTTTAATCTCCTAAAATCCCTCCCACGTTCACTTGTTGAAGCCCCCTCTCAACCTAAGCATTTATATAAATTGTGATCCTCATTTCCTCCTTATGAAAAGGATTTTTCCATCTAAAACAAGTCATCGTAGCATTTTCGCTCTTAATTTTGTTCTACAAATTCTCAAAAGCTGAAATATTTATGAGGCGAAGAAAAAATCCTGAGGAATCTTATGTGAAAATTTCAGATAAAGGTGTGCAATAGTTTCGGAGATATGATCTGTGGAAGTAAGTGTTATTGCAGGCTCCTGAAATTCATCTCAAAGAAGTGACCTTGGTAAAATCGTCATAACTCTCTCTCTGAGTATCGAATTGGAATTCCGTAAAAAGTGGCAGATAGTGCACAGTATGTAGTTTGCGCTCTATCAATTTCAGACCCAAATGAAGAAACAGTGACACGTTGCATGCCGTAAAATTTCGCTCTGCTGAAACAGTCCATAATTAGGGCATTGTGAGAGATTGGGTATAACTCTCCCTTGAAGAATCCAAATTGGGTCAGACATGTGGCATTGAAAAGAAGACTCAAAGGAATACTATAGTACCAAAAATTAGATATTGGGGATCTGAAATAACAGAGATACACTAGATTCAATATCAAGCTCCTAGAAGGCAAAGAAAAAGCTAGATCATGTGTTGTCAAGGGCTGCAAAGGACCAGACTTTCTAGGGAAGCAAACCAAATAAAGGTGCAGCAGAGGGTATCATGACAAGAGCAGCAACCAAGGTACATAACAACAGCAGGAAGTTCATCACATGAATTCTTCAAGTGGGCAGCACTACATACAACCATTGTAAAGGTATTATTGTACTAAGTCATTATAAATACATTATTGTAAAAAATGTACTAGTGTCTATCTACCAAGAGTTGAAGAGGCAGTGTCGGGTGGTCTAGGATCATCATTAGGTGGTTGTGTCATAGTTGGGGTTATGTTCTAGTGTGTATTCTTCTTCTACATCATTCTATATCATTGTAAAGTGGACCATTTTCTCTAGTACGGGAGTCCATTCTTCTTTTATTCTTCTACAGGGTAGTAGGGTGGTGCTAGGGTGAGTTATAGCTCATTGGGTGTTGGGGCATCCGTTCAGTTGAATACTGAAGAATCTCGGGCGTTGGAGCGTCCATCCAATGGGAGCTGGAGAAGAATGCTTTTCTAGATTCTAGGAGGTTGGAGATTTATTTTCAATTGGAGTTGAATATTAAAGAATTATTAGAAAAGCATTAGGTGGTTTTTGTCCCGGAGTGGGTTTCCACCTTAAAAATTGTGTGCATTTGTGTTCCTTTTGTTTACTGCTATCATTGTATAAACACTGATAATAATTGAAGATTAACTAATACTCTAATTGAAAGGAATACTAATTCACCCCCCCTCTCAGTATTTCCAACAATTTCGCCATCATTCTCATCGCGTTATGTTGTTGTTCCATGGAATCTCTCAATGCGATATATGTGGGACCCCTTCCTTACCTTTTCACAATCAAAAAATCACAAATATTCCTAGTCAATTCATTTGCCATTTCACAAATCTCTCGATGTGATGAGGTAAATCTACAGAATGGCGATATTGCAATCTATTGTGTCTCCCATTGCCGCTGCTAACTCCCGATTGCGATATTTGTAGGACCCTCCATCACATCTAACTTTTAAACTCCCCACACCTTTCCACCATCTCCACACCTCCCCTCTCCATCCAACGATATCCATGCATTTTTCACTACCCTCTGCCTTCAAACTTTAACCAGGGGGGGTCCAAAATGGGTGGTATTTCTTACCTCCATTCCTGCTACGTGGCGACACCAGGGCATTTCGCATCCCCCTCCGCCAAAACCACCTACCACCTAACTACCCCCCCCCTGAAAATAGTTTTCCCTCCGCTCTAAAACCTCTCTCACCACCGCATCAACCTGAAACCATCTTCCATCCCATTGTGCCATGTTTCCTGCACCACCTCGGCTCTGCATCCACCTGCCAGCTTCTGCCACCACTGCTCCAGGTGACCATTTCTACGCGTGTATGTGATCATGATGCGAAGGCCTCGATCAGGACTTTGGACGTGCGATCGATAACAAATAATTTCGTCCACGTGTGTGTTGATTAGCCATTGTGGCATGTTGTGTACATTTTTCTCAAAACTCAACGCATAGAGTTTTGTTAGAAGAAAATAAGGGAGAGGATTCAAGTAATATATTTTTAATTCAAGCAAGGGAAGCCAATGTGGCAATAGTCAAGAACTCAAAGGAATAGCTAGCAAAGTTCAGGCACCAAAGCAGCAATATCAGAAATGTATGAGGGACAAATGGCAAATTCGAAATATTTGCTGCAGTAATCTTCCAAGAAGTTACTCAACCTCAAGTGATCCAGATTTATGAAAGAATGCAATAAAATACAGAAATAGACATAAACACAGAAATGCAGTGGAAACAATACTTCATTTTATTTAAATCAAATGACTGAAATATGCTTACAGACATAATGGAAATAGAGATAGCTAGGATGCTGGTAGCATATCTCTAAGAAGAGATGTGGCAGCTACAGACCTCTTAAATGTGTTACAATGAGGCCCAAGGGCCTATTTATTATTGAGAAACAATGGAAAAATCCAAACGTCCAAAAAACTAACCCTAGGAGATGAAGCGCCAAAACTATGGGCCCCGTTTGGGTAAATTGGTGTTTCAACTTCCCGGGGACGTAACTTTGGCATACGATCTCTGTTTGACAGGCTCAATAGATCGTTATAAATATCTGTCCGAGGAGCACAACTTTTGGTGTGAGAAAAATCGGTCCATGGCCCCATGTTGCTCCTAGAGTTTCCAAAAAATGTCGTTTAGGGCCTCAAAATGGCTTTGAAAGTTCAGGACCTGGAAAAATGCTAAAAATAGTAAGTTGTGCCTCAACTTAAAAACTGAAAGAACTGGTGGTGTGGGTTCAAATGGAATAGGTGGATGGCCACCAATATCCACCTAGATTATTAAGGCCCCAAAACGGCTTCGGGAGTGCAGGACCTAAAAACCTTCTAAAAATAGTAAGTTGTGCTGAATGTGAAAAGCTGCAAGAATTGATGGTGCGGGTCCAAATGGAGTAGGTGGGTGGCCACCGATATCCACCTAGATCATTCCTCCCTCCTTAGGAAGCAATGTTCCCCATTGCGTTGCGATCCTCCGTGGGATGAGGCAAATTCTGTTGAACTAGCTATTAGATTTGTCGAAGATGTCATGGACCTGCGGGCGGAGATGCTAGATACGTTTAGTAATTTTGGTTTCTTTATCAGCCTTAGATAGTACATGTGTGGATTCTGTATGTGTAGTTGCAGGAGGTATGGTAACATTAGGCAATGGTGTGTCGGGGGTCAGATCAATGGAGTGCTTGTCCTGACAGTGTAGAGGAACCTATGTGAGTGAGGAGAAAATGTCATCGTATTCCTCCATGACTTTTTCCATCTGCTGCAGCCATGTAGGGGAGCCATGTTTCAAGGTTGTGGCCACAATATTCTTATTTCCCTATGAGTGAGTTGTAAGGAAAATAAATTTCTTGGGTTGGCAAACAATCTTACTGCGTTGTTTTGCAGTAGTTGAAGAGATGAGAGGCGGCGGTACTACCTTTGGTATCCTGTACAAGTTATTTTCCAAAGTAATAATAACAGGACGAGGCTTAGACTCATACACAGCATGTCGCCTCCACAAGTATGGTTGGCCCAATAATACGTCAGCTACATCAAGAGGAGAAACATCACATAATGCCTCATCCGTGAATGGCTTGATGTTGTACAGAAGGCGGCACTGTTGGCAGATGCGGATATCTCTCCCTGGGTGAAGCCACCTGATGGTATACAGTTGTGGGTGTGCAATGGTCGGTAGGTCGAACCGCTTCATGATCTCTTCTGAAATGAGGTTCTTTTGGCTTCCACTATCGACAAGGAATTGCAGTGGAGAACCCTTCACCCACATCTGCGAATGGAAGAGGAGCTCCCCCTCCTCTAGATCCTTGGGATCCTCCCTCTGGATCTTGATGGTGGCAAAAATGGCACTAGGATCCCCATAAATGATTTTCTTCCCTTTGTCACTGCCTTTATATGGTTCTGACTCAGGCCCAGAAAATGCATCTGATCTAGGTGCCCTTAGTTCGGCCACCAAAAACTGTTTGGCCCAACACTCGTTTGTGCTATAAGTGGGGCTGTTATGAAATTCAAAGCACTTACTCGTGTGCTTCTTTGGATTTGTGGTGTTGTTATGAGTCCCCCCGCTTTGGCCTTTCCCCTTGTTCTGTGGCTCGAGGGCACCTTTCCCTCGCTTCGGATTCGCAGATCCAAAGTCTCGCTTCTTCTGCTTAGATTTCTGCTTGACCTTGGCGGCACATCGATATGTCGTGCCAAGCGATGTAATTTCGAGGAACTCCATTTCCTCCTGAATGTTTTTGTGCAGACAGTCGTGGTACTTGAGCACCAAACGTCTCTCTGAATCTTTAAAACCCAACGTTGTGCGCAAGGTATGGAACAATTTCGTCAGTTCGTGCACATCTTGATCCCTTTGTTGCCACAGTGTGGTCCATTGGATGTAATTTTCGTCATAGCACCCGAGGGTAATTTTGTTCCTTGATTCCATCTCGGAACGAATTCCAAGTGGGTGTGGCCGAGAACATAGAGGGTTCCCCTTCATCCTCTTTCTCAGAGTAGGTTTCCCACCAGTCTTTGACATGGGGAGCAGCTTTCAGGAGTGCAAAAATGACCTTTTCTTGGTCGGAGAAATCAGGGATTGAGAAATACCCTTCCAGCAAATTTAACCATCTATCTATGACGTTTGCCTCTATCTGGCCTTCAAATACAGGAATTTCAAAGTTTACCTGTACCTTGAAGGGAGTGGCACCTCCAGAGTGGTTGTTGGATGCAGATGCGCTGTAGGTGGGCAGTCGTTGAAGGATTTGAGAAAAGTTATCCATCATCACGTTCCTTTGTTTCTTGAGGGCCTCCTTGAGTAATATTTTGATAGGATCTCTTGCACCCTCATCTCTCTTTTCTTCCGCCATGGGATTTCGTCGAGGTTGGCGAGGCTGATCTTGCAAGGGTTCAACCAGATCGAGCCCTAACTCCTTATAACCTGACCACGTTGGGGACATGCAAAGAAAAATAGAGAAAGAGAAAATTGCTCTGATACCACTGATCCATATTTATGCAAGAACGCAATAAAATACAGAAATAGACATAAACACAGAGACGCAACAAAAACAATACTTCATTTTATTTAAATCAAATGACTGAAATATTCTTACAGACATAACGAAAATAAAAATAGCTAGGGTGCTGGTAGTGTATCTCTGAGAAGAGATGTGGTGGCTACAGACCTCTGAAATGTGTTACATTGAGGCTCGAGGACCTTTTTATTATTGAGAAGCAATGGAAAACTCCAAACGTCCAAAAACCTAACCCTAGGAGATGAAGCACCAAAACTTTGGGCCCCGTTTGGGTAAATTGGTGTTTCAACTTCCTGGAGACGTAACTTTGGCATACGATCTATGTTTGACACACTAAATAGATCGTTAGAAAGATCTATCCAAGGAGTACAACTTTTGGTGTGACCAACATCAGTCCATGGACCCATGTTGTTCCCAGATTTTCCAAAACACGTCGTTTAGGGCCTCAAAACGGCTTCAGAAGTTTAGGACCTAAAAAAGTGCTAAAAATAGTAAGTTGTGCCGCAACTTAAAAACTCAAAGAACTAATGGTGGGGGTTCAAATGGAATAGGTGGGTGGCCACCGATATCCACCTGGATCATTAAGGCCCCAAAACGGCTTCGGGAGTGCAAGACCCGAAAACCTGCTAAAAATAGTAAGTTGTGCTGAATGTGAGAAGCTGTAAGAATTGATGGTGCGGGTCCAAATGGAGTAGGTGGATGGCCACCGATATCCACCTGGATCATTCCTCCCTCCTTATGAAGCAATGGTCCCCATTGTGTTGCGATCCTCCATGAGAAGAGGCAAATTCTGTTGAACTGGCTATTAGATTTGTCGAAGATGTCATGGACCTGCAGGCGAACATGCTGGATGCGTTTAGTAATTTTTGTTTCTTTATCAGCCTCAGATAGTACATGTGTGGATTCTTTGTGTAGTTGCAGGAGGTATGGCAACATCAGGCGGCAGTGCGTCAGAGGTCAAATTAATGGAGTGCTTGTCCTGATAGTGTAGAGGCACCTTTGTGAGTGAGGAGAAAATTTCCTTGTATTCCTCCATGACTTTGTCCATCTTTTGCAGCCGTGCAAGGGAGCCATGTTTCGAGGTTGTGGCCACAATATTCTTCTTTCCTTTGATCGAGTTGCAAGGAAAATAAATTTCCTCGTTTGGGAAACAATCTTACTGTGTTGTTTTGTAGTAATCAAAGAGATGACAGGAAGCGATACTACCTCCAGTATCCTGTACAAGTTATTTCCAAAAGTCATAATAACAGCACGAGGCCTAGACTCATACACAAAATGTTGCCTCCACAAGTATGGTTGGCCCAATAATATATCAGCTACTTCAAGAGGAGCAAAATCACATAATACCTCTTCTGTGAATGGCTTGATGTTGTACGGAAGGCAACACTGTTGGCGGATGTGGATATATCTCCCTCGGTGAAGCCAACCGATGGTATACGGTTGCAGGTGTGCTATGGTCGGTAGGTCGAACCGCTTCACGACCTCTGCTGAAATGAAGTTCTTTTGGCTTCTGCTATCGACAAGGAATTGCAGTGGAGAACCCTTCACCCACATTTGCGAATAGAAGAGGCACTTCCCCTCCTCTGGATCCTCGAGATCCTCCCTCTGAATATTGGTGGTGGCAACAATGGCACTAGGATCCCCATCAATGATTTTCTTCCCTTTGTCATTGCCTTTTCCTGGTTCTAACTCAGGATTAGAAAACGCATCTGATTTGGGTGTCGTTAGTTCGGCCACCAATGACTGTTTGGCCTCACACTCATTTGTGCTATGAGTGGGGTGGTTATGAAATTCACACCACTTCCCTGTGTCCTTCTCTGGATTTGTGGTGTTGTTATGAGTCGCCCCACTTTGGCCTTTCCCCTTGTTCTGCGGCTTGGGGGCACCTTTCCCTGGCTTCGGATTCAGAGATCCAAACTCTCGCTTCTTCTGCTTAAATTTCTGCTCGATCTTGGCGACATAGCAATATGTCGTGCCAAACAATGTAATGTCGAGGAAATCCATTTCCTCCTGAATGTGTTTGTGCAAATAGCCGCGGTACTTGAGCACAAAATGTCTCTCTGAATATTTAATACCCAACTTTGTGCGCAGGGTATGGAACAAATTCGTGAGTTCGTGCACATCTTGATCCCTTTGTTAATGCAGCGTGGTCCATTGGATGTATTTTTCCTCATAGCTCCCCACAAGATAATATTTTTCCTTGATGCCATCTCATAATGAATTCCAAGTGGGTGTGGTCGAGAACAGACAGGGTTCCCCTTTGTCCTCTTGCTCACAGTGGGTTTCCCACCAGTCTTTGACATGGGGAGCGGCTTTCAGGAGTGCAAAAATAATCTTTTCTCGGTCGAAAAAATCATGGACCGAGAAATACCCTTCCAGCGAATTTAACCATCTATCTACAGTATCTACATCTATCTGGCCTTCAAATACAGGAATGTCAAAGTTTACATGTACCTTGAAGGAAGTGGCGCCTCCAGAGTGGCTATTGGATGTAGATGCGCTATAGGTGGGTAGTCGTTGAAGGATCTCAGAAAAGTTATCCATCATCGTGTTCCTTTGTTTCTTGAGGGCCTCCTCGAGCAATATTTTGATATGATCTCCTGCTCCTTTGTCTTTTTTTTCTTCCGCCATGGGATTTCGTCAGGGTTTGCGAGGCTGATCTTGAAAGGGTTCAACTAGATCGAGCCCTAACTCCCTATACCCTGACTCCGTTGGGGACATGCAAAGAAAAATAGAGAAAGAGCAGACCGCTCTGATACCACTAATCCGGATTTATGCAGGAACACAATAAAATACAGAAATAGACATAAACACAGAGATGCAGTGGAAACAATACTTCATTTTATTTAAATCAAATGACTGAAATATGCTTACAGACATAATGGAAATAAAAATAGCTAGGGTGCTGGTAGCGTATCTCTGATAAGAGATGTGGCGGCTACAAACCTCTGAACTGTGTTACAATGAGGCTCAAGGGCCTATTTATTATTGAGAAACAATGGAAAACTCCAAACGTCCAAAAACCTAACCCTAGGAGGTGAAGAGCCAAAAATATGGGCCCCGTTTGGGTAAATTGGTGTTTCAACTTCCCGCGGACGTAACTTTGGCATATGATCTCCATTTGACACGCTCAATAGATCGTTAGAAATATCTATTCGAGGAGTACAACTTTTGGTGTGAGCAACCTCAGTCCAAAAACCCATTTTCTCCCGGTTTTTCCAAAAAACGTCGTTTAGGGCCTCAAAACGGCTCCGGAAGTACAGGACCTCGAAAAATCATAAAAATAGTAAGTTGTGCCACAACTTAAAAACTGAAAGAACTAATGGTGGGGGTTCAAATGGAATAGGTGGGTGGCCACCAATATCCACCTAGATCTTTAAGGCCCCAAAACGGCTTCGGGAGTGCAGGACCCAAAAACCTGCTAAAAATAATAAGTTCTTCTGAAAGTGAAAAGCTGCAAGAATTGATGGTGCGGGTCCAAATGGAGTAGGTGGGTGGCCACCGATATCCACTTGGATCATTCCTCCCTCCTTAGGAAGAAGTGGTCCCCATTGCATTGTAATCCTCCGTGAGATGAGGCAAATTATGTTGAACTGGCTATTAGATTTGTCGAAGATGTCATGGACCTGCGGGCGGACATGCTGGATGTGTTTAGTAATTTTGGTTTCTTTATCAGCCTCAGACAGTACATGTGTGGATTCTATATGTGTAGTTGCAGGAGGTATCGCAACATCAGGCGGCGGTGCGTCGCGGGTCGAATCAATGGAGTGCTTGTCCTGGCAGTGTATAGGAACCTCTGTGAGTGAGGAGAAAATGTCCTCGTATTCCTCCATGACTTTGTCCATCTACTGCAGCCATGCAAGGGAGCCCTGTTTCAAGGTTGTGGCTACAATATTATTCTTTCCCTGTGAGCAAGTTGTAAGGAAAATAAATTTCCTGGTTTGGGAAACAATCTTACTACGTGGTTTTGCAGTGGTCAAAGAGATGACAAGAGGCAGTACTACCTCTGGTATCCTGTACAAGTTATTTCCCAAAGTAATAATAACAGCACAAGGCCTATAATCATACACAACATGTCGCCTCCACAAGTATGGTTGGCCCAATAATACATCAGCTACATCAAATGGAGAAACATCACATAATACCTCATCCGTGAATGGCTTGATGCTATACAGAAGGTGACACTGTTGGCGGATGCAGATATCTCTCCCTCGTTGAAGCCACCCGATGGTATACAGCTGTGGGTGTGCTATGGTTGGTAGGTCGAGCCGCTTCATGACCTCTACTGAAATGAGGTTCTTTTGGCTTTCGCTATCGACAAGGAATTGCAGTGGAGAACCCTTCACCCACATCTACGAATGGAAGAGGCGCTCCCCCTCCTCTAGATCCTCGGGATCCTCCCTCTTAATCTTGGTGGTGGCAACAATGGCACTGGGATCCCCATCAATGATTTGCTTCCCTTTGTTATTTCCATTGTCTGGTTCTAAATTAGGATCAGAAAATGCATCTGATTCGGGTGCCTTTAGTTCGGCCACCAACGATTGTTTAGCCTGACTCGTTTGTGCTATGAGTGGGGCTGTTATGAAATTCACACCACTTCCCCGTGTCCTTATTTGGATTTGTGGTGTTGTTATGAGTCGCCCCACTTTGGCCTTTCCCCTTGTTTTGCAGCTCGGGGGCACCTTTCCCTAGCTTTGGATTCATAGATCCAAAGTCTTGCTTCTTCTGCTTAAATTTATGCTCGATGTTGGCGGCATAGCGATATGCCATGCCAAGCGATGTAATGTTGAGGAACTCCATTTCCTCTTGAATATGTTTGTGCAAACAGTCACAGTACTTGAGCACCAAATGTCTCTCTGAATCTTTAATACCCAAATTTGTGCATAGGGTATGGAACAAATTCATCAGTTCATACACATCTTGATCCCTTTATTGCCGCAGTGTGACCCATTGGATGTATTTGTCCTCATAGCTCCCCACAGGGTAATATTGTTCCTTGATGCCATCTCAGAACAAAGTACAAGTGGGTGTGGCCAAGAACAAAGAGGGTTCCCCTTCATCCTCTTTCTCACAGTAGGTTTCCCACCAATCTTTGACATGGGGAGCGGCTTTCAAGAGTGCAAAAATAATATTTTCTCGGTCGGAGAAATCATGGACCGAGAAATACCCTTCCAGCAAATTTAACCATCTATCTATGGCATCTGCATCTATCTGGACTTCAAATACAAGAATGTCAAAGTTTACCTGTACCTTGAAGGGAGTGGCACCTCTAGAGTGGCTGTTGGATGCAGATGCGTTGTAGGTGGGTAGTCGTTGAAGGATCTAAGAAAAGTTATCCATCATCGCGTTCCTTTGTTTCTTGAGGGCCTCCTCAAGCAATATTTTGATAGGATCTCCTGCTCCCTCATCTTTCTTTTCTTCCACCATGGGATTTTGTCGGGATTTGCAACGCTGATCCTGCAAGGGTTCAACCAAATCAAGCCCTAACTCCTTATACCCTGACCGCGTTGGGGACATGCAAAGAAAAATAGAGAAAGAGCAAACCGCTCTGATACCACTGATCTAGATTTATGCAAGAATGCAATAAAATATAGAAATAGAGATAAACACAGAGATGCAACAGAAACAATACTTCATTTTATTTAAATCAAATGACTCAAATATGCATACAGACATAATGGAAATAAAAATAGCTAGGGTGCTAGTAGCATATCTCTGAGAAGAGATGTGGCAGCTACAGACCTCTGAACTGTGTTACAATGAGGCTCGAGGGCCTATTTATTATTGAGAAACAATGGAAAACTCCAAACATCCAAAAACCTAACACTAGGACATGAAGCGCCAAAACTATGGGCCCTGTTTGGGTAAATTGGTGTTTCAACTACCCGGGGACGAAACTTTGGCATACGATCTCCATTTGACACGCTCAATAGATCGTTAGAAATATCTATCCGAGGAATACAACTTCTGGTGTGAGCAACAATGGCCCATGGACCCATGTTGCTCCCGAGTTTTCCAAAAAACTTCGTTTAGGGCCTCAAAATGACTCCGGAAGTTCAGGACCTGGAAAAATGCTAAAAATAGTAAGTTGTGTCGCAACTTAAAAATTGAAAGAACTGATGGTGGGGGTTCAAATGGAATAGGTTGGTGGCCACCAATATCCACCTAGATCATTAAGGCCCCAAAACTGCTCCAGGAGTGCAGGACCCGAAAACTTGCTAAAAATAGTAAGTTGTGCTGAATGTGAAAAGCTGCAAGAATTGATGGTGCGGGTCCAAATGGAGTAGGTGGGTGGAGACCAATATCCACCTGGATCATCAAGATATCACAAAGATCAACCACTGAATGCAAATCATTATTATTATACGATGTCCATCTCTCAAATGTAAAAGATCTTTTTAATAGCAACATCCTAAGAAGAAGGAATAAGTTTTACGCATGTCGCCCCTGTTGCAATCACTTCCTAAAGAATGTTAATTAGTTATACATGTGTCATTAGTTTTATAACAATTTCTCTATTTTTAGAAAGAAGATGGAGCTTCGATCGAATTGAGCGTTTAAAGGGAATCAAAACAGTGCCAGATGTCCATATGTCCTTAATAACTCCTACTTCTTTATCTACACATCTCAAATAATGTTAGTCCTTCTCTTTTATGTAGTTAACAATAAAGTAATTGTTATTTACTGAATTGATTGTAATCAGTCAGTTGGATTAGCATAAATATTTCACTGTTTGAAGTATTTGGGGGGGGGTAATCTGCAATGAGTAACAACCCCATTCTGTAATGTTGTTCACTAAATTTCAAGTGACTGTTTGAAGAGTAATACAAGACTAGCTATTCATGATTCATGTGGTGTCTAAAATGGTGATGTTTTCTTCAGTTTTTATGTGTTTTTCCATTATGTTCCTCTTTCTCTGTAATTATGTAAACCTAATTGTAAAAAATAATGTGTGATTTATTGATTAGATAACCCTATTCTGGCTGTGTTTACAATAGTCTATGTTTTCTATTGATGCCAAATCGAGGAATTCTTAATTTCTCCTCAGTTTCTGTTGAACTTTACATTCTAGTATGATTGAGGAATTCTTATCTACTCCTCAGCCTCTACCTAGCCTTACATTTCTTCCTTTCATAATCCATTTAAAAGTCTGAAAGATCCATCGTAGTGAGCCTATCTTTTGTTGTTTCACTCATGCTTGATATTTCTGCAATTTAATCACCCGAGCCTCTTTGACTCCATTTCCTAATGGCTTTCCCTTGCTCTTCCCCCCAAACCAAATTCATAATCCAAACTCTGAACCCATTAACTAGCCTAAAATTCCCTATCAACAAAGCTATATCTAACAAAGAGATCCCTCTCTAGGTCTAGGAGGGCTAGATTCTAGGCCCGAAGTGGTTTTGATGTTGCCTCTGGGATTCTATCTTCAGCCTCGTAATTACAAAGTGATAACACTGAGCACATTTTAGGGGGGATTTGCAGATACAAGTACATGTATGCAGTGATAATGGTTGATAGAACCATGTATACAAAGGACATCCTACGAGACTAGCGGTTGCAGCGGTTGGTACCCATGAACTCTGGTGGATGGTTGCTCGTTTATATGGACATCGACATATCCTTTTGTTGGTTCTGCACATGGGATTTCTCCGTTTGTGGTGGATTTGAGTCTCAGACACATATTTTTTTGGTTCTACACATGATATTTTATCATTTGTGGTGGATCTAAGTCACAGACGCATCTTTTGTTGGTTTTGCACATGGGATTTTCCCGTTTGTGGTGGATCTGAGTTGCAAACTGTAATGTTCCCAATTGGGGAAATAAGCAATATTTGACAAAACAATGGTTATGCAGCATCAAATAATGTCATAACAGATGTTAAATAACAAATCCTTCAGTTGATACAACAACAAAAACCTTATACAATGTTTTATGGGCAAAAAGGTGGGGAAAAGTGATGATTTTGGCCCTAAAATGTGTATATTCATATATCTGCGTGAAAATAAGGGTGGGAAGAGGTTGGATTTGATATATTAGGTCAAGAGGGACCTATTCTCCACATTTCAGCTTAAACAAATGATTCTAGCTTAGTTAAACAGCTCCTCCTTCCCAAACTAGGCTTTAAAACCCTGATTTCCCAAGACTTGGAGTATGCAAAATTTTCTGAAGCATAAAGAGTGTATTTTATGAAAGGGTTTCTTCATCAAATGATGAGATAATTATGATATAGAGTTTACATGAGTCATACAGCAAACAAATGGAGATTTAAGCACTTATACACAAGGAGAAAGATACCCGGCAAGGGTTTCCGGCAAAATACATGAATAACAAAAGAACTGCAGAAATAACGCAACTACTGCATCTTTGTATTAAACATGGTTGTAAATGACATGAAATATCATAATAATACAAAGAAATGGCCCTAGGCCTTTTATTAAAACTCCCGGAGGGAAATGAACACCTCCTCCTCAAGGATTTGCATTAAATCAAAGGGTGCAGCTGTGTTGATGCTGCTCCTACACAAAGGACGTAGTTTTCTAAAGATGATTGTGCTACAGCTGAATGTAGATGAATGGCCTCAAGCCAAATACAGAAATGAAGCTATAATCCTTCCCTCTTGATCCCTTAAGCAAGCTAATCTAAAAAGAGGATGGAATTCCCGCACGGGAATTCTTTGCACTAAGCAGTGCAGCAACTCCGGCTAAACAGCTGGAGTATGAAAATGGTCTCTAGACCAAAATATCTGAATACATGAATGATTCTTCTTTGATGCTATGCCCTCCTTTTATCTTTGGTGAGCCTCCTCACCCCGGACCCCACATAATGTTGAGGTGACTTCTTCATGAAGCTTCCTTTTTCAAAACTGCGCTGCCCTAGCTAGCTTCCCTCCTCTTGTGGCTGCGCAGTTGACTTTGGTCAACTAAAACTAATCCACCTCCAATGCCTCCTTTCACACTAAGGATCTTCAATCTAGTTCGCATATGTGTGTCTTAGGCTGATCCTTGTTCACATTGAATTGGTTTACTTAGGTGATCTCTTCCTTCTCAAGAATGCATGTTGACTTAGTCAAACTTGACTATGTCTTCATCTATTTTACCTCTGTTCACACTTGTAAGTGTAAATTTCAGCTCCTGAAGTGATACCCTTCCTTATTAACGTGGAAATTATTCATATTTTTACTATGCATGGGCCTCCTTACCCATTTATTCCTCTTCTAAGTGAAAGTGGCAAAATCTAATGTTCCAAATTTCTATGTGCAAATTTTGGAACATTACAGTCCTCCCCTCCCAAATGTTGCTTGTCCTCAAGCAACTGCAAGGATAGGACTGAAGAGCACCCTCTTCTTCCCCTACAGCAATCTCATAAGATGAAAGTCTCCAATGATCAAAGTGCTGCATCATCAACATCTCTCCAAGTTGCCTCTCCCAAGTATGTAAGATATCCAAATAGCTAGCATTATGTAACAATGGATCATCCATGGAGGCAACAATGGGCTGTTTGAAGGTTCTCTTGGGCATGAAGGCTGATATAGATTGGGATTCATCATCCCCCACTTGAATTCCTCCTCTCCAAGTTATCAACCAAGCAAAATGAGCCACCTTTCAAAATGGTAACTCATGTAAATCATCCTCCACCTGAAGCTTCAGCAAGGTAGGTGGGCTGAAATTATGATCATGGTAGACATAGTAGCCTACCCCACGCTGCTCTCCTTTCCACTTAAGACAAGTGTAAAGGATTTTTTGATCTTGGGCTACCATCATGTTGCCCTCAAATGACAAGAAGGAAGCTAGACCTCCAAAGGTCCCTCTCCCAGCACTGTGAATCAAGCTGGCCCAACCCATCTCATACATGATGGATAAGAAATAATCATCATAAAGAACCTCATCCATCTCATGGCCCTCCTCATTAAGACACAAATATGTTGTTGTAGAGGCCATGTACTCTCTCATGCTCCCCTTAGAGCATGTAATGCAGAAAATTTGGGGATGTTCCTCCCCCAAGAACACACCTACTCCATGTGTTCCTCCTCCAATCATGCTCCCTATATAGGAAATAATAACATCAATACATAGGACCATGATCAATATCATAATGATAGGAAAGCTGAAGGTTCTATGCAGTGCTGGGGTGTACCAACAGTCTCCCAAATGGTCACAGCGCAGTCTTCCCCATTGCAGCTTCACAAAAAAGTATGGCAAGTTGTCTCTTGACAAATGGCTTGCTGTATAAGTCATCACACCCACTAGTAAATAGTAGATGGCTGAATATGTCAATTGAGAACATAAGAAGAAACTATATACTTGCCCTGGATTATACATTAGATGGTTGTCTCCATCATAATAGCTGGCCAAAGATGGACCATGGAGCCCAAAGAAAAACTTGCCCCTTTGTAGAGCAATGCACTGCAAGGACATGGTAAGAGTATACAAATATAGTGATGGAAAATCAATAAGTGCAACAACAAAGTTCTTACCATGTGATGGAAGAAATATGGTGATAGGATCCATATATGAATCCTCCATAGTGGTGTGGCATATCAATCTAAAGAGGGGTGAATCACATGTCCCATGAAAATCCTCCCTCTTATGCTTGGACATCCAAGTCAAAGTGAGCATATCACAGCAACCAATGAGTCCATCCACCATTCTATCAATCTCACCTCCTTTATGCCCACCAAGTGCATCAAATATGAATTGATCCTGAGGACATCCCACCAATAAGCTCATGCTCCCAAGTGACAGTGTTGTTGGCATATGCAAATAGGCTCCTGCTAACTCATAAATCCATCCTCTGACATGTTCAATGTCAAAGAATCCTCTCATAATGTTGCCAGCTCCTCCCATTGCAACATCATGCAAAATGTGAGAGCAACTCTACCTTTGCTCTCTCTCAATCCTCCAAAGCAACAAATGGCTTTGCTGCCCCATCATACCTCCACCATACAACTGTTGTAGTGAAAACAAAATGACCCTACCATCATAATGCATCCACACTTCTTGCTGCCCCATGATGAAAGTATCCTGCCAATATCTTTCCCTCCACATACCCTTGAGAAAAGGATATGCCTCATGTTGGCCAAACTCTCTAAAGAGTAGCCAACACAATCTTGCCTCTTGCTGCCCGGTATCATAGAGTTGCAAGTAACTCTCCAGCTTCTTGCCCTCTATCCACTTCCACTTAGCCACCGGTGGATGCATCCTACCCCTCTCCATCTTGGTACCCATCCAAAGAAGATCAACAATCTCCCATTACAATATCTTCTTCTCTTATTCCAGGGAATGTTGGAATGCCACTCTTTGGAGACCTCCTAAAGAAGATCTCTCACCATTGATCATCTTGAACCCATAAGGATCCAAGTGGCTTGAAGGCAAAGCCTCCTTACTGCTATTGTTTGGCAGCGTTGATAGTCTCCCCAATGACATAGTTGCTGCCTCATACTTCCTCCCAAAGCTTATGTCATCCTCCAAAATACTCCAACCTCAAGGGTTGTGTGTAGCTCATTAGTGAAACATGAGGTTGCTGGTTCAAATATCCCTTGAACCATTCAAGCTTGCCCAGCGCAGTGCAATATTGCTGCTTTATCTTCGCAACATCATTTGATCCTGGGCCATATGCAAATAAATTTCCAACCCTTTCCATAGAATTTTCTGAAATGTTAAGACATGGAAATTTATGCATACCTCTGTGAGTCTTTGGGACATATTCTATAGCTGCAAGAGGTCCTTTCTTCAATATGTTGGCTGATCCAACTTCTGATGTAGATGGCTTCTCTCTCAAAGTCATGGCAGCACTGGTACTTGCCTCCTCCCATGGTGGTGTGGGTCTTCTTTCTTCTCTCAGTTGAATAAATTGATGAAAACCTAGGGTTTCTTTGGAAGCCCTAGGTTGGCACTTGTCTTATGCCAAATACCCACTTAGATTTTCATGCTCTAAGTGGTCTCCTTGTTCTTCACTTCCTCTCCAAGAACAGGAAGTGCATGCATCTGCCTTTGCTTCTTGAAACCCTTTAGAGGTCTCACCGCAATTTTCTCCTCCTTGAAACCCTCTTGGAGTTTCACTGTATTTCTCTTCTCTCTTCTTGGTTCTGAATATGGATGAGAGTAAACTCATCCTCTCCATCGCTCTGACCTTGCTTGAAGCCACCACTGAATAAACCCTTTGATGGAAATATGAACAAGGCTATTTCAGAGATGGACTAAGAGGACATTTACCGAATATGTCACCTCTAAAGAGAGAATGAGATCCGGAGGCTATCTAGACCCTTCTCAGGCTCTGTCTATAGCTATGTAAATATTCCTCCTTTAGGGAGTCAGCACTTTGGCATGAAGCCACAGGCTAAGCCAAAGATCATGCTCTGATACCACTGTAATGTTCCCAATTGGGGAAATAAGCAATATTTGACAAAAAAATGGTTATTAAGCATCAAATAATGTCATAACAGATGTTAAATAACAAATCCTTCAGTTGATACAACAACAACAACCTTATACAGCGCTTTATGGGCAAAAAGGTGGGGAAAAGTGATGATTTTGGCCCTAAAATGTGTATATTTAGATATCTGCGTGAAAATAATGGTGAAAAGCAGTTGAATCTGATATATTAGTTCAATAGGGATGTATGCTCCGAATTTAAGCTTAAACAAATGATTCTAACTTAGTTAAACAACTCCTCCTTCCCAAACTAGGCTTTAAAACCCTGATTTCCCAAGACTTGGAGTATGCAGAATTTTCTGAAGCATAGAGAGCGCATTTTCTGAAAGGGTTTCTGCAAAAAATTATGAGAGAATTATGATATCGAGTTTACATGAGTCATACAACAAATAAATGGAGATTTAAGCACTTATACACAAGGAGAAAGATACCCGTCAAGGGTTTCCGACAAAATACATGAATAACAAAAGAACTGCAGAAATAACGCAGTTACTGCATCTCTGTATTAAAAATGGTTGTACATGACATGAAATATCAGAAAAATACAAAGAAATGGCCCTAGGCCTCTTATTAAAACTCCCGGAGGGAAATGAACACCTCCTCCTCAAGGATTTGCATTAAATCAAAGGGTGCAGTTGTGTTGCTTCTACTGCTACACAAAGGACGCAGTTTTCTGAAGATGATTGTGCTACAGCTGAATGTCGATGAATGGCCTCAAGCCAAATATAGAAATGAAGCTCTAATCCTTCCCTCTTGATCCCTTAAGCAAGCTGATCTAAAGAGAGGATGGAATTCCCGCACAGGAATTCTTTGCACTAAGCAGTGCAGCAATTCCGACTAAACAACTGAAGTATGCAAATGGTCTCTAGACCAAAATATCTGAATACATGAATGATTCTCCTTTGACGTTATGCCCTCCTTTTATCTTTGGTGAGCCTCCTCACCCCGAACCCCACATAATGTTGAGGTGACTTCTTCATGAAGCTTCCTTTTTCAAAACTGCGCTGCCCTAGCTAGCTTCCCTCCTCTTGTGGCTACGCTGTTGACTTTGGTCAACTAAAACTAATCCACCTCCAATGCCTCCTTTCACACTAAGGATCTTCAATGTAGTTCACATATGTGTGTCTTAGGCTGATCCTTGTTCACATTGAATTGGTTTACTTAGGTGATCTCTTCCTCCTCAACAATGCATGTTGACTTAGTCAAACTTGACTATTTCTTCATCTATTTTACCTCTGTTCACACTTGTAAGTGTAAATTTCAGCTTCTTAAGTGATCCCCTTCCTTATTAAGGTGGAAATTATTCATATTTTTATTATGCATGGGCCTCCTTACCCATTTATTCCTCTTCTAAGTGAAGGTGGCAAAATCTAACGTTCCAAATTGCTATGTGCAAATTTTGGAACATTACACAAACACATATTTTGTTGGTTATACACATGGGATTTTCCTGTTTGTGTTGGATCTTAGTCGCAAAAACATATTCTGTTATGATTGACCACAATTAGATTTTGTGAATCGCTATCAAGACAAGTAGTCATTAAGGGTTTGTGTTGGAATATGTAATTCCTACTTGTCTGCGGTGTTGACTCTCTATGTAAGGAGTTTGTTCCTATATCATAGGAGGTAGCTAAATCTAAATATTCCTAGTTTGGTGTGTGGTTGAGATATTCTCTCAACCACCTTATTGTGCGTCCAAGATAGTTTTCCTATCTTGAGACAATTCTTCATGTATATATGTGTAATCTCTTTTATTAATATAACATAGTGTGCATAATCATATTTTCTCTGATGTTGCAAAATACAAGGCATGGTTATAAAGTTATGGTGAGAAATGCTACATACAACGATTTTTTTTTTATTAATTTGATCTTCTTAGCAAATATACTTGATGAAATAGATCTATGTGAGCCATTTAAAGACATCAATATCATGGGTCAAGACATAAACCTCATTACTAAATATGATGATTACAGAAGCATTGTCCACCACATGGAAGGTACATAAGGAAATTATTATTAAAACTAAAAATTATGGACAATTAAGGGGTCACAACATGGTCGTTCCTAATCGTGACCTACCTAATCATGTTCATTACTCTTATGTCTATTCCATACAAAATAATAGCTAGTGCATGGTGTTGGGGTTCCCATGTTTTGGCCAGATTGGCAAGACCAAAAGATGAGACAACGTCAGAACCACTTTCAGACTTCAGGATCTAGCCCTCCCGAGTCCAGAGGGGGATCTCTCTATGATTGTCAAAGGTATATGTCTTTGAAGCTCAAAGGTTAAGATATTAGGCTAGTTATAAGGCTCGGGTTTGTTTGTTTGATTGGTTTGGTTTGGTTGTTAGGAATCAGGAATGAAGGGTTCAATACAAGACAAGGTTGAGCAAAGAGGATTTTAGGCAAAGGGGAGATAAATTCAGAGGACATTCAAGACCGTTGGGCAAATGGAGTCAGGAAAGGGTTTACTTGTTATTCAATATGCAGGCTTTCAGTTGGGCTAGTCATCTAAAGCATTGGATCTTAAAGATGATAGTATGGCTTGAAAGGGTAAGAGGGAAGGTGAAAGCAAGGAAACCTCCAAGGTGACCTTTAGAGATTAGATCCAGGGACAGGACACGCCACTAGACACCTGTGATCTAGAATCCAAAGGCTAACTCTTCGGACAAGGAAAACATTAAAGATTTAGAACACAAAGTTAAATCCTGAGATCAGAGAGAGATTTTGAACTCTCAATGCTTTGGCCTCCAGCTTAAGGGAACTTAGAAGGGTTTAACCAATTGAAAAGGATCCTAGTGAGATAGAAACCAAATTCTAGACCTCCCAGTGTTCCCAATTCATTCAATTAAATCCTAACAAGAACATCTAAAACACTGGCCTCATTAATTCACACATCAGCTAGTGATATATCTGACCACTACACTGGTTAAATCAATTGAAATCAATCCTCAGATACACATATAGCAGAAAAACATTAAAGGCAGGGAGAGCAGAGACATAGGGTACCTAACAAGGGTAAATCCTATGCCAGATTTCTGATGCGTGCCAGAAGAAATGTAATGAAACGAAATAAAACACAGAGATAGAAAACATCACCAGTTGTTTTGGATCAGGATCCAAAGAAATGTGCTTGTCATATTAAAGAGTAACACCAGTCATGTACAACATTGCCAACAGCTTGAACATTCAAACTGAATACATCTTCCTCAGCCTATCTTACAACTTTACACAGAGACTGTGTCTCAAAGGAAATAGCTTGCAATTCTCAGATATCCGATCAACAACCTTTACAATGAGTTTCTTCATGAATTTTATAGCTAAAAGATGAGTAGAGGAGGTAGGTGAAAGACTAAATGAAGCATTAAAACTCAGAAAAGGAAGGGGGCCGAAACCCATTCTGTTTTAAATTATGTGCATTTATCTCTGGTACTCTTTGGATGAAAGAGTGGTCTTCGTCAGACTTCCATTTACTCCAGGTATGTCTCTGATGTACTTGGCTGTAATACCACTACAATGCTCTGGAGACTGAACAAATAGGTAAAATAATGATGCTAGGGTCTGCCATGCTGCATAACAAATGCTTCTGATAGCTTAGGACTGTTGTCAGGGCTGAAATTTCTTCAGGAACACGGTAAATAAAGGAAACAATATGGGTGCTTTGTCCTTTCACAGGTAGGAACATTCTGCTGATGTTGACACTGAATATATATCATTTTCTGCGCATTGGACCTTCTAAGTGATTTATGAGGGGTCTTCAATTTGGTACTTGGCCTTTAAAACTCTGAATTAAGGCTTAGTATTTCCAATGATATGCATAAGAATTCCTTAACTTTATACTGATACTCTTTGCCGCTTCAACTGTCCTTGTCAGTGAAAATCCGAGCTTTGGTGGCACTGGAAGGGTTTTGTACAGTTAAACTCTACACCTTTGATGAAAATCACGCTCCAGTACCCTTCTAAGCTCTTCTCCGTGACATCAGGCTCTGATCCTCATTTTCACTGAGCTCTGTGTCACTTGTAACAGTGACCGTGGGCCATGGCAGCATCCACTGCCTATACCCTGCAAAACACATGACTTTGTTAAGAAATCCATGCATGTAAGGATGGATGTAGTGGAGAGTCAAGAGGATGGCAGCGCGGCAGTGGTAAAAAAGATGAAGCAATGGTGGAAAATGCAGAAATATGGTGTAAAATGTGACTGATAGGGTTTCGGTGGAGAAATGCATGTGGACCGTTTGGTCATGGTCCGGTGGCGAAGATCGACGGTGGAGGTTTAAAATTGGGATGGCTTATGAAAGTTGGGTGGAATGCATAAACTCTAATGTAAAATGTTAAACTTTTAATGTAAATCACAAAAGTTTGGACATAGGCGGAAATGCAAAGAAATGAATGAAAATGTGATGGAAATGGTTGTGCGCCGGCATGGGTGGAGGGCGATTCTTTAGGACCGTCGGATCTCAGGAGGGGATCAACGGCCACAATCCAATCGGAGGGGAGAAATGGGAGGGTCGACACTCCGATGAACGATGGCGCGATTAGTTTATGATCGTGGGATCTTGGATTAAACGAACAGTCGAGATCGGATCGGGGAATCGCAATCGCAAAGGGCTGAAGGTGGCATCGTTTGGAAATTGCAATTGTGATTGGAGAGGGAAAGTGAGGGTCGTCGGATCAACAGGGGAAAACGACGGCTAGGATTTGATTGGAAGATCGCAATCGGGGGACACGGCAAGACCTTTGCGATTGCGATGGGGGCGGGGATGCGATTAGATCTGGGCCGTTGGATCCGAATGGACGGACGGCTGGGATCGGATCGGCGGATTGCAATCGGCGATTGCAGTCGGGTGACACATTTAAGATCTGCGATTGCGATTAGCGCCAGCCGTCGGATCTGGCGGGAGATCGATGGTTCAAATATAATCGGAAGGGCGGAAGGGAAGGGGCGACGAGCGCGCAGCGATTAGCGCTGTGCCATTGGATCTATGGAGATTGATGGCTCAGATCGCAGCGGGAGTCAATAGAAAAAAACACAATCGCATCGGGAAATTTATGTTTACAAAGGGATACGCTCGCCAGACAGTTGCGATTGCGATTAGCGCCTAGGCTTCAGCGCTTGGTCTTAGCGCTAGGGGCATATGGGGAAGTGGTTTGTGGGGCTCGGCCGAAAGGGGTTGGGCCTTAATATAAGGTGGAAAGTGGGTTTTTGGGCCCTTTTTAATGCTTTTTAAGGCTAGGAAAAGGTAACGATATAGGGAAAACGGGGAAATTTGACCAAACAAGGGGTATGAGTAGGATTTGAAGGGGATTTTGGGAGGATTTAGGGGGTAAAAGGGGGAACTTTAACAAAGGGGAAAAAGGTCAAAATGGGACATTTTGCAGGGATGCAATGGGCAAATGAAGGCCTTTTGGAGCACAACTATTCATGGTCAGTGAGGCTTATTACCTTAAGAACAGCAGAGGGAAAACATCAAAGAGCAGAGAGCATGAAGAGGCTTCAAGGATGATGTGTCTTAAGGAGAAATGCATTCCTTGAAGGCTCAAAGAACAATCTAGCCCCCTGCTTCCTTGTCAAGAAACTTATAGGGGGCTAACACATGGGAGAAGTAAATTCAAGGAACTAGAATAAGGCCATTATGAATAATGGACAATGGCACAATGTCATATTGCAGGTCATTGGTCAATAAGACTTCAGTGTAAGCACTCAACACCACAATGTTACAAGCATTATTGTGAGAAGTAATGGGCTTAAGGAAATGAGAAACATTGTCACATTCCTACTATGTAGTTGATGAGCAAAGAGAAATGTCACAAAAGAGAAGTTAGTTGGTTGAGAATAAGTACATGACACCATTATGACTTTATCTTATGTTTTAAACCAACTCCTTTGGAATATTTCCAACATAAAAAAGAAATTCAAAGCAATGTCACATGTTTTTCAAAGGTGAGCAACAATAATTACATACAACTTATGTTTATGAAATCTACATTTGCATAGAACTTTGTTAATGCTCATTTTATTTGCAGTTTGTTCTTTTTGTTTCTTTTTTTGTTAATTCTCTTATGTTCATGACAAGTATTCTTTTCTATAGGAAAAAAATAAAGACATAAAATGATAATATGCATGTGCCTTATGTGAAACACCAAACCTTTGCATGAAGTAGATGTAGGATTCTAATTTTGAGAGTGATCCTGCTTGAGGTAGTGTAGGATGCCCCAAGGAATATGAGTGATAACAACCAATATTAAAATGATGTGCAATACATAGATCAATTTCCATTTTGACAAGTTTGAGGTAGTTAGGTTCATGCCTTAACCATTAGTGCATATTGTTAGGTTACCATGTTTTGGTTATGACTTTGGAAACCTACACCAATAATGAATCCAACAAGGTGCATTAATATTGATGACCTAAGGACCATAGTGGTGTCAGCATAAGTGTATATGCATTAAAATTACCCTTAAGGAGATATCATACATTTTGAAAGTATATAAAACTCTAGTTGTGAAATAATTTTATGCTACTATTCTATATTTGGAAAATAGTTGAAGGGAATTATGTGGGAGATAATATATTGTTTCAATGCAGAAGGTCTCCTACATGAAATTTCACGTGTGTATTATTTTTTGTTAAACAAATAATTGTAAAAATGGATCATCAACAAATATTCATCTAGCAAAAATAAAACATAGGGTTAAATCATTATTTTAAATAAGTACATGTTGCATGTGTAAAATTTGAGAGCATTCGTATAAAATATATTTGCATAATTTCTATATGAATTTATTAATCTTCTATAATAGACAAGATAAATTATGACCAAGAAGGAGCACTTTTCTTCAAACCCTAAAAATCATAGTAATGGAATAAAAATAAAAATCATTTTGTTCAAGGTCAAAGAAGTGGAATTTTGAGTCTTTGACCTTAAAGAGTATTTTCCTATAAGTTCTCGGTAAATTCTATGATCTAATAACTTTCTAGTAGTGGACTTTTTTCCTCAAATTAAGTTCATATATTAATATGGTGCCCCTAGTAAGGTAGCACTCTTATTACTCCCAGCAAACCATTCATATGGAAATGGCTCTCTTTCAGCATGATCCACCCTGTATAGTTAATAACATATGATAATCCACTAAATACTTCTAGAAGCGTCACAATATTAATAAAAGACCCTAACCTTCATGGCTAAGAGAGAGTGTTAAAAATATAATAAAAAGGTGAAAAAGGTTCAACTACTATTGTAACAATTTGGTGTTCTATAGAAAAGTAGTTTCAAAGTGGAGTAGATAGTTAATGGAGAAAATGAGAAAGAGAAATTTGTAGAGCATTGTAGTAGAACATAATGTTTCATATATATACATCAAGTTGTATGAGCTCTTTGTTTCTCTACATTCTCTCTAACAACTAGGAAGAAAGTCATAGTGCTTCATTTTTCTCCCAAGATAAGTATTTGGTTTCAATATGTTTCTTGCTATTATTGATATGTTTTTATGTCATAATAGTTAAAAAATCTACATTCGTATGTTTTTAAGTTTTTGTTAAATTAGTAAAAGCACAAAAAAGTAATAGTTCCACACAGAAGTATAGGCTAATTATTGTAGTAGTAATTTAAAGTATATTTTTGGGGAGCTAACCATTAGTGGAATATCCGAGATGGCTTATAGTTCATATTTGTATCAAAACTGTTTTTTTGGTTCAAGTGGAGTATATACTTACCCAACTTAAAAATTCTATGTCTGAGAGAGATATGCACCATGTGGATCTGGGGATCAATGAAAGAAAGGTTAAGAAGTAATAGAAAGACATAGATACCAATAATGAGTATAGTGAAGGACCCCTTGATGAAGGGGAGATAATATTTGTTGTTGGCATTATGATGCATGAGTTATCCTTGATGGAAACCCACTTGTAAAAGACCAAGTATATGAGTTCAGAGATGAAAAAGTGATGGAACAGAATGACAGAAAGTTGAGACAGAGGTTTGCATATCAGAATCAAAATATGGATAAAGATAAATAATTAAAGATTTATATGTGGGTTAGTCAAGGCAAAGTCGTGTATACACGCGGGTACAAATAATCAAAGGCGTGTATGAGATGGCGCACTAATTAGATAATACCAAAGGTCCTTACCATGGTATTAGCCCACAATATTGAGTGCAATAACAACTATTTGATCCCGTCCAAGAATACCATCGACACTTGTGTGGTTTTGGCTCATGGTATTGACTAAGGCTCAAACAATATAAGGAAGTGAAGATCAAAGTACTAGGTGTGCATAAGTGAGGTTAATGGATGAATACTTCAATCTGAGCTATATTTGCATAGTATGGGCTATAGTTGATTGATAGATCTGAAATAATGATGCACTCATGAATACAATGATGGATCAGGATCTCTACACCTAAAATGACTATGTATTTACATGATCTGTTTATGAGATGTTTAGATCTGTGGTCTGGCGCATGTTTTTTGTAGTGAAGGGTATGATATGAGTAAGTTTGAATATCTGAAGTATTGCGCAGTCCTGAATTATTTACAGATCTATGCATGGGTCCAACACAAAGAAGGCGCGTATACATGCAGGTTTTGTTATGCAGAGTCACGTATATATTCATTAATATGTTGAGATTTGTATGTGAGTTGGTTTTGGGATAAGCACGTACATACACGGAAAATTCGTTTGGAAGGCGCGTATTTAAGGCAGAGTTCTGCTGAAGAATGCTCGAGAAAATGTCTGATCACTTTTGTTGTGTTTCTATTTTCTGTCAATGATGTCTTCATATAGATCTGGGTTGTTTGATTATTGATTATGTTGCTAGTTGATTGTGATTAAAGATCAGTGATTGGTTGGTTGATTGATGATTCAGTGAATGATTTGGTACAGTTATATGTTTCAGTTTGATGTATGGTATTGGGCTTAAATGAGTATAGTGGGTCCATTCTGAAAATCTGATGAAAAGAGACCTACAAGTTGTGATGTATTGAAGCCTATGGATCTAGTGTGAAATTTATGAAATGTGGTCCGCGATGGTGCTGAGGCTTGGAGCCTTTAGTGAGGATATCAAAGCTTCTTGCCAGTAGGAGTTGCTGATCAAATCAGGGGGTTGTATATCCCTTCCAGTGGTGGCTGGTACATGAGATCAGGGAGTTGGAGCTCCCTTCCAATAGTAGCTGGAGAACGAGTGAAGGTAGCAGCCTTCTGTAGGTGGGTTCCTGCGTGCTAGTATGAGTCTGCGCTAGTACAATATTGTAAGCATTTTTCTATATAATAAATATTGAATACAAAGACGACAACAATGGTGGTTTTCACCCACATTGGGTTTCCACCTTAAATACTGGTGTTTATGTGTGTTACTCATGTGTGATGATTTATTCTGTTCTTACTGCACATGTTTACTGCTTACTAAATGTCTAATGAATTATTAATGCACCGGTCTAAGTAAAGTTACTGAAGATTTATCTGAATCATAAGTTCATTGGCCATATGCTAGTTTCCTGAATGAAATTTGCATACATACGCTAGCTGTCTTAAGTAAAGTCATTTATATAATTCAGTAAAGAAAAGTAAAAGTTTGTGTGAGTTTTAAATATTGATTAACCCCCCACCCCTCCTCAGTATTTTTCTCAACAATTGGTATAAGAGCAGGTCCTTTTGAAAAATATTGATCGCTTAAAGGAGATTCGTTGCAATGGAAATTCATGAAGGAGTATTTTCTTTCAGGCCACCACTATTCAATGGAAATAATATAATGTTTTGGAAGATACAAATAAGAGCTTATCTACAAAGTATTGGAGCATATGTATGGGGAATCGTGGAAGGAGGCTATCAATATCCAGCAGTCATTCCTACAGATGCAGCCGGAAAGAAGAGATATGAAACCAATGCAAAAGTTGTCAATGCCTTATTGGGATGCCTGAAAGAATCATTATTTGTCAAGTCATGCAGCAAAATTCAGCAAAGGAAATATGGGACAAGATCATTCAGAGCTATGAAGGTGATGCCAAAGGTAAAAAATGCTAAACTTTAAACTCTTAGAATTCAATATGAAAATCTCAGAATGCATGATGATGAAATTATTGAAATTTTATTTCTAAGAATAGATGAGATTGTGAATTCTATGAGAAATATGGGTGAATATATAAAAGATTCAACTTTAGTAAAGAAAATCTTGAGATCTCTAACTCTAAAATTTGAGTCAAAAGTGTCTTCCATTGAAGAAAAGAAAGATCTACATACCCTTACTGTTGTACAACTCCATGGGATTATGATGGCCTTTGAAATGAGAAAAGGAGGTCCTTTAGATATCAGAGAAGCTGCATTTAAAACATCAGCAAAAGGAAAAGAAAAGGAAGTTTTCAAGGAATCGATTTATATATTAGAATAAGATAAGGAAAATTTTGTGAGAAAACTTCAACCTGATACTGGAAGGTTCAGTGGTAAGCTTCCCTTAAAGTGTTTTGCTTGTGGTAGAGTTGGTCATTATGCTACTAAGTTCCCTTATAAAGAAAATCATGAAAAAGGGAAACGATTTGAAAATAGGATAAGATTTTATACAAATGAAGATAGTGATGGTTTATCAATTGGAGAAGAAGGAGAGTTTGATCAAGATCTACAAGTACTCATGGCATTTACTATTAATGATGATAATTCCCTAAAAGAGAAGAATCATTTTTTTGAAGAATCACATAGAGCAAGGAAGAAAGGATGGATTCATGGATGTTGTTTCTATTGTAACTCATTTGGGAATAAGGCCATTGATTGCAGGTTAAGTATGTTGAAAAGAATCAGGAGTTTGGATAAGTTCCAACACACAATAACAAATTTCAAGCAAAGTTGGAAAAAGAAGAAACATCGGTCAAAAAAGTAGGGAATGTTGACCCTAATGCACTCATCTGTTTCTAAATATTACTTCTATTAGTGACTACAGGAGTGATATGAGATACATTATCAGAATCAGTAATGTATTATCACAGCGGGAGAAATATATGGTGATTCCCATGGTTGGTTTGGTAATTCTGAATTTTTATAATTTTGACAGTGCATTTGATGTGTCAACAAAAGACAAGTATAGACTGTACAAGCTTAGGGGGAGATGATGCTGTGAAATATTCAGTATTTCACTTTTTGTACGTGGGTTTCATAAACTATAGTCGTGTATATACGCGAGTTCCTTTGAAGATAGTCGCGTATCTTTTTATCTGATAAGAAAAACAAGGGAACAACCTCAAGAACATATTCTGACATGCTGCTGACAGTTATGATTTAATTTTCTTGGTCCGATGTTGATATGGTATTGAGTTATGATTTTCACATTGATGATTACATGATTTATGAAGATGCTTTGATGAATGAGTTATTGTAGTCAGACTTGACAGTGAACATGTAGCATAGGTTGATGGGGAGAATTAGCGAGGCAGAGTATAATGCATTGTTGCCATTATGTGTATAATGGTTGTTGAATTATGTTTGATGATATCTCTCTACTGAGTTCCTTTGGTCTTGGTTATAAAAGTCTTATCTATAAATTGATATAAAGGTCATGTTGAGACCTATGATGTAATAATTGTCATATTCAATCATGTATGGAATTTGAGGTCAGCCCACTTGGTTGGGTGGTTGTGTCAAAAATGTAACCCCACTTGGTTGGGTGGTTGATGTAAGTATGAGTCCTTGGTTCTAGGAAAGATCATACTCAGTTAAGTTATAGAGTCATGCACTTCACTGAAAAATATATCTGAAGATTCAACATGTTCTTAGGGGGAGCATGGTCAGTATAGTGAAGATCATATCTACAAATCTCTTGTATCTACAAACCTTGTTTCAGCATTGGTGCGCCCTTTTCCCTTGATGTAAAAGGGGGAGAGTAACTTGGTGTTTCAATAATTCTTATGTTGATGTGTCTAAGAGGTATCTATAAGTTGTGGTGATCAAACACCAACATGGTTGCCATCAGGCCCAAAGGGGGAGATTGTTGGCATTATGATGCATGTGTTGTCCTTGATGGCAACCCACTTGTAAAATACCAAGTATATGAGTTCAAAGATGAAAAAGTGATGGAATAGAATGGTAGAAAGTTGGGGTAGAGGTTTTCAGATGAGAATTAGAAGATGGAAAAGACAAAAATTAAAGATCTATATGCAGGCTAGTCAAGGCAAAGTCGCGTATACATGTGGGTACAAAGAATCAAAGCCGCGTATGAGTTGGCGCACTAATTTAATAGTACCAGGGGTTCTTACCATGGTATTACCCACAATATTGACCACAGTAACAACTATTTTATCCCATCCAAGAATACCATCGACACTTGTGTGGTTTTGGCTCATGGTATTGTCTAAGGCTCAGACTATATAAGGAAGTGAAGATCAAAGTACTAAAGGTTCATGAGTGAGGCCAATGGATGAATACTTCAATATGAGGTATATTTGCATGGTATGGGATATATTTTATTGATATATCTGAAATAATGATGCACCCATGAATAAAATGATGAATCAAGATGTCTAGACCTGAAATGAATATGTATTTGCATGATCTGTTTATGAGATGTTTAGATCTATGGTCTGGCGCATGTTTCTTGCAGTGAAGGGTATGATCTGAGTAAGTTTGAAGTTCTCAAGTATTGCACAGTCTTGAATTTTTTATGTAGAAATTTGAATAACTAATATATTATTCACCGAGATTCTCCTGATCACACAATATTTTAGCTTCATGCATAATACAGAATCTCTTCTACCATTGATCATTAATTGCGGAAATAAAATCAATTGCATGCATACATTAAAACCACGAACAATCACACATATGAACACAGTATTTAATGGGAAAGCTTAAAGCTGAAAACCCCAAATATCTATATATTATATGTCATGGAGATCATGTAACAATCATAGTACAAAGCTCCTCACAAGCTCTCATGCACACCCTCAATTGCTACACACTATCAAGCTAGATCTAGCAAAACACATGCTCCAATCTTCTACCACTTGATAGCCAGCCTCTATTGCGTTATCAATGCTATGGGATGGCTTCATTAAATAGATAAACCACCTGGCTTGTACTGCGCAATCCTCATGGGCTCCTCCAATTATCTGTGTGTTGCAAATAGCAACAGTATAGTCACAACTGATAGTTAACCTGCTCTTTCACCTATTTCTGCACTGGTCTCCACTGAAACTGTCCATGCACTGAAGTTAACTAATGAATTCTTTAGTTGATTTATGAGTTCATAACTAGTGAATTAATTAATAATTAATTCACACCACTCTCACTAATTGTATCAATTAGTTAAACTGAATACAACTCCACTAACCTCCTCAATCAACTCCACCAAACTCTGTCACATGAGTTCTAATTGAAGTCTTCATGCAATAGCTCCACATAACCCTCAAGAATAGCATAATTCCTTCTGTCAGCTCCTGTGCCACATCTGTGCACTTAACTAAAGTGCTCCAAGAGAATAAGATAATGTTTAGAGTCTAAATATTATTAAGAGCTAATAATATTTGACATATCTATTTTAAGGCGGCAATCTAAAAATAGATTCCGCCCAATATGTCTAAAAATAGAAGTCCATCTATTTTTTCCAACTTGACCAACCATCCACGAATAGAATCCACCAAATCATAGAACATGATCCATATGTGTCTAAAAAAATAGACTTTGCGCCAAAAATAGCCTACGGGCCCATGATGAAGGCGGCTTCTTTCACTTCGCTCATCATCTTGTTGCAATCTCAACACTCCCTCTCAACAAGATATGGATTATCTGCAACCCCTATCCTGCCTCTGTGGTATTCGAATGTGCTCCTGGTGAGCGCCTTTGTCAAGATATCAGCATCCTGATCCTCCATGGGAATGTATGAAAGTAACATGATTCTTTGCTGCAGACAATCTCTGATATGATGATACCGGATGTCAATGTGTTTAGATCTATCATGAAATACTAGATTAACCGAGAGTTTGATGCAACTCTGATTATCACAATAAATCACAGTAGGCTCTAAGTGTGAACCGAACAACCCGACCAGGATCTTCCTCATCCATATAGCCTCACATGCAGCCAAACTCACTGCCATATACTCGGCCTCTGCTGAACTGAGTGCCACGGATCTATGCTTCTTGCTGTACCAAGAAACTGTTGTCGACCCGATACTGAAAATCCCTCCAGATGTGCTCTTTCTGTCCGTTGGGCTCCCTGCCCAATCTACATCCGTGAAGCCACACAGCTTCACCTCATCCGACTGTCTGTACCATAATCCATATCCCAATGTGCCTCTGAGATATCTCAATACATGCTTGCCTGCCTTCCAGTAGAGCTTGGTAGGCTTAACCATAGCTTGTGAAAGCTGGTTAATAGCATAGCATATGTCGGGTCGTGTATTGACCAGATACATAAGCGACCCCACCAACTGTCGATAAACAGTGGCATCCACTACCTCCGCTGAAGTAGCATCCTCCTTCCTCCAACCACCAGGAAGAGGAGTATCAATAGGCTTGCAGCCATGCATGTTGAACTTCTCCAGTATCTCCCGGGCATACTTACCCCGAGAAACAAACAATCCATCACTGCGCTGCCAAATTTCCAATCCCAGGAAATAATGAAGGAGGCCCAAGTCCTTCATCTCAAACTCTTTTGCAAGATCCTCCTTGCATGAGAGTATCAACAGCTCATCACCTGTCAAAATCAAAGCATCTACATAAAGTACAATGATCAGCAACTTACCCTCCACCACAATCTGGTATAGGTTAGGATCCGCCTCACTCTTGGAGAATCCAAGTCCGGTGAAATAACTATCTATCCGTGTGTACCAAGCACGAGGTGCTTGTTTCAACCCATACAACGCTCTCTTGAGCCTGCACACATGCGACTCGCTGCTGAAGATCTCAAAACCTTCGGGATGCTCTATGTACACCTCCTCCTCAATGACTCCATTGAGGAACGCAGTCTTCACATCCATCTGATGAATGTGCCACCCCATCTGCGCTGAGAGAGAAAGAATCGTCTGTATGGAAGAATACCTTGCGACAGGTGCAAAGGTCTCCTCATAATTGATTCCTTCAATCTATGAAAAGCCTCGGGCAAAAAATCTTGCCTTATACTTCTCCACACTCTCGTCAGTTGCCCGCTTCACTTTGTAGATCCATCTCAAACCCACCACTGATTTACCCTCCAGTCTCGGGACAATCTCCCATGCACTGTTTCTGACAATCGAATCATACTCTTCCACCATGGCATCTACCCATGCGGGGTCCTCCATAGCTTCTTCGAAAGAGGATGGCTCTGTCACGATACACTTGCTCATAAGAGCCATGTATCCAATATACCGGTCAGGTGACTGTCTCTGTCTACGCTGTGATGTAGGTGCTCCTACAACCTTCTCTGCATCTTGAGCCGCCGTCAACTTCCGCAGTGTGCTTCCACCCTCCGATGGCCGGGCGCCGCCCGAGTGGTCTCTTCCACTCCATGAACTCCTCTGTGGTTGATCCACATCCTAAGGCTCATCCTTAGGAACTAATAGCTCCTCATCTGCATGCAAGTGTGGCTCCCTCTCAAGCGAACACTTCATGGCTTTCTCCTCATGAAATTTGATATCCCGTCGCACAATAGTCTTGCGAATGTCTAGGTTACACACGATATTTGTGGGGCATATCAGTGTACCCCACAAATATCCCAACCTCCGCAGTCGGCTCCAGCTTCTTCCTCGCAGCCTTCATCACATGAATGTAAACAGGTGAACCAAAAATCCTCAAATGGGAAATATCAAGCCTCTTACCAGAAAACGCTTCCTCGGGTGTACTCATGCCAAGTATCCTGTGAGGACAACGATTCTACACATATACTGTAGTATTGCATGCCTCAGCCCACAAGTGTATGGGAAGGCCCTGATCATGCAACATCACCCATGCAGCACCCACGATCGTTCTGTTCTTCCGCTCAGCAACCCCATTCTGTTGTGGGTTATGAGGTGCTATGAGCTCTCTTCAAATTCCTTCTGCGCTGCAAAATTCCTTGAATTCGCCAGAGATGAATTCACCACCATTGTCGCTCCTAAGAGCCTTCACCTGCTTCCCCGATTATTTCTCAACCAGTGCCTTGAACTCACAGAACTTTGAGTATGTCTCGCTCTTCTTCTGCATGAAGAAGATCCAGCATTTACGAGAAAAATCATCAACAAATATCACATAATACCTGTGCTTTGCTGTCGAAGCTGCTGAGAAAGGTCCACACACGTCTGTGTGAATTCTCTCAAGGATCGTCGTGGCGCGACTATCCTTCTCGTGAAAGGTGGCTTTCACAAAGTTTCCTAAGGTACACCTCTTGCACTGATCTGACTATGCAAGAGTGCCTTTAGGAAGCCCAGTAGAAATCTGCTGCAGTATCTTCAAAGCTCCATGGTGAAGGTGGCCCAATCTCCGGTGCCACAACTCGCCATCATCCCGGCTCACCACTCCTTCTGCCTTGCCTGCCATTGTTGCTCAGCCATCTACCTGCAATTGATAAAGGTTCTTAACTCGAACCCCTATCCTCCGGGTCTCACCAGTTGCCTTACTGCGCAGGAAAGCCTTTCCTTCGCTAAAGACAACATCATATCCCTTGTCTTCTAACATCGCCACAGAGATAAGATTCTTCTTCAATCTTGGAACATGCATCACTTACTTCAATACAAAGGGTTTACCAAACTCCCTCTCAAAGGAAATGGTACCGATACCGGTCGCACTATATCTACCATCATCTCCCATCTCGATGTGCACTCCAAGATCTTTCTCATCCAAATCAGTAAACAAATCTTGATCTCCTGTAATGTGAAAAGACGCACCACTGTCAAGAAACCACACTGATCCCGTCATACTTGAGACCAAGCATGCGATCAGCAAAAAATCCAGCTCAAACTGCGAGGCTAAGGCCTCTCCAGCTGCAGTCCCAGCAGCCTGCTTATTTTTCTTCTTCTGTGGACAATTTGTGGCGTAATGTCCGTGTTGGTGACAGTGAAAGCACTTCACCTTGGACATGTCCTGCTTCTTGCCTTTCGCACCGGATTGAGAAGCTTTCTTTCTCTTCCCCTTCTTTGATTTGGCAGCCAAAGCGCAATTCTCTTCATCAGAGTTCTTTGATGAAGATCCGTCCCTGGTACTTCACCTTATCTCCTCTTGCACAAGATCCGACCAAAGTCGCTCCCATCCTGGCAATTTCTCCCGACCATTAACAGAGTCCTGATAGGAATGCCAACTCTTCGGAAGCCCTAGGAGAGCCAAGCTCACCAAGCCCTCATCATCAACAGTGACCCCCACACTTCCCATCTCATCCCTGCATTGGACGAACTTCGTGAGGTACTTGGGCATATTATCGCCTTTCTCCATTTTTATGTTCCTGAGTTTGTCCTTGAGCGCCAACTTCCTCTGGTCACTCTTGCTTTGAAATAAATCTGTCAAAGCTTTCCACATCAAGAATGGAGAAGCCTTACCATGAAGGTTAGATACTATGTGATCCTTCACACCTTCCAATAGAATCCTTCGACACTTCGTTGTCTTCTTTTGCCATGTGTCAAGTACGGCAGCATCGCTAGAAGCAGGTTTTGGAATTTTTGCATCTATGAACTCCTTCAACCCATTGTCATCCAGCACCGCCTCCATCCTGTCCTTCCATGCAATATAATTCAAGCTACCCTCAAGGGAATACTCCAATCGCAATCCGTTGAAAGATATCTCAACTTCGACACCAAGAAAACACTACTGCAAATTCAAATTCCACCAGCACAAAACTCAATCGCTTCAATGTTTTGCAATTGCTCCAATGATCAATATCGCTCTGATACCATGTAGAAATTTGAATAATTGATATATTATTCACCGAGATTCTCCTGATCACACACTATTTTAGCTTCATGCATAATACAGAATCTCTTCTACCATTGATCATCACATGCGGAAATAAAATCAATTGCATGCATACATTAAAACCACAAACAATCACACATATGAACACAACATTTAATGGGAAAGCTTAAAGCTGAAAACCCCAACTATCTGTATATTATATGTCATGGAGATCATGTAACAATCATAGTACAAAAGCTCCTCACAAGCTCTCATGCACACCCTAAATTGCTACACACTATCAAGCTAGATCTAGCAAAACACATGCTCCAATCTTTTGCCACTTGATAGCCAGCCTCTATTGCGTAATTAATGCTATGGGATGGCTTCATTAAATAGATAAACCACCTGGCTTGAACTACGCAATCCTCATGGGCTACTCCACCTATCTGTGTGTTGCAAATAGCAACAGTATAGTCACAACTGATAGTTAACCTGCTCTTTCACCTATTTCTGCACTAGTCTCCACTGAAACTGTCCATGCACTGAAGTTAACTAATGCATTCTTTAGTTGATTTATGAGTTTATAATTAGTGAATTAATTAATAATTAATTCACACCAATCTCACTAATTGTATCAATTAGTTAAACTGAATACAACTCCACTAACATCCTCAATCAACTCCACCAAACTCTGTCACATGAGTTCTAACTGAAGTCTTCATGCAATAGCTCCACATAACCCTCAGGAATAGCGTAATTCCTTCTGTCAGCTCCTGTGCCACATCTGTGCACTTAACTGAAGTGCTCCAAGAGAATAAGATAATGTTTAAAGTCTAAATATTATTAAGAGCTAATAATATTTGACATATCTATTTTTAGACTGGCAATCTAAAAATAGATTCCGCCCAGTATGTCTAAAAATAGAAGTCCATCTATTTTTTCCGAGTTGACCAACCATCCACAAATAACATCCTGCAACTCATAGAACATGATCCATATGTCTAAAAATAGACATAGTCTAAAAATAGAATTTGCGCCAAAAATAGCCTGTGGGCCCACTTAGTGAAGGCGACTTCTTTCCACTAAGTTCATCATCTTGTTGCAATCTCAACATTTTACATATCTATACGTGGATCCAACACGAGGAAGGCATGTATACATGTGGGTTTTGTTCTGCAGAGTTTCGTATATATTTAGTAATATGTTGAGATATGTACGCGAGTTAGTTTTTTGATAAGCACATACATACACGGACAAGTCTTCTAGAAGGTGTGTATGCAAGCCATGGTTTTGCTGAAGAATGCTGAAAATAATGTCTAATTAGTTTTTTTGTGTTTCTACTGTCTATCAATGATGTCTTCCTATAGATCTGGGTTGTTTGAGTATTGATTATGCCTCTGGTTTATTGTGATTAAATATCAGTGATTGTTTGGTTGGTTGATGATGCAATGAATGATTTGGTACAGTTATATGATTCAGTTTGATTTATGATACTGGGATTAAATAAGTATAGTGGGTCTAGTGTGAAAATCTGATGAAAAGAGACCTACAAGTTGTGATGTATTGAAGCCTGTGGATCCAATATGAAAATTTATGAAACATGGTTTGTGGTGGTGTTGAAGGTTGGAGCCTTCAGTGAGGAAGTCGAAGCTTCCTGCTAGTAGGAGTTGGTGATCAGATCAGGGGGTTGTACCTCCCTTCCAGTGCTAGTTGGTAAACGAGATCAGGGTTTTGGAGCTCCCTTCCAGTAGTATATGGAGAACGAGTGAAGGTAGCAGCCTTCTGTAGGCAGGTGTCTGCATGCTGGTATGAGTCTGCGCCAGTACAAGATTGTAAGTAGTTTTCTAGATAATAAATATCTAAGACAAAGATGACAAAAATGGTAATTTTCTCCCACATTGGGTTTCCACCTTAAATCATGGTGTTCATGTGTGATGATTTATTTTATTCCTACTGCAGATGTTTACTGCTTACAAAATGTCCAATGAATCATTAATGCAGTGGTCTAATTAAAGTTACTGAAGATTTATTTGAATCATATACTGGGCATCTGGTGGTTTCCTGAATGAAATTTGTGCACATATGCTAGTTGGCTTAAGCAAAGTCGCGTATATAATTCAATAAAGAAAAGTAAAAGTATGTGTGAGTTTTAAATACTGATTTACCACCCCGCCCCCCCTCTCAATATTTTTCCCAACATTTGCAAGTTTAGAGTCTCAAGTAAACATAATCTCCAAGGGAATGGCCTTATTCACATCAACTCTCGAATAATGATCAAATCCTTTTTGGAGAAACTTGACCCTCATAAGAAACAAGAATATCACAAGGAGCCAAAAGAATCAAATGAAGAACCAAAATTTGAAAAGGGTAACTCTAGTAATCAATCTTCTCAATATTTATTTAAGTGTAATAGAAGTTATAGTTCAAGCCTTATGAAGTTATGATTAATATTGAATCACGTGTTACAACTTTAAAATTTTATTTTATTGTGCACAAAGTATGAGATAATTAGAAAATTTATTTTACCAAGTTCATGCTAGAAGGTCATGGCTCTAAAAGTAAACCATTTAGTTGTAGAAAAAATCAAGGAGCCCATACATGGTCCTAATTGTAGAAATTATATGCATTAAGCATGAATATGTCCAAGATCCACCTAATCTCACACTATTTAACTTTATGAAAGACACTGAATCTATTCCACTTGTTAATCTTTTGCGGAAAAATTTAATTGCACAACCATGTGAAGCATAAACAAAAATAATCAATCGCACATAACACAGTTTTTAACCGAGAAAGCCTGAAGCTGAAAACCTGAACTATATATTATGTAACATAGAGATCATATGACAATCTCATACAAGCATACAAAGCTTATCACAAGCTCTCAGTACAGTACAATCGTTATACACTAATTAGGACCAATCCTGCAAATCCATGCATCGATCTTTGCCACCTACTAGCCGGCCTCCACTGCGCAATCCCTGCTAAAGAATAGCTCTGAATGAATTCGAATTACTCTTGGATTGACTGTGCAATCCTCATTGGCATCTCCACTGTGTGTTTTATGCAATCAATGCATCACTATAGTCACAACAGATAGTCTATCTTTCCCTTTCACCTATCTCTCCACTGATCTCCACTGAAATTTTGATGCACTATAGTCAATTGATGTATTGTTCAGTTGATTAATGAGTTATTATTTATGAATTAATTAACTAATTAATTCACTCCACTCTCACTAGTGTATCAATCAGTTAGACTAGATACAATTAGCTCAACTGAGTCTAACTGAGTTAAACTGAGTACAACTCCATAACTACTTCTTCCAACTGTGTCATAACTCTGCCACTTGAGTTCTAACTGATTCCTCCATGAAATAGCTCCAGTAAACCATTAGGAATATCGTAATTCCTTCTATCATCTGATGTGCCACATCTGTGCACTGAAACAAAGTGCTCCAAGAGAATAAGTTGTTGTTTAGTGTCTGATTATTATTAAGAGCTAATAATAATCGACATGCATCTATTTTTAGATTGACGATCTATAAATAGACTTTGCCCAATATTCTAAAAATATAATTTCATATATTTTTCCAACTTGATCAACCATCCACAAATAGCATCCTGCAACTTCTGAAATATGATCACCATGTCTAAAAATAGACTTGCGCCAAAAATAGCCTGCGGGCCCACTTAGTGAAGGCGACTCTTTTCACTAAGCTCATCATCTTGTTGAATCTCAACACTCCCTCTCAACAAGATAGGGATTATCTTTCACCCCGATCCTGCCTCTATGGTATTCGAATTTGCTCCTGGTGAGCGCCTTCGTCAGAATATCTACATCCTGATCCTCCGTAGGAATGTACTGAAGCAACATGATCTTCTGCTGCACACAATCTCTGATATGATGATACCGGATATCAATATGTTTAGATCTATCATGACACACAGGATTAACCTAGAGTTTAATGTAACTATGATTATCACAATGTATCACCGTGGGATCTAAATGTGAACCGAACAAACCAACCAGAATCTTCCTCATCCAGATAGCCTCACATGCAGCTAAACTTGCTGCCATGTATTCTGCTTCCGCTGAACTAAGTGCCACAGATCTTTGTTTCCTGCTGTACCAAGAAACTGTTGTAGATCCGATACTGAAAATCCCTCCTGTTGTGCTCTTTCTGTCTGTTGGGCTTCCTGCCCAATCCGCATCCGTGAAGCCATGCAACTTCATCTCATCCGTCAGTCTGTACCATAAACCATACTCAGATGTGCCTCTAAGATATCTCAAAACATGCTTGCCTGCCTTCCAAAAGAGCTTGGTAGGCTTAACCATCACTTGTGAAAGCTGGTTCACCGCATAGCATATGTCCGGTCTTGTATTAACTAAATACATGAGCGAACCCACCAACTGTCGATAAATAGTGGCATCCACAACCTCTACCGATGTAGCATCCTCTTTCTTCCAATTTCCTGGAAGAGGAGTTTCGATAGGCTTGCAGCCTTGCATGTGCAACTTCTCCAGTGTCTCCTGGGCATACTTGCCTTAAGACACAAATAGTTCACCTTCCCGTTGCCATATTTCCAATCCAAGGAAATAATGAAGGAGGCCCAAATCCTTCATCTCAAACTCCTTTGCAAGATCAGCCTTGCATGAGTGTATCAACTGCTCATCACCTATTAGTATCAAATCATCAACATAAAGTACAATGATTAAAAGCTTACCCTCCACCACAATCTGGTACAAATTTGCATCCACCTCACTCTTGGTGAAGCCAAGTCCAGTGAAATAGCTGTCGATCCGAGTGTACCAAGCATGGGGTGCTTGTTTTAGCCCATACAGCGCTCTCTTGAGTCTGCACACATGCGACTCGCTGCTGAAGATCTCAAATCCTTCAGGCTGCTCAACGTACACCTCTTCCTCAATGATCCCATTAAGGAACACAGTCTTCACATCCATCTGATGAATGTGCCAACCCATCTGCGCTGAGAGAGCAAGGATGGTTCGTATGGAAGAATATCGTGCGACAGGTGAAAATGTTTCTTCATAGTCAATCCCCTCAATCTGTGAGAAGCCCTGGGCAATAAATCTTGCCTTATACTTCTCGACGCTCCCATCAGCAGCTTGCTTTACCTTGTAGATACATCTTGATCCTACAACTAATTTTCCCACTGGTCTTGGAACAATATCCCAAGCACTGTTTCTAACAATGGAGTCATACTCCTCCACCATGGCATCTACCCATGTGGGCTCCTGCACTGCTTCTTCAAAAGAAGATCGCTTTGTCACAATACACTTGCTCATAAGAGCCCTGTATCCAGTATATCGGTCAGGTGACTGTCTTTGTCTGTGCCGTGATGTAGGGACACCGACATTCTATGCCACATCAAGCTTCAGTCTCTCAGCTTCTGTGGTACACTTTCTGCCTTGTCTGATGTTTGGTTCTACATGAGTGGAATCTTCCACTCCATGAATCTCATCCTGTAGTTGATCCACATCCAGAGGCTCATATTTGGGAACAAGAATTTCCTCCTCCGCATGCAAGTGTAGCTCCCTCTCAAGCGGCAACTTCATGGCTTTCACCTCATTGAATTTTATATCCCGTCGCACAACAGTCATCCAACTGTCTGAAAAATACACACGATAGTTATGGGGTGTTTCTGTGTACCCCACAAATATCCCAACTTCTGTAGTCAACTCCAGCTTCTTCCTAGTGTCCTTTGTCACATGAATGTAAACAGGTGAGCCAAAAATCTTCAAATGAGAAATATCAGGGTTCTTACCAGTAAAAGCTTCTTCAGGTGTACTCATGCCAAGTACTCTATGAGGACAACGGTTTTGCACATAAACCGCAGTGTTGCATGCTTCCGCCCACAAGTGCATCGGTAGGCCCTGGTCATGCAGCATCGCTCGTGCAGCACCCACGATCGTTCTATTCTTTCTCTCCGCGACCCCATTCTGCTTTGGGTTATGAGGCGCTATGAGTTCTCTTCAAATTCCTTCTTTGCTACAAAAGTATTTGAATTCACCAAAGATGTGTTCACCACCATTATCGCTCCATAGAGCTTTCACTTGCTTCCCCGACTCCTTCTCCACCAATGCCTTTAACTCACAGAACTTTGAGAACTTTTCACTCTTCTTCTACATGAAGAAGATCCAGCATCTATGAGAATAGTCATCAACAAATATCACATAATAACTGTGTCTTTTTATTGAAGCAACTGAGAAAGGTCCACACACGTCTATGTGAATTCTCTCTAGGATCACTGAGGCATGGTTCTCCTTTTAATGAAAGGTGGTCTTCACAAACTTACCCATTGTACATCCTTTGCATTGATCTGACTGCATAATATTACCCTTGGGAAGTCCAGTAGAAATCTGCTGCAAAATCTTCAAAGCACTATGGTGAAGATGGCCCATTCTCCTATGCCATAATTCGCCCTCATCCCAGCTCACCACTTCTTATTATTTGCCCACCATTGCATTGCAGCCATCTACCTCTAGCTTGTAGATATTCTTAATTCGAACCCCTATCTTCTTGGTTTGACCCATTGTTTTATGTCTAAGGAAGGCTTTTCCCTCACTGAAAACAACATCATAACCGTTGTCTTCCAGCATTGCGACCGAGACCAAGTTCTTCTTCAGACCTGGAACATGCATAACATTCTTCAAAAAGAATGGATTACCGGACTCCCTCTCAAAGGTAATGGTCCCAATGCTAGTCGCACTGTACCGACCATTGTCGCCCATCTCTATATGCATTTGGAGGTCCTTCTCCTCCAAGTCACTAAACAACTCTTTGTCTCCCGTCATATGGAAAGATGCACCACTGTCAAGATACCACACCGATCCCATGCATCTTGAAACCAAGCATGTGATCAAGGAAAAATCTAGCTCAAATTGCGAGGCTAAGGCCTCTCCAGCTGCAGATCCAGCAGCCTGCTTATTCTTCTTCTTCTGTGGACAGTTAGTGGTGAAATGTCCATGTTCGTGAGAGTGAAAACAGTTCACTTTGGACAAATCCTGCTTCTTGCCTTTAGCACCGGATTTTGAAGGATTTTTCTTTCCCTTCCCTTTCCTTGCTTTGGCAGCCAAAGCACAATTCTCTTCATCTTCATTCTTCGATGAAGATCCATCCCTGGTACCCCGCCTTATCTCCTCCTGCACAAGATCCAACCAAAGTCGCTCTCATCCTAGCAGTTTCTTTCGTCCATTGACAGAGTCTTCGTAGCTATGCCAACTCTTCAGAAGCCCAAGGAGAGCCAAGCTCACCAAGTCTTCTTCATCAATAGTAACCCCCACACTTCCCAGCTCATCCTTGCATTGGACAAACTTCATGAGGTATTTTGGAATACTGTCGCCTTTCTCCATTTTTATTTTTCTGAGCTTGTCTTTAAGCGCCAACTTCCTTTGGTCACTTCTGCTTTGGAACAAGTCTATAAAATCCTTCCACATTAAGAATGGAGTGGCTTTCCCATGAATGTTGGACACAATGTGGTCCTTCACACCTTCCAATAGAATCCTCCTCGTCTTTGCAGTCTTCTTTTGCCTTGCATCAAGTAATGCAGCATCGCTAGATCCCGGCTTAGGAACATCGCTATCGATGAACTCCTTCAGCCCATTATCCTCCACAATGCCTCCATCCTATCCTTCCAGGCTATGTAATTCGAGCTCCCATCAAGGGCATACTCCAATCTCAATCCGTTGAAAGACATTTCAATGTATACTCGATTTCTGCACCAAGAATCTTCTGTAGCAAATTAGAATTGTCCACCAGCACAAACTCACTTCACAATTGCAATATTCAATCAAAAATGCTCTGATACCATGTAGAAATTATATGCACTAAGCATGTATATGTCCAAGATCCACCTGATCTCACACTATTTAACTTTATGCAAGATACTGAATCTATTCCACTTGTTAATCTTTTGCGGAAAAATCTAATTGCACAACGATGTGAAGCATAAACAAAAATAATCAATCACACATAACACAATTTTTAACCGGGAAAGCCTGAAGCTGAAAACCCCAACTATATATTATGTAACATGGAGATCATATGACAATCTCCTACAAACATACAAATTTTATCGCAAGCTCTCAGTACAGTATAATCGTCATACACTAATCAGGACCAATCTTGCAAATCCATGCACCAATCTTTGCCACCTGCTAGCCTGCCTCCACTACGCAATCCCTGCTGAATAATAGCTCTGAATGAATTAAAATTACTCTTGGATTGACTATGCAATCCTCATTGGCATCTCCACTGTGTGTTTGATGCAATCAATGCATCACTATAGTCACAACAGATAGTCTATCTTTCCCTTTCACCTATCTCTCCACTGGTCTCCACTGAAACTACCATGCACTGTAGTTAACTGATGTATTTTTCAGTTGATTAATGAGTTATTATTTATGAATTAATTAAATCAGTTAGAATAGATACAACTAGCTCAACTAAGTCTAACTGAGTTAAATTGAATACAACTCCATAACTACTTCTTCCAACTGTGTCATAACTCTGCCACTTGAGTTCTAACTGAGTCCTCCATGCAATAGCTCCAGTAAACCCTTAGGAATAGCGTAATTCCTTTTGTCAGCTGATGTGCCACATCTGTGCATTGAAACGAAGTGCTCCAAGAGAATAAGTTGTTGTTTAGTGTTTGATTATTATTAAGAGCTAATAATAATTGGCATGCATCTATTTTTAGATTGACGGTCTATAAATAGACTTCGCCCAATATTCTAAAAATAGAATTTCATCTATCTTTCAAACTTGATCAACCATCCAAAAATAGCATCCTGCAACTTCTGAAATATGATCATCATGTCTAAAAATAGACATAGTCTAAAAATAGACTTGCGCCAAAAATAGCCTGCGGGCCCACTTAGTGAAGGCGACTCTTTTCACTAAGCTCATCATCTTGTTGAATCTCAACACTAATTTATTTAGTTAGTTTGAATGATAGTCACATAAGAATACAAGTTATGTTATCCAATCCCAAGACCATAAATGAGATATATATGCAAGTCCTATACATAAATCTAATAAGAAAAATACACCACCAAGTAGTTATAAGTAACTATATTAACATGGAGCTTCTTAAATAGGGGAAAAAAGAAGAAAGGGAAGTGGGAAATATGAATAATGTCACCACTATACATGTTTACAAGGACCTTAACAACCAATATAACCATTGCAACATTGATGATTGCACTAAAGAAAAATGGGAGATCATTCATCTCATATTGAATTCCAATAATAGTAAAATTAATCTAGGAAGAATATTATTTTATATGTGGATTAAAGTAGGAAGATAGAAATATTAAGCTCAAATGTGGAAGATAAAATTGTTTTCACAATAGTGTAGAATTCGTTGAACTTGAGTGGTCTCCATCACAAAGAAGACAATAAGATGAAAATAATTCCCATATCAAGAAGAAGAAGGAAGATTTTATGTGTTATTTGGTTCATTGGACGACCTCATTACAAAGGACCCAATACCTAGGTTTAGTTTATAAATGAATGATCACCCTCATCCATACCCTTTGGAGTGGATAATAATGTAAGGATAAATGTTATTGAGTAGTGCAAGCTTAGGTTTTCTGCTAGTGTAATTTTGTTTGATGAAGTATGTATTTTTTGTTTATGAAGTATATTAAGTCAATGCAATGGCCCTCAATCCTTGGAATGTAGTGTTTAATAATCCCTCCAAGTATAGGAGGGATGAAATCTTCATGATAAGGGGAAACCAATGGTGCATGGTCAAGGACTACTATATTTTTATAATCAATCCATAAGGGGAAGTCTAAGATTTCTTTTGTGGGTGCTAACTAATTAAAGAAATTGACTAGCTCAAGCAATAAATATGAAATTATCTTCTTATGACATAATCAAATACATTTAGTTAGTGGTTGTGAAGGCATCATTAGAAGGATGTACAAAATAATATAAGTATTAGTTGCTAGATTGGAGATTTCTGTGGTGTAGTTTTTCAGATGTAGAAATCGGAATATCCACAGTAGTCATTTTTTCCTTTTGTCAAAAAATGACTACTGTGGATATTCCGATTTCTACATCTGAATAAGTATTAGTTGTCAATATTTTATATGCATTCAAATAAGTATTCTAAGAACCAAAATTTATGTCACTTAAAAGGGAAGTGGAAAATGAGATACAGTTAGTACCATATTATCCTTTAAGATACATATAATAGTACACTACAATACATATCAGAGTCAAAAGAGGTGAAGAAGTAATCATAGGAACTATTGAAGCAAGGAGTAAGAAAACTAAATACGTCATCATGTGTTTCCTTAGTATTTTAGCCACAAAGAAGGATGAGACTTAGAGAATGTGAATTGACTATAGGGTGATACCATGGATCTGGGTTACACTTTTTGGAAAGAGCGTATAGGTGGAAAAAAAGAGGGCTCTATTGAGAAATTTTAGCACTCAATCGAGCCATTATTAAGTGCTTGATATATATCCTCAAGCACTAAATAAATTGCTTGATCGAAGGTTAAAAATAAACCCTCATTTGAGATTTAGGGCTTGATCAAGATCTAGTGCTCGATTGAGCCTTTTTTTTGTATTAAAATGCCTGCCCACGGTCTATGCAGAACATTTTGCAGAGACTCTGGGAGAAGTAATAGTTCCATCGAGCGTTTTTTAGCGACTCAATCGAGAGTATTAGAGCTCGATCAAGAAATTGGAACATGGCATGATCCAACCAACCTCACCAAAAACCACAATGTTACATGGATTAATCCCTCTTGTAGACAAGAGCGATCTCCCTACTACTCAGCGAGTAACTAGAAACAAAAATCCATTTGGAAACCTTTTCCTCTAGATTAATTGCATTTCAAGATTATTATAATAGTAAAGTAGATATGACATGCCCCTACCTTGAAATCCAAATGTTTGATGTAGACCTTTGTCCCGTTGCTCCAAAGTGGTTTCTCCAATAAGTAGAACCTACAATCAAAGACAAGACAAAGAATCAAAGCATCTGCATCATATAATAATCAGAAAAGCTAATCCAACTTAGTGATCAAGGAGTCAAAGTATTGACATTATTTCAATAAGCATAGAAACAAAGCAATGAGAAAAAGAGATCCATATTTTTTATCTTGAATAAAAAGAGTAGTCTTACAACCTGATGCCTTGATGTTGTACAGATTTCTCCCGGGGTCCTGAAAAACCATTCTCCTTCAGTCTGATAAGCCTTCCTCTCTGAAAAGCAGCACGGAGTCATAAACACAAGGGTGTGATCATTCTCATGCCAACAAAAACTCACTAGTGTAGAAAGTATGCACTGTTATGAACTCTCTTCAGTTTAGAAACTATATAAGTGAGTTTCTATCAGTCAAAATCTACATATGTCTACCCTTGAACCTGAAACTTGAGCTCAATTTATAGGGAAATGGAGGTAGTTTCAGTTCCATGAAGAGGGGGATGGATTCCTCTCGTGAAGGGATTTGAGTTCCATGGACCAAGGGATAAGCTCCATGAGTGGAGGAATAAAGCTCGAACTGATTGTGACTCTAGAAGCTTCGAGTTGGAAGAATATTTGACCAACTAGGCTTCTAGAATTTACTTTTTATTTTACTTGATTTTCACGAGGGTGTGCAGGTTATAGTGGCAATAAGTGCGGGAGTTGTCATAGTTTATGGACAAGACATCAACGCATGCATAGGGAAAGGCTAGTAAAACCGCGTAGGTAGACTTTAAAGGTTTTAAAGAGCTTTTCTCCAATTCCAAGACTTGATTCAGGAACTTTGCTATTTTTTACTTCTAAGGGAACATGACATGGATGGTGATAGACCCATATGAATATTCAATTTCCATGGTGAAAAAAGGATGTGTAACACACACCAACATCCCAGAGGCTCAAATGAAGTTAGATATTCTAGCATTTTTTCGTTTTTTTTATTTAATTTTTTTTGAAAAATTAACTAAATTATTTTGAAAAAATGATACTTACCATACAAAAACCATGAAACGAAAAAAAACTATCAAAGAAACCCTTCAAAAAAAATTTAAAAACTACAAAACCAACCTATGAAACCACAAAAAACCATAAAAAAAACCCTTCAAAACAACTTAGAAGACCACAAAAGAACCCTATAAAACCACAAAAAACAACCTAGAAAGCCACAAAAACCAACTTAGAAAACCACAAAAGCAACCTAGAAAACGCTTCGAAACCACCTAAAAACCGTAATTTAGGTTTTGAATATTTTTCTTACTTGCAATGGTATCATGTTTTAATTTTGAATGGTAAAAACATTGTTTTCTATTTATTTTAGGTTTTAAAGTTTTTCTTTAGGAATTTTGTTAAATAAAATTTCAAACATTTTTTATTTTTTATTTTTTAAAATGCATTTTAAATTTCTAACAAATTTGACCGAAAAATATACCCCAAAAAACTCCAAAATAGTAAAAAAAAAAGTTATAACCAATAAATAAGTAAATTAGTGAGCTTGAGATTAACATGATGCATATGGTTGCTTGTATAAATTACGTTGTATGTTTGCAACTAATCATGGAGTTTTAATCAAAATCACAAGACACAAACCTATTGTACTGCTTTGCGGAATTTAATTCATAATTTATAGCAAAAAAATTCAGACATGTAATAAGAAATAACACACATGCACACCGTATTTTTCTTGGGGAAAGAAATCTACTAAAAATCCCAATGCCTGATTGCATTAATTTGATGAATAGAGATGTATTACAATTGATTTTCTCAGCTGAGCACAACATGCAAGTGAATAACCTATCTCTCTTCTCACTGAGAAGATCTAACCCAGACATAGTCAATTTCTACCGCTTCTTGAGCCCCTATTTACTTGCGCAATTAATTAAGAAATTAGGCCCCTATTATTTAGGAATTTATCCAAAATTGATTACACAATTCCCGATGTTGATCATCGGACTACATGCAACACCTGTACACTCAATACTAGTCTACAAATGATGTTACACTACCTTGGAATCTCCACCAGATTTAGGGAACTCAAATTCTCTACATGCACTATATATTTTGGGCTCATTGATAAGTTAACTAGATGATAACTGAGTTTGACTGAAGTCCCACTGCACAACCAACCTTCCACTAGTTCCTCCAATAGTTGGAACATGTTTAACTGAAAACAACTTGAGATAACCGATCTTGATTTCTAAAAATTAGCAATCACACATGCTTAACTGAACTCTAACTACTCCAACTTGAATTTACTAAGTAAACTGGGTAGCATAACCCATGTCACACAAGTTAAATACACCCAAGTTGTTTGTTGATGTGGAAATTTGAATTTTCTCATTTTAATCAAGGTGAAATCAAATTGAGAATTTATTGTTCAATTTTTCAACACTCCCTCTCAAAAACAAAGTTATTATACACCACCACTATCCTGCACCTGTGGAACTTGAACCTCCCTCTTGACAAGGACTTTGTAAAAATGTCAGCATCCTTGTTGCATCTAAATTCACATGCAAGAAGCTATTGCTCCATGATATTGTGTCCAAATCAGTTCACCATACAACAAAATGAAAGACCAATAGAAAGATAATAGAGCCCCAACCTAAATGATCAAACATGCATCAAGAAGTCGGTTCTAAACTACAACAAATATGTGTACACCTGGCCTCCTCGCAGATTGGGGAAGGGTTTTGGGTCTAATGCAGATTACCGCACTCCCCTTGAGTGATCTACCACATTCGTAATAGATCTTGATCCCTACACACAACTACAAACAAACAAAGACAATAAGTGACCTTCCTCGAAAGATCCATAGATCAAGATATCATAGAATCAACAATATAGCATGTTGCATACAAATACATACAGGGAAGGAACATATGTTTCCATTAGTCATAAAAAGAAACCAAATTACAATCTTACACCTTCACCCCAAAGCATCCTCTCCACAATCTTGAAAAGTCTACCCGCTATAATAAGGAAATGAGTATGAAGAGCAACACTCAAGTGACAAAGAGCTTACAAGCTCTCCCCCAAAAGGTGTGATGACAACATAGACTCAAGATGTCTCTCCCAGAACTAGCCAGACCCTCTCAAATGGTCTAGTCTAAATAGGAAGAAAAGAGGTACCAATAGCATGAATGAAGACACTCAGAACAATGAGAATTCATGGAAACTTCTAACCGATAAGTCTTGGCTAGCTGGAATAAGTGACAAATTGAATTGATCTCCTAGGGACTAAGGCACTCTAGAAGACATCCCCGATTGCAGGCATAGAAAAGGCTGAAAAATTCCCTGATCGAATGCATAAGGATGGGATGGGAGCGACTGGAAGGCTCCAGTCACACTCATAGGCCTGCATCCATGCAACTGGGGGTAAAACTGATAAAAATTAGGTCTAAGTGTCATGAAACCAGCTCCAAAAATAGAAGAAAAGAGATATCAAGGACTTAGAAATAAGCCACTTCGAGGGGGAAACCTCCAATACATTACATGAATGAACAATTCTTGGATGATACAAATTACAAAACTTTTTTTCTATATACAGGAGTCCATGGGGCCACATTGTAATCCTAGCCGACCTAACAATAATAATTTAAGGGCACAATAATAATAATATGGGGGTTACAGGGGTACAATAATAACAATAAGGGGGTTACACTAACAACAATAAGGGACTATACTAGTAATATAGGGACCTAACATGCCCCTCTCCTTCAAAAAGACGTTGTCCTCAATGCTTGAGTAGATCTGGGTGTTGGGTTTGTGTTATATTTTTTCCACGATCAGCCTCACATGCTATACGTTGCGCTCGAAAATAGGGAGGCAGCCTGCACTGTTGGGGTCTGGGGCAACGCCCTGGCGAAATTTTTTTTGGTATGCGGTCCCACTCATAGGCAGACCCAACCATGTTTTGTGCATGAGTTTGCACATGGTTTTTGGGGTACGATGGTTTCGACCCCTGGTATTTTGTAGATCCGGTCAAGGGAACTACGGTTATGTTCTAATACAGGGTTAATGAATTGGGGTTTATGTATGCTTCGGCTTGTATATATATGTAATGTAACACTAAAAGGAATATAATGAAAAATCAAGCTAGTTGTCCCGATTTGGGATCCAAGGGAAAATATCTGTTTTTATCTGTTTTATGTTTTATGCTCTTGCTATTGTTTATTTTCTGTTATAAGATTCGTGTGTAGATAATTTATGTTCAGGGTTAAAACCTACATTTGGTATCAGAGCAATTTCGGCTTCAAGGGGACGCCTTTGCTGCTGAGGGTTTTTTTCTTGGGCTTGAGGTAGACCCTGTTCAGTGGGAGATCTACAGAATCGATTCTTGTGGTGAAAGAAGATGGCAAGCGGCAGAAAGATAGAGATCGAGAAATTTAATGGTCGTAGTTTTGAGTTGTGGAAGCTCAAGATGGAGGATCTGCTGGTGGATAAAGATCAGTGGATTGCGGTAGATCCAGGTACTAAACCAACGGCAATGTCAGATGAAGACTGGAAGAAACTGGATCGGAAGGCTAAGAGCACAATACGGTTGTGTGTGTCAGATTCAGTATTGTTGAATGTATCTAGGGAAGCTACGGCTGAAGAATGTGTGGAAAACTTGGGACTTTGTACCAATCTAAGTCTCTCGGTGAATAAGTTGTTCCCGCGAAAAAAGCGATAACCTGAGGATGAAGGATGGAGACTTGGTGATAGAGCATCTGAATGCCTTCAATACTGTGGTAAGTCAGCTGTCATCTGTTGATATTAAAATCTCAGATGAAGATAAGTGCATCAGTTTGTTGTGTTCTCTACTAGACTTGTGGGACAGTCTAGTTATTGCAATAGGTAGCAACACAACTACCTTGAATTTTGATGACATTGTCTCAGCCTTGCTGTCGGAGGAAATGAGAAGGAGAAATATGGAGGGTAAAAATGGAGATGCCTTATCGGTACGAGGAAGGTCCCAAAATAGAAATAAGAATAAGGTTTCAAGTGGGAGATCTAAATCTAGAGGGAGATCTAAATCTCCCGGAAAGTTTGTAAAGGTGTGCTGGAAATACAGAAAGGAAGGACACTACAAAAAGGAATGCAGATCTAAAGCTCCTGAGAAAGCAAAGGGATCTGATGAAGCTCCTTCTGTAGAGGCAAAAACCACCTCGGATGAAGGTGGGGATGTGTATTTGGCTTCTTCTTCAAATACACATGTAGATCATGAGTCATGGTTGATTGACTTAGGTGCATCCTTTCACTTCACTCCCCATAGGGAGTGGTTCTATGAGTATGAGAAATATAATGGTGGTGATGTCTTCCTAGGGGATGATAGAAAGGCCAGAATCGTCGGACGTGGAAAGGTCAAGCTGAAGCTGCAAAGTGGAAGGATTAGAACACTTCCCGTGTTCGCATATCTTCGCATCGTCCAGAAATCTGATTCCCGTAAGCAAGATGGATGATGCAGAAAACAAAGAACCAGAAAGATGCCTGCAAGATGGTTCGGGGAGCACTGGTATTAATGTGGGGAGTTCGGACTGGAACTCTATACAAGCTACAAGGTAGCACTGTTATTGATGGGTGTAACAGTTCTATGGTTCTTGAAAGACGAGCGAAAAGCCTAGCTATCTCTGGAGAAAAGACCATGCTATGGCATCAAAGGCGTGGACATATTGGAGAAAAGGGCCTTCGGATACTGCATAGAAATGGTATGGTAGAAGGTATGTCTAATTGCTCTCTGGATTTCGATTTCTGTGAACATTGTGTATATGGGAAGCATAATCGGGTGAGTTTTCCTTCTGGTGCTAAGAGGGCGAACAAGATATTAGAACTTGTGCACAGTGATGTGTTTGGACCTGTGTCAGTTCCATCACTGGGAAAGTCTGTGTGCTATGTTTCATTCATAGATGACTTCTCAAGGAATACATGGATATATTTCTTGAGGAAGAAATCTGAAGTCTTTTACAAATTTAAAGAATTTAAGGCTCTGGTGGAAAACCAGACAGAGAAGAAGATAAAGGCGTTGAGGACAGATAATGGTGGGGAGTTCTGCAAGAAGGAATTTGAAGAGTTCTGTAAGAAGTGTGGTATAGCACGACATAAGACTACTCCATACACACCGCAGCAAAATGGAGTTGTAGAAAGAATGAACAGAACACTGATGGAAAAGGCAAGAAGCATGCTCAGTGGTACCGGGTTAGGACAAGAATTCTGGGCAGAGGCAGTGGAGACTGCATGTTACTTAGTTAACAGATCACCTTCATCAGCGTTTGAGGATAAGACTCCACATGAGGTATGGACTGGTAAGAAACCCTCTCTTTCACATCTAAGGGTATTTGGATGTGATTCATATGTACATGTTCCAAAGGAGAAAAGGACCAAGTTGGATAATAAATCTGAAAGGTGCATCTTTATTGGGTATAAGGATGGTTTAAAGGGTTACAAGCTTTGGAACCCAGAAACAAGGAAGGTTGTGTACAGCCGAGATGTGGTGTTTAGAGAAGTGAAAGATGTTGTTAAACATGAAGTCCTACCAAAGGAACCCGAGAAGATAGAGTTTGAGCTAAAGGAGGATGAATCAGACTCTACAACAGAAGAAGACTCAGAAGATGAAGAGCCACAAACTCCAACTTTGAGAAGATCAGTTCGGGAAAGAAGGCAACCAGAAAGGTATAGTCCATCTGCTTTCTGTTCATGTTTTGCCTTAACTATAACTGATGATGAACCCAGAACTGTCAGGGAGGCAGTAGATTCAGAGGATGGAAAACTCTGGAAGGAGGCCATGGTTGATGAAATGGCATCCTTGCACAAAAATGATGCATGGGATCTGGTGGAGTTGCCGGCTGGAAGGAAGCCCATTGGGAGTAAATGGGTGTTTAAGAAGAAGATGAATGTAGAAGGCAAGGTGGAGAAATACAAAGCTCGGTTGGTAGCGAAAGGTTATTCCCAGGTGCCGGGAATTGATTTTGGTGATATTTTTCTCCTGTTGCCAAGGTTACTTCTATTAGATTACTTTTATCTGTTGCTGCTGCATTTGATTTTGAGATAGAACAGATGGATGTGAAGACAGCTTTTCTTCATGGGGATCTAGAAGAGGAGATCTACATGAAGCAACCTGAAGGCTTTATGGAGAAGGGTAAGAAAGAACTGGTATGCAGGTTGAAGAAGTCTCTGTATGGGTTAAAACAGTCACCAAGGATGTGGTATCAGAAATTTGATACCTATATATGGGGACTTGGCTTCACTAGGAGCAAGGAGGATCACTGTGTTTATTTCAAATTAATTGGTGACCATGTTATTTATTTGGTCTTGTATGTGGATGATATGTTGTTGATTGGAAATGATAAAGAAATTATCCAAGATTTGAAGACCCAACTGTTCTCCAAATTCGACATGAAGGATCTTGGTGCTGCAAACTATATTTTGGGCATGGAAATTAAAAGAGATCGGGCAAAGAGGAAGCTTTGGTTAAACCAGAGGAAGTATGTCGAGACTATATTGCAAAGGTTCAATATGCAGGATAGTAAACCGGTGAGTGTTCCTATTCCTGTAGGTGCAAAGCTATCTGCTGAACAGTGTCCCAAGACACAAGAAGAAGAAGAGGATATGTCTCGTGTTCCATATGCAAGTGCAGTGGGTAGCCTGATGTATGCAATGGTCTGTACTAGACCAGACATTGCACATGCAGTGGGAGTATTGAGCAGGTTTATGTCAAACCCATGGAAGGAGCATTGGACAGCAGTGAAGCGGGTTTTCAGATATTTACGTGGCACTAGTGATTATGGCTTGTGCTACCAGGGAAGACCAGGATTGGAAAGAATGTTTGACATTCGTGGTTTTGTTGATGCAGACTGGGCTGGAGATCTGGACCAAAGAAGATCTACAAGTGGGTATGTGTTTAGCCTATTTGGAGGTGCAGTCAGTTGGATGAGTAAAAGACAGTCTGTAGTGGCACTTTCAACTACAGAGGCAGAATACATAGCAGCCACTCATGCAAGCAAGGAAGCAGTTTGGTTGCAGAGATTGTGTTCAAGTATGGGGTTGGTACAGCAAGCTATAAGGATAGACTGTGATAGCCAAAGTGAAATTTTCTTGGCTAAGAACCCTGCTTATCATTCAAAGACAAAGCACATTGATGTTCAATATCACTTTGTTAGAGATATGGTTGAGGCTAAAAAGGGTGTTGCTGGTAAAGGTGGACACTTTGAAGAATGTTGCAGATGCATTGACGAAGTCTGTGAGCACTCAGAAGTTCTCTTGGTGTAGAGAAACAATGGGTGTTGAAGAATTGGCCAAATGACTAAGCTCTCTTGTGGCCCCTGTGGAAAGAAAACAACAAGTGGGAGAATGTTGGGTTTGTGTTATATTCTCTTCCATCACTCAGCCTCATCGCGCCGTACGTTATGCCGGGCGCAGTTAGGGGGCAGAGCTCCCCTCAAGCGCCTGGTCCGGCACGCCCTATTAAAAATTTTGGTATGCGGTCCCACTCATATGCGGACCCACCCATGTTTTGTGCATGAGTTTGCACAGGGTTTTGGGGTATGATGGTTTTCGACCCCTGGTATTTTGTAGATCCGGTCAAGGGAACTACGGTTATGTTCTAATCCAGGGTTAATGGATTGGGGTTTATGTATGCTTCGGCATGTATATATATGTGTTGTAACACTAAAAGGAATATAATGAAAAATCAAGCTATTCGTCCCGATTTGGGATCCAGGGGAAAATCTCTGTGTTTATCTGTTTTATGTTTTATGCTCTCGCTATTGTTTATTTTCTGTTATAAGATTCGTGTGTAGATAATTTATGTTTAGGGTTAAAACCTACACTGGGTACTTCTGTATAAAATTCTCATCCTCCCATGTAGAATCTTTAGTGGGTAAGTTCTTCCACTTGATGAGACACTCTGAAATTGATCGATTTCGTAGCTGTCGAGTTCTTGTTTCCATGACTGCTTCAGGTTCCAATATGATTTTTCTTTCCTCATCAAGTTCTGGCAATATTGTTTGAACTGGAAGATTTTCACCTATAACCTTCTTTAAGCATGAAACATGGAAAACTGGATGCACTCGTGAAGAAGCAGGAAGCTCCAATTTGTATGCCATAGTACCAATCTTTTTGAAACACTTTGTAAGGACCATAGTACTTTGGTGATAATTTATTATCCTTCTTAGCTTGCTTGAGGGACATTTGTTTGTATGGTTGTAGCCGTAAAAATACCCAGTCTCCTACATCAAAACTTCTCTCGCTATGATGTTGATCTGCCTGTTGTTTCATTCGATTTTGTGCCAAATTCAGGTTGTCCTTTAAGAGTTGGAGAACTTCTTGTTGATGCTCGATGTGATCTTCCACTGCTTGAACCTTCGAATTTTCTCTTAAATATGATGTGATGGATGGTGGATGATATCCATAAAGTGCCATAAATGGGGTCATTTTTGCTGCAGTATGGAAGGAAGTGTTATACCACCATTCAGCGAGAGGTAACCACTTGACCCATTGTGTTTGTTTATCAGATACAAAACAACGAAGATATCCTTGCAAACATTTATTTACTATCTCAGTTTTACCATCAAATTGAGGATGATAAGATGAACTATGAGCTAATTGAGTACCCAAACAAGAAAATAACTCCGTCCAAAAATTTCCAGTAAAAATGGGATCTCTGCCGCTCACAATAACCCTTGGGTTTCCATGTAGCTTTTGAATTGTGTCCACAAATGTAGTAGCAACTGTACTTGCTTTAAATGGATGAGATAATGCACAAAAGTGTGCATACTTGGTAATTCTATCAACTACCACCATGATGACACTCTTTCCTTCACACTTAGGTAAACCTGTGATAAAATCCACTGAAATCTCCTCCCAACGTTGAATTGGAATGGATAAAGTTTGTAGAAGTCCCAGTGTCTTAATTGTCTCAACTTTATTATGCTGGCAAACCAAACATTCTGCCACAAACTTTTGAATATCAAATTTAAGGCCATCCCAAAAAAATTCTTTCTTCACCCTCTGGTAAGTTTTTAAAAATCCTGAGTGTCCTCCTAAAGGAGAAGTGTGCAATTCCAAAAGAATCTTTTGTTTTAATTGGGAATTTTTACAAAGATATAAGCAATCTTTATACCATAAGGAATCATTTTTCCAACTAAATGTATCAGATGTACTAGGATCTTGATGCAACTTTTGAATGAGTGTCCATACTTCTTTGTCCTTCTGCCATTCATCTCTTGCTTCGGTTATCCAATCTGGTTGGATAATAGAAATGGCACAAAGCAATGCTTCCACCTCTTCATTCTTTCTTGAGAGTGCATCTGCAACAAAATTAAGCTTCCTTTTTTTGTAAATTATTTCAAAGTCATAACCGAACATCTTTGTGACCCATTTTTGTTGCTCTTCTAAAGATAGTCTTTGTTCCAAAAATTGTTTAATACTATCATGATCAGTTTTTACCTTGAAGTGTCTTCCCATTAGGTAAGTTTGCCATTTCTTTAGTGCATGCAGTATTGCTAACATTTCCTTCTCATAAATAGGTTTCTGTAAATACTTTCCTTTGATTGGACGACTTTCAAAAGCAATGGGTCTTCCTTCCTGCATTAAAACAACACCAATTCCATTTCCCGAGGCATCAAATTCCACAATAAAGGTTTTTGTGAAGTCTGGCGTAGCTAAGACCGGTGCTAGGCACATTGCCTCTTTAAGATGTTCAAAGGCCTTAGTTGCTTCAGGAGTCCATGAAAATGCATCTTTCTTCAATAATGTTGTTAGAGGTGCTGCTATTTTCCCATAATTCTTAACAAACTTGCGATAATACCCTGTTAACCCGAGAAATCCTCGCAACTGCTTTATGGTTGTGGGGACTTTCCATTCCTTAATGGCTTTAATTTTGTTAGGGTCTACTCTAACACCCTCGTGAGATACAATATGACCCAGATATTCCACCTCTTGTACTCCAAAGAAACATTTGGATGTTTTTGCATATAATTGTTTCTCCTGCAATAGTTTGAGCACCCTATCAACATGTTCAACATGATCATTCCAAGACCTGCTATAGATTAGTATATCATCGAAAAATACTAGCACAAATTTTCTAAGGAAGGGTTTGAAAATGGAATTCATCAACCCTTGAAATGTAGAAGGTGCATTGGTAAAGCCAAAAGGCATGACCAAAAATTCATAATGACCCTCATGAGTTCGAAATGCTGTTTTTGGAATATCTTCAGTCTTCATTCTAATTTGATGATATCCTGAATGAAGATCCAACTTGGTAAAATAAATTTCTCCATGTAATTCGTCCAATAATTCATCAATCACAGGAATGGGAAATTTATCTTTAATGGTGAGCTTATTGAGCTCCCTATAATCTGGACACATTCGCCATGATCCATCCTTCTTGTGTACCAATACTACAGGAGCAGAGAAAGAACTTTGACTAGGTTGAATTACACCCGCCTCTAACATTTCTGCAATCATACGTTCAATTTCGCTCTTTTGGAAGTAAGGATATCTATAAGGCCTGATGTTTGGAGGAACACTTCCTGGAATCAAATGAATAGCATGATCATGATCACGAATAGGTGGGAGTTCTTTGGGAGTTTCAAACACCTTGGAATGATTGTCCAAGACTTGTTGGAGATCTGCAGAAATAGATGATTTTGATGTTGGAACTTCTAGTGAGCATAATTGTGCAATTATGCCTCGTTTTTCTTTCTTTAGAAGCTTTGTCATGACATTAGAGCTTATTATCTTTCCCGGCTTCCCCGCAATACCCCGTAATTCGACTTCCTTTCCTTCTGAAAAAAATTTCAAGAAAAGTTCTTGAAAATTAAAAGCTACCATCCCCAAAGATTGTAACCATTGTACTCCTAGTACAACATCAGCACCTCCCATAGGAATGGAAAGAATTGGACTATTCAATACATATCCCCCCATGGTTAGCTTAATATTATGGCATTTTCTAGAGCAATTTATAGTTCCTCCATTTCCAACCATCACTTGACATTCTCGTGCTGGGTATAGGAAACAATTTAATTCCTTGGCTACCTTACAATGAATAAAATTATGGGTGCTACCTGAATCAATCAACACTATTACCTTTTTCTTCTTGATTTGTCCTTCTATCTTGAGAGTTTGAGGAGTAGTAATTCCTGCCAGTGCATTACACGATATGGTCGGATTCATTTCTTCCTCTTCTAGGGCTGGTTCCTGGTGTATATCCTCTTCTTGTTCATTTTCTTCTTCCTCTTCACAATCTATGTAAAATAATTTCTTCTCAGCACACTTATGACCTTTAGTGTATTTGCTATCACAACTATAGCAAATCCCTTTTTCTCTTTTTTATTCCAATTGTTGTGGTGTCAACCTTGTAGGTTGTGGAAATCTAGGCGTAGCAACACTTCCTTCTTTATAGAAGTGAGTGGTAGGCTTCCTTGTCGCCATAATTTTACATTTAATTTTTCTTGCTAACTTGAATGCCTTCTCCAATGAATCAGGTTCCAAAACACAAACTTCATGTTGGATGTTATCCTTTAAAGTACCTATGAAGAGATCAATCTTGTGTTCCTCTAGAATATCAGATACCCTTATATTCAAATTTTGGAAGTCCTCAATGTGCTGCCCCATTAAACCATTTTGTTTGAGATTTATCAATTGGCTAAAGAAGGTGTTGCTCTTTGTATCCTCATAATATGCTATCATTTCCTCCGTAAAAATTGACCAAGTGACAAATTTTTTACGGGAGCAAAGCCATCGATACAATACAAATGTATTTTGTTCTAAATGTAAAGTTGCAAGGCGTACCTTTTGTGTGTTTTGCACATTATGGAGATAGAAATATTGCTCCATCTGTAGTATCCATGTTACAGGATCCTTTCCATCAAACTTCCTCATATCCATTTTTGGAATATGGTGGTTCTTCCCGCCAACATTAGAGTTTATGAAGTCACAATTAACATTTATTTTGTTCTCATCATGAGTTTCCTCTACTATCTTTTCACCATTAGGAAACATTTCTTGTATCAACTTTTTCAAACCTTCCATGTCTACTCTTAGATCATTCTTCATGTTTTCCATGTTGTCTTTCATTTCATCCATCTTAGCTTCCATGCCAGCTTCCATGCCATCCATCTTAGCTTCCACGCCTTTCTTCAAACCATCCATCTTCGCTTCCACGCCATCCATCTTAGCTTCCATGCCTTTCTTCAAACCATCCATCTTCGCTTCCATGCCTTTCTTCAAAACTTCCATTTCATTTTTTGTTGCTCTTTGCGAGAGCAAAATTTGGTGTACTTGCTCTTGTAATTTTGATAGATCATGTTGCAATTCTTCATCTTCATGAGTCATAGTAGAGCCTTATGAAGGCTTAATAGGTGTTGAATTATTTTTACGGGGCATTTTTTAGAACCCAATACTCATATCTATTCTACAATATGCCCTTGGAATCAATTAAAATTGATTCTTCAAACAAGACTTATGCAATTTGGAAAACATTACACACCTTTTTCTTGCTTTTGAAGAGCTCGACATTTAAATTGGATTATCTTTGTGGTTACAACTCTTCAATATTTGAAATTTCGAATTGAGGTAGCCTTCTGAATCCTCTTTTGAATGCCATAGGTCTGAGCTGATTTGGATTCTTCAAGGTAAATTTATGTCCAATCTCCCACAATGACCTAATTATGGATTGTTTCAGTAGATCAAACTTGTACGACTTTCCACGTGTCACTGTTTCATCTTTTAGCTCTGAAGTTGATAATAAAGAAACTACAGTCTGTGTACGTGTGGCCACTTTTTACGATACTCCAATCCGATGCTTAGAGAGAGAGTTATGAAGCTTTTCCCACGATCACCTCTTTGAGATGAAATTTAGGAGCCTGAAAAAGCACTACCTTCCATAGATCATATCTCCGAAAATATTGCGAACCAAGCTCTGAAATTTTGTGACGAGTTTCCTCAGGATTTCAGCTCCGCGCCCTAAAAATTTCAGATTCTAAACATTCGTAGAAAAAACTTTATAGCACAAATGCCACAATGGACTGTTTATATTAAATTGAGGAGCCTGCAAAAAGACTTAACTTCCACAGATCATATCTCCAAAAATATTGCGAACAAAACTCTGAAATTTTGCGACAATGTTCCTCAGGATTTCAACTTTGCACCCTAAAAATTTCAGATTCTGAAACTTTGTAGAAAAAAAGTTATAGCGAGAATTCCACGATGACCTGTTTGGAGCAGCGAAACCCTAGAATCCAAAGCTTTGATACCAAATGTTGTGAAACCAGCTCCAAAAATAGAAGAAAAGAGATATCAAGGACTTAGAAATAAGCCACTTCGAGGGGGAAACCTCCAATACATTACATGAATGAACAATTCTTGGATGATACAAATTACAAAACCTCCTTCCTATATATAGGAGTCCATGGGGCCACAATGTAATCCTAGTGGGGCCAAAATGTAATCCTAGCCGACCTAACAATAATAATTTAAGGGCAAAATAATAACAATATAAGGGTTACAGGGGTACAATAATAACAATAAGGGGGTTACACTAACAACAATAAGAGACTATACTAGTAATATAGGGACCTAACACTAAGGCCTGAAAAAAGTAAACTTCCATGTGAAATAAGGGACACTGGCCCTATGGGATAAAATAGGCTGATAAAAGATGCCTCCTAATGTATGAGGTTAGAAGAGAAGTTGGTGTTCTAAATACATTATAACAAAGCTCCAAGGTCGAAACTGGAGTGAGGAGACAAAACTGATAATCTGGATCGGAGAACTCTAGGGATGAAGTCTCATCTGTGTTTATAACATCCCCGAGGTGGACATACCTATGATCGTTCATCAGAAGATATTGAACATGGTTACCAAAACATACACAATGGATCCATGAGATGAAGTTCTATAAAATGACAATGAAATACATACATGGTGGATCCATGTGACTCAATAAATAGAGCATATCCACTAAAAAATACTTTCGTGGATCTATGTCACAGTATATGTCACAAAAAAGTGTCGCTGATAGCCCTCAAAGTATATGAATGATACATAACTATAATGCATCCTAGGAAGGGTGCCACATAAGAGTAAGGTGTCCCTAACCCACGTTCTTCAACATAACCCTGATGGTACGAATCTACATCATGTGAATATATGAGATGATGTCGAGCACGGTAGAAACCACCTTATTAGCATCCAATGAGGTAAACCAGTAACATATGCAAGGAAAGCCACCAATGAGGAAAATGGATCCCAAGATGCCTAATACAATCCACTAAGTGTGAATAAATGAGATTACGTCAAACAACAGTGAACTCGGTCAATCATGATCCAATGATGTAAACCTAGTTTCGATCATAAGGAAACCTGCCACTGAGGTATGCAAGCTCCAAGGTACTAATGGTTCGTAGATCAAGCTCCTGGACAATGAGCTAAAGTTGACAGGAGAAAACCCGTTGAAGGAGGGCCTTAATATATACCCCATCAATATACATAGAAAAAACCAAGACGATGTGATGTGTGGATGAAGTCATGAGGCAATGAAGTACAACTGACACAAGGATGGTTGACTTAAAAAGTTCAACAAGCTACTGCAGATGGCCGACACAGGTTGAGACTTCCATTGAACACATAGTGGCATGACACAAAAGTGACTCGAAAGCATGACTAATGATCACCATGTGATATCATGCAATACAACGGGAGGCATTGAGGCATGCTCCATATAAATTGAAGAGTAACCAACTAGAGTAGTATACAGACTCATATGTATGGTATGGATTCTAGGAAAGCTAAAACCCAACTGTTAGATAATGAAACAGATAGGTTCCATGTTCAAGGGCAACGTGACTGACGTTGCCATTTTGATGACTAATGGTAATAAATGTTCCCTCCCCTCTCTTTTTATAAGTTCCTTTTTCATAAAGTTGTCCCCCAATCCCGAAAAAGAGATAAAAGTATACAAGGGGAAACCTCCTATCCACAATAGACTCGGGTATTCCTTTTTCATAATTAGTCTATCCAATTCTGGAAAAGGGTTAAACTTATATTGGGTAGATGACCCTTCATGTACTTTTATGATCATGAAGGAGACAAGCTCACTCGCTAATATTTTCTAAATCAAGGATTATGAAAAGAGATTAAAGGAAACTCCTTCTAGAGGAACGAGTGGTATAAGGAGTATAAATTTATTTTGGTAATGGTGGAACTTCTCATGAACTCAACAGGACAAGAGGATGGCTAATAGGACCACTCATTATAGCGGTTCCTCCAAGAAAGGGTAAAACACCAAGTGAAAGCGGATGGCTGGCCAAGCATATGATGACGATTGAAGACAAAACCCAAGGCTCATCGTGCAGAAGTAGGATGATAAAATTGGCAATCACAAGGGATAAAGTGTGGAATCCTCTTAGTTTATGGCCAGAAATATGAAGAAGAAGAGGAGATGAGGCTCAAATTCTGGGTCATGGCGGGTCAGAAAGAGGGATTCTGAAAATGAGTAAAAATGACTGCATGGACACCAATATGACAAAAAGGTGCTAACTAGGGTATCCATGAGAAGGTAAGCTCTACCGGTAAGAGATGACATGCATAAATGAAAGAGGCTGAAGTTGCAACTTGACGGGTTCATACCTAAGGCATTAATATGGAATTGATGGTCAATAATGCATCAGATATGTCGAAAATGACCTACCCCTATATGCCAAGTTAAAGAGAAACACCCCTAAGGTCCATAGGATGTCACAATAAAAATGGAAGCCTATCCTATAAGAACCATCCAAAAAGACTAGACCCATGGTTAAATAAAATATGGAAAGAAATAAACATGGATTAGTTAAAAATACGACCATATGCATATGTGTGTGTGTGTGTGTGTGTGTGTGTGTGTGTGTATGTATATATATATATATTCGATTTTTTTGGATTTTTGGCATAAATAAGGCATGACAAATACTCGCATCATGCACCGAACCAAAAACAGATAAAGAATCATACTCTATGTACAATATGTACAAGCACAACCCAATCTAATAGGTCACGTCAAAGTGTGCCCACAGTCAGGCACATGCCAAGGATTTCTATATGCGAACTCATGGAGGGTGAAGGGAACATATGGCATTCCAATATTGGGCAATACCAAAGAAAGTAAAACTTCCTAATACTAAAAGGTTGACCATGCTAGGGACATTCTAACATAGTCATGCTCTCAAAATAAACCTGAGGACTTAAGGGAGGATTAATACATAAATGGGCTACAAGATGCTCGTCAACAAGTGGTAAGTATTTGGACAATTCATTTGCAAGTTTAGCATTAGAAACCCAAGACTTGACTCAGTCCAGGGGTGACACTTCGAAGGAAGGCTGAGGTTGTGCCCTATGTATCATTCCAATATTTATATTTCCAAGCTCTACTTGTTCCATATCGGGGAGACTAGAGGCAGGAAGAGGCATATTCTCCATAGAATGATCAATATATTGATCCATGACCTCCAAGTTGACTAACCAGGGGGGATTTTCATCAAGGGAGTCACGGGGAACAAACGGAGGGGTGGCCTGTGTGGGAATAGGAACCTGATCATATTCCATATTGGAATGGATTTTCTGACCAGCGTGAGGGGTACTGACGGTATTGTCAGAGAGGCAATATCTTCCACAACAAGTCACAGGGGATGCTCACTAGCTTGATCAACTTCCATAGAATCAGGAAACACCACCCAAGGATTAGGAGGTCTAAGGGGTCCACAAGTGTCGAGAGAGATCATATGAATAGGAGATTTAGAAGAGGAGGAAGGAATTTTGGGAGTTAGTAATTGAGGAAATACCCCAATAAGAGATGATATTTTAAACACGCCCACACCAACATTCTCATACTAACCAGGGTGATTTCTAAAAAGTGGTATTGAATTCCCCATAGTAGGAATTTGGGCCAATGGTGCGCAATATTCAAGTTGGTCAATGGTAATGTTAGAGTCCTGTAATTTAAAGTATCACAAGGTGACTGAATATTTATTACTAGCAAAACTTCATATTGTACATAAATTTCAATACTCAAAGCATTGCCAAAGAATAGAGAAAGAAATAAAAAAAGAGAAATAAAAAGAGGGTGTAAAAAATGAAAAGAAAACCCCACAAAAAATGAATAGCTCTGAAAGTGTTGCAAATCAAATGCCACTACTTTTTAGAAAGGTCTGTTCAATCATACATTTTAAGCATGATTGTACAATTTCAAATTTTTTTTTGATAGGTTAGAAAATGAGGATTTGCCAAACTGTTTAATCTTGGCATATCAGTAGATAGGTAGAGAATGAAATTAGCTTAACATTTTAAACTGAGTCAATGGCTGAAATAAGGTAGATGTTTAGTTAGAAATTTAAAATAAAAATGATTTAAGGGTTTGCTAGTCCAAATGCACCCTGCAAAAAGAAGAAAAAATGTTAGATGAGTAGTTTGGGTAGGTAGAGAGGTTAAGGAGAGAGAATGAAAGGAAAATGTGAAGTTTATTCTATAAGGTACAACATCAAAATTTTATTTTTCCTATTGTGGAAGAAAAATATCAAAACAGAGGAATTTTACACTCAAAAGGTTGAAAAAGGGATTATGTTCTAAAGTTTGGGAACTATATTCTAAAATCATTTTGACACACTTTATGTCTCAATGTTACTCAAAGTCCCGAAAATAATGTTATTCCCTTTATTCCTAACCCCCCTAAACATCCATATTCCCCCTTTATCCTAAAGTTTTACGCTACCCCCAGCATTCATTTATCCTCTGACCCCACTGTCACATCACACATCCCATGCATGTTAATTAACCCCCGCCTCTACGTCATCCCCGCACATCTCTTCACATCTGACGGTCCTTAACGCCTCCCCCCCCCAAGCCTCTGAACTTTAACAACCGAAGGCAGGGTCCAAAATGGGCAATATCCAATACCACCGAGATTGCAACGTGTCATTCCCAGAGTACTTTGCACCCCACCTCCCGATACCGCTCACCGCCATCACCCCCCTCCGAAAATAAGTTTCCATTGTTCACCAAACCGCCACACATTTTTACCATTGCGAATTTCGTTGCGCCACGTCCATGACCATCTGTCCACTCCACCCTATCACATCCATTCTCGCCAACAAGCCTGTTACACCATAAATGGTCAAGTCATTATCCAATGGACCCGTGCCAACTCAACGGTCCCCCCAATCACAGTTTAAAACTTGAATTCATGTCTGAAGCAGATTTTACTTTGCTTATGCTGTTAAAAATCGCTGGTATTTGATTTGCATAAATTTGTAGAGAAATCACAATTGACCATTGTTGAAGAGAAGGCATTGTTCATCAAAATAATTATCAGCTCTCTGTGAATCAGATCACAGTTTTTCTCCAAATTGTTCAATTCTGATCGTGATCCCCTTCTATTATCTCCATTCCCTAGTGTTGATCTGTAGTGATTCCCCTTCTCTGCTCGCTTCTTCTTTCACTCCCATTATTCACTGTACATTGGTTCTTAAATCACAGAAGACAAAAATGCCTCCAAAGCTAGATCAACAACCATTTAATCCTATGGTCTACCCACAGGTGAACCTGGATCACTTGACTCTAGCAGACCAAGAATTTAAAATCCACAAGACAGAGTTAGAATTCAATTTATTCGATGTCTATTGTTGGCTCGAGGAGAAGTACCTTGATGAAGTCGATTAAATTGGCCTATGGGATACTATATTACCTTCCTACATCTTCTCCAAGACCCATAGCTGCCCTGAGTTCATATGAAAGTGCAAATCCTACTATAACAAAAATCAGAGAACCATAGTCACTCCAACAAGATAAATCTTGTTCACCATCAATGCCCAATCCATCCAAAAGATGATGCAGGCCCCCGCTCTTGAACAAACAATTCCTTTCTCTAATGAAGCCCTTAGGGAATTTTATCAAAAGATTTACTTTGCCAGTAGTGTTAGGGTCCCGTGATTCGGCCGATTGGTGAGCCAAATGACGATGTAACATCAAACCAAGCTTTGGAGCCCAAGGACCTAGCCTTCCTGGACTCAGAGAGGGCTCTCTCTATATGTGTAAAAGATGTCGGTGTGTTTTGCTTATGGTGTTCTGATATTAGGCTAGTTATGAAGTGAGTTTTTGATTTTTGGTTTTTTAAGTTTGTGAGGGATAAAACTGATCAAAGATATAAAAATGGATAACAAGAAGTTAGATCAACTGGGCTATGGGGTCAAACAGGTCGAGGAAGCTATCTGATGATGATGTAAGGCTGTTGTAGGGCCAATTTGATTCAAGGTAGAAAGGACCTTTGGGAAAAATGGAGTAAATGGACATCAAGTTTGTGAAAGACGAGGGATTTCAAGTGTAACTAGTTGATAGCAGACATAAGCATGTTATAGCAAGCTATTAATCATGTTAAATGTAACTATGAGCTAATTAATACATAGAAATCAAACATTCCAGCCATGCATAGAAGTATAAGACCTTCTAACTTCGGGAAATGGCTATCAGACTTTGGGGAAAACACATAAGACAGACTAACAACTCATAAAACTATGCCAGAACGCCTAAACACAGTCTTCAAGTTATTGGGCACTTGGACAAACAGGCTTTCATAGTTTTAGGCAAAGGGCTAGATTGGAACTAGGCCTCCTTGGTTCAACAAGATGATAAGCTAATCAGTCAAAGAGATAGTTTTATGGACAGAACTATGGACAATCATAGGTAGGCAGGGCACACCATACATCCTACTCAACATACATAGAACTTATGAATAAAACTAGCAACAATACCTTAAGTTACTAAAGAGTAGTTAAGAATTCTTTAGTATAACTAAGGAAGAAGAAAACATAAAGCTATGAAGATTCAGGAAATTTGAGGTGCCTCCATGGGCATATCTCAAACTTAATCTCTACTGATCTATAGCAGCAAGAAGCATGTATCATGAATGAAAACTAGAAGACAACAACAAAGAAAGAAACACTATACCATTCTACCATGTCATGGAATCCATCAACAATCCTTCATCATTCATCAAAAGCATCCAAGAGGCAGTCCAAAATCATAACACAAGTATGTTCTTCAAAGCTCATATGACCAATATATTGATTCTTCTCTCAAGTTCAGCCTTTGTTTACAATGAAGCCCATGGAATAAATAGGCTCAAGTGAGGAAAACCTCATGGTGCAACTAGCTATCCCATTGGCCTAATCAAAATATCTAAACTTGTCCTTGAGGCTTTGCAAAGCCCAAGGCACAAAATATCCCATAAAATATCTAAAAAGATGCTAAAAACGGAAATTATATTGACTTTGCATCATTTTCCAAGTGCAAAAATAGCTAAACGCACATTTGGAAAAGGCAGATTTTTGAAGTTCAAAATTTACAAAAATACTTGAAATTTTCATCAGAAAAAGGACCCCTGACTTGCCGGAAACATTTGGCAGCCTTCCCGGTGTCGAAACGAGGCTCATGATGGCCCGTTGGAAAGCTTTCTGTGTCTACTTTCCGGCGCAACTGAAATCACCTCAATCTGATGCCTAGAAGTTCCCCAAATCTGTACCTGTGTGTAAAAAGCCATGAAATAGCAGACTGCTGATATGGCGGGAAGAATGTGCAAAAAGTGAGCATTTTTCGCCAATTTGAGGGGGCGAATGATCTCTAAATGCTCTGAAAATCGCTGGGGACCTGCTCATAGAATTATGGAATCAACTGGTATCATCCTTCTCCCTTGAAAAATACTCAAACTGAAATGGCGAAATTATGAGTTTTCGGCCAAAAACCCAAAAAATGCCAAAAAACAAAAAGTTGTCGAAATGGGCCCAAAATTGGCATGCATGACCCTCAAGGGTCCCTAGTAACAAGCTCCGAAGCTGAGGCCAAAATATCAAGTGGTGATATGTCTTTCTCCTCTTTCCGTTTCGGGCGCTTCCCCTTTGCCTTCTTCAGTTTCTCTTGGGCTGCCTTTAGTTTGCGCCGGGCAAACTGATTCAACTTTCGAAAGTGCTGTGTCCTCTTTCTTTGTAGCTCTAGATCTCTGTTCGCCCTTTCAAGCTTCATCTCCAAGTGTTTGTTGGCTCTTTCAAGCCATGCCTCTTTGTTTTCTTCAATTTCCCACTCAAGGAGTGTAGTGAGAGGAAAAACTTGAAGATGATCCTGTTCCTCCTCTTTTTGCCTTTCTAATTAATGTGCCAACATTCAACAAAACTTGCATATGGTGCAATCAACCATAGTTTGATTAGACAGTCAATATCACAGTCCTGAGCAAAGATGACAGAGTTTAAAAGACTCCAAGAGTTTTTTAGGCAGAGGCTATGTGAGTTTTCTCCTTTCAAAACAATCAATGGCCCCTTATAAATGTAACCCTAGCCTTTGTAGAAAAAATCCTTTGCTCTACCTAAACATCCACTTACCAAACAAGCATGAAGACCCAAAGTCAGTCAAGCAACTGCACAGTGAAAACTGTCTTTGTATGAGGAGCAGGAGCAACCTTACCCTGTGGTCTTTCTACTTATAAACAGCTCCTTTGACAAAACCCTTTTTTTCCGATTATACTTTACTGTCTTCTATTTGTGTGTTACTTCATTAAACAGAGTCATACATATACAGAGTTAACCCCCAGTGTGAGCATACAGGCAGACTTACTGATATGGAACAAGGTGACAGAATTTTGAAGAGTGTTATGCAAGTTTCAACCAAGCCTGTAGGAGTTTTATCTCTTTCCCTCAATCGAAATTCCTGTTTTAATATGGAAACCCTGTTCTTGGTAGAAAAACCTCTGCCCTATCTGAAAATCACCTTGTCAAAGTAAGCTTTGAAAAACAAAACAGTCAAGTGGAAAAACTCAGGAATAAACTGCCCCTTCTGTGGTTTATATGTTTAACCTCTGCCCTTTGGTATCTCGAGGAATAAAACACTTTTGCTCTTTGATTTAGGAAAAGGTAAGAACATACTATTCTTATTTCAACATATTTCTTTCCTATAGGCGCTGTTAACAACACATTCAGATTTTAACCACAGTCTTACACCTCAGATCACCACACAGTCAGAGTTTTTTGTCCATAGGATAAGGTGGCAGGTTTTTTCTTTGAAAGGCATTCGAGGTGCTGGCAGAGGTTAGTGGGAATGTCCAAACAATCAAGGCTTCTTTTTCAATGAACCTCAACCATAACATGTTGCTTCAACAGATATGCCTATGCAAAAACTGACCCTTTATCACTTTGGAAATTTTGAAAATTTCAAAGGCAATTTCAAAATACCTCTTTTAATTCGATGGAAGATCCTTTGAGAAGCTTGGAGCAGCTTTGCATTCAATTTGAAAACGTGTTGGAGGCTAAAGAAGTGCGCGGCACTTTGTGGCAGAAGAGCGTCGCGTAGTTGACCAACCGGGTGGCCCTGTCGAGTCGAGCGGGCGCCGTGTACAGGCGCGTTGCGCACATGTACAGGCGCGTCGCACACACGTTGACCGCCCGTTCAAATTTTCTTCCAGGCGCGTCGCGCACACGTTGACCGCCCATTCAAATTTTCTTCCAGGCGCGTCGCGCAGTGAAAAACTAGCAAACTCCTGCAATTGAGCTGAAATTTCTTCGTTTTGATGCAGAGGGCGGCAAAGAGACCTTGCCTGGGCTTGATGAATTTTTTAAAATGAAACGAAAAAACGGCTTTAACCTTTGTTTGAAGTATAACAAACGGTCCCTTTTGACTTCGGAGGGTTTTTCTTTTTCAAAAGTTTGAAAACAGTTTTGTTCTTTAAACAATATGTCGAACCTTTATTTTTTCAATACATGGCTCGAGACCTGTAAACATCGTTGGCAGAAGGTGGCATATACTCTAGCTAGTTTCGGTGAGCATGACCCTTTATAAAAACCAACTTCCATGATTGGATTTCTTTCACTGTGTTTTATCATTAGGAAATAAACTCTGCTATTGCTGGCCCGCTTTTGGTGACATTTTTAACCTGGAAGATCCACCTAGTAATATACCAGTGATTCATGGGGCGTTCTTGACATCTGCAAGGAAATGACCTATCACTTAAAAAAAATTGATTTGGCACCTTTCTGCTTTAATACCTCTACCTGTTTGCTAGAGAAAAACTGGATCATCATGCTGCAGGGGTATTCTTTGACCTTTTGACAGAGACTCTTTTCCCTTTCTTCAACACAAACTAACATCTTGCTCTTAGTGCCCTTTTGGGATTTAATGATGGCCCCTGTGAAATGAATTTTGACTAAATGTGTAAATTGTAGTGGTAACCACCCAGGTTTGATCATCTTTTGTCTAAGAAGATGCTTTCTTTTACAATCTTTCATCTGCTCCCAGTGTTGATGTGATATCTCTGATCTTTATAATGACAGTTTGTACCTGTTTAGAAAACCTCTTCGAAATCTGAGAGTATGTCCAAAATCCCTTTATACTTTATCACTCTACATACTAGCTGCAGTATCTCTTGGGAAAACCAGGCTCAGATTTTTACTGTCAACTTAGGACAAACTTATTTTGAAAAGGCTCTTGTTCCATAAATGGAGTTACTTCCAATAAGGCCACTCTTTGATTAGCTTTGCATGTCTGTCCTAGGGTTTTTAGCACTTAAATCATAAAAACCTTCCAAACCCTGATAGTCTATCAAAACAACTGCTTTGCTTGTGATGAACGACAGTTCCAATGGTGATGTCTCCTGGTGATAAAAGTGAAATTGCCAGTACCAGCTGATCTTCTTTCCATGCTTTTCAAAGTTTTCACAAACTGAGACCATACTTGTGGATAAGATGTCCTTTGAAACCTTTGACTGTTCCTTGCTTAGAGGAGGAAATGTCTCTTTTTGGGGCAGTGGCACTTAGATTTTGCCTTTGATGATTTCCAGAACCTGAAACACTGTGCCAAAACTCTTTTCATACTTGATGAGCTTGTATACCTGTTTGTAAGAGGCAAACTAGATCAGACACATTTCTGCTTTGGGTATTATGCCAGAATCTTGCCTGCAATGTAAATCTAATCAGGTGACAGGTTTTGCTTGACTGTAGATGCAAGTGCTAGGTCTCTTTGAGCTTTCTTCTTTGACTGTGGGCAAAAGAAAAAACAAAACAGGGGATGATGTATGAGAGTGAAACAAGGAGAACTGCTCTTTATGTTTCTTGTGAAGGAGCTCTTCATTGCCTTATTGTACTGCTTTTTCTGAGGAGAAATGAAATGTCACCATCTGCTTTGGTCAACTTATGACAAATTATTTGAAAGATAGTCTCTGTGACTATGGAGATCAGCACCCTTTGAAAAGCAAAAACCTTTTCTTCTGCCTGTGTAATGACATGATTTGTCAGCATCTCTTCAATTTGGTCTTGTTGAAACAGCAGGCTGCTCATGATTAGAATTGTTTTCACTAATGATATGTCTCTAAGGTTTTAACAATTCATATGATTTGAAAACTTCAAATAACTTCCTTTGCAAGGCCAAAACTCTGTTTTCCCTTTAACTTGCATACTTCAGACTGTAGCCCTGCTATGATCATCACTTACACTCAGAAAACCTAGAGTCCCTGTTTCACTGTTCAGTAAAAAGCAAACCTGGGTTTTTTGCAATCCTTAAAGTCAATATTGGCCAGCGCCCTCTGCTTGTAGATGAAGGAGGCGCCCTAACCCTCTACTTGTGAATGAAGGAGGTTCTTGGCTATGACAATTTACCAGTTTGCTGTGACAGTGGTGTCTTTCTCTTACTGTGATTTTCATGCTGGAAGGACGCTGCAAGGTCTTGATGAGTGACTCTCTGTTTTGCAGATATATCTCAGGCTCATGTTACATTTAGAAGCAGTTGTTCTTCTAAATGTAGATTCAAGCAATTTCTTCTGAGATGAGGTTATATTTCCTGCCTTTGTAGAGTCCATAAAACACTGTGAAACACCTAATAATCAGCTTGAGACTGTGGTTTATGCAGTGCTGAGTCCTAGGGGTGTGTAAGTGGCGCGACTTAGAGCTGTGATCAACTTGATTTGCAGAGTGGGAGGTCAGTCATGATTGGTCTGTAGCAGATGGAGGCTTTTTGGCCTTTTGATGGTTGCCAAGGGTAAAATGTCTTAAAGCGCCACTTCCTAACTTAGGGGAGGCTTTTGAAACAGACTTGGATTTTCCTTTTAAAGCTGATGGGCAGACTAGTAGGGCTGAAGCTAGATAGGATAGTGATAATGAGTTTTGACTTTGACATGGGCGGACTGAAAAGTAGAAGGGCGAAAAAAGTTTTATGAGGGTTTTCTAGATGACAAATTGACATAAGGAAATCAG